>SJYX01002294.1:125498-178330 GCA_006410675.1 Oreotragus oreotragus
TGGTGGGCTGCCGTCTATGGGGTCACACAGAGTTGGACACGACTGAAGTGACTTAGCAGCAGCAGCATATAAAGAATTGATGCTTTTGACTTGTAGTGTTGGAGAAGACTCTTGAGAGTCCCTTGGACTGCAAGGTGATCCAACCAGTCCATCCTAAAGGAGATCAGTCCTGGGTGTTCACTATAAGGACTGATGTTGAAGCTGTAACACCAATAATTTGGCCACCTGATGTGAAGAACTGACTCATTTGAAAAGACTCTGATGCTGGGAAAGATTGGGGGAAGGTGAAGAAGGGGACAACAGAGGATGAGATGGTTGGTAGGCATCACCGACTCAATGGACATGAGTTTGGGTAAACTGCGGGAGTTGGTGATGGACAGGGAGGCCTGGTGTACTGTGGTTCATGGGGTTGCAAAGAGTCAGACACGACTGAGCGACTGAACTGAACTGAACCATAATAAAAAATACATTTTTAAATAAAAGAAACGGAAAACTGAGTCAGTAAGTTTAACCTTGTCCTTCCTATATTCAAGTTAAAGGAGACTTTGAATTAAGCACAGTAGCCTAGTAACTAGTTGGTTATCTGGGAAGCAAAGTTTCTTATGAAGTCCAATTGGTAGATCAACCTATCAGTGTGCCATGAAAAATAAATTCATTTGGAATTCAGTATAAATAATGAGAAGAGTTCCACAGGATTTTGTCTGGAGAATACAATTGTTTAATGTGTTTATCAAAATGTGTTAGTTCCTCTGAGGGACCTGCATGCTTCCTCCTAACCATTAATGAGAACCTGATAACTGAACATGTTTCTATTTATTTCCTCTGGCTACCAGAATTCTCAAACAAAATACAATGCTCAGTAACTGGGCTCATCTTCTGAATGGCATATTTATGTCCTTGTCCCTAGTACTAATCTATCTCTATTTGTAGTTTTATTATTTCTCTATAGGTTTTAAGAAACATTGAATAGTGTCTCAAATTCTTTATAAAAAAATCACAATGTAAAAATATTTTGATCAATGGCATGGAATCCAATATTGGAGGTGTGCTCATTAAATTTTCAGAACATGCTAAACATGAATGATTTGGGTGAACTGATGAACCTTGCTTCTACTCGATGAAACCGACACATATGTTCTTAGCACAAAGTTCTACCTCTGGGGAACTTACAATCTGATTAGAGAAACAGGCTTTTTACCCACCATTTGAAATGTTAGATAAACTAGAAGTGCGATAAACAAAAAGATTAGTTGCAAAGAAAAAGAATATAATAAGCACATAGCTTATAAATACAAATGAAACACAACATGAGCCATAATCCTTGAACAAGATCAAAATCCCCAGGAATGTGTGTGTATATATATTAAAATCAATATTAATAAATATATTCATATTTTACATATATTAATAAATATATACATATATATTTAAAGATCTAAGATCAAAGTTTAAAATTTGCTAACAATTTACAAGGTGGTTGTTTGACAAGGATGGTTGTTTTCAAATCATTTTGTACCCTTTCTCTGTTTCCCTTAATCATATTGTTTGAGAGCTCATTCATTTTGATATTTTAAGTAATCAGCTCTATGTTTACCACATCTGCCATTTTCAACTTTCACCTACCTATCAGACCAATTTGGAAGAACGTGTTGGACGAGGTGAGTGAATTTCTAAATTATCTCTAAGTCTTTTCCAACAACAGAAGTCTATAATAAGCTATAATAAAATTTTCAGAGTGGAGGAGAATTTAGAAATAATTGGCTCTAAACCTCCAGTTTTGTAAATGAGGTCTCTGACATTACGTGTCCAAAATGATAATAATTATCTAGAGCCAATGTTAGGTTTAAAACCTGGGTGTTTTCCCCCTACCTTTGTTTTCTCACCTGGACAGTGATATTCTTGAGAATGGACACCATAGTTAATTGATCTTCAAACTCCAATTCCAAGAAGAGGGCCATATATGACAGACTATGTCCTGGTCCCAGTATTAGGAATGGCTCTCTGTTCTGGAAAACTGACAGTGAAATTCCAACTCTGACCAAAAAAAAAAAAAAAAAAAAAAAAACTCCCTCCTTTCATTTCTCATTTAACATTTCTTTTCTGCAGAAGCCCAAGAGCACACAATGCGATGAGGAACAAACGTAATGAATGAATTCCCAGGTCCCACGTAGAGGAGTAATTAATCCATTTGCTTCTCATTTTGATTCTGTCCCTCCCTTAAAATGTATTATTAGCATTGAGCACATGCCCTTTACAAAGGGTTTTCCTCCTAATGAAGCCGGAGCCTGGAGAGCCAGGGTGTCGCAGCCTCAACTCTGCGGGTGAATAGGAGGGACTGTGGAAGTCCTTGAAACATATGTTCTTCTAATGAAAACCTTGAACTTCCAGAATTAACTCAAAATTACATGCGGGTATTTTTACCCTGCAATTTTTGACTTTCTGTCCTGTGTGCTTATTTTCCTCTCAAGCAAAAGTCTACAGAAGCATAGAAGTTACATGAATGTGAGGAATCATTTGAAAGATAATCATTCTAATTGGGAAGAATATCATCAAGAGCCTGAAGCTAAAAAATGAGGCTAATTTTATGGTCCAGATGCTTGTCAAGGAGAGAAATACATTGGTCATTTGGTTCATCTGTTATAGTTCCTGCAAGCACTTCATTTGGCTAAAGTTAGAAAACCTAGGCAGCCCAAAGGTGGACCTCTGATAGTAAGTTTTTGGCATTGTCTGGACTGTAGCTCTAAGAGTTTCCAGAATACACAGTTTTGTTCTGTTTCATTGACTTGGGGCCATCTTAGTATGTGCTACAAACGCTAATAAGAGAAGTAAAAATTTAAGACCAAGTGGATATATTTCAGGACCTAGAATGATGCTTCATACATTGTATGTAAACAATAATATCACCCTCTTTTTCTGGTTTCCAATCTTACTTTTCCCTGGAATGATATATTTATTTGTGTCCCTCTTGACTGCCTTCTGAACTAACGTGTTTAAACTTAATCTGTTAAAATACCCCTTTCCCTTAACTTTCCTCTGTTAATTACTTCACTAAGTCTCCTTGATCTTACTGGTGTCCAGGCTGGAAAGCTATTGAGAAATAGTATAACCAATTGAATCATTATACCTGCCTCTATGAATGAGTTTTTAGCTTTCATTTCCCAAAACAATATTCTAAATTGTGCTACCTTTTTAAAGCAGTGGTCAGGAAATAGCTCCTTCTAGGAATATGGAGCAGAAGTAGTCAGATTGTCCCTAAACTGGAAGAGTATGGATGAGAATTTACACACATAGGATTTTCCCTAGAGTCCTAGCTTCTAGTTCAAGGTGATTTTTATCATGTGCTAGTTCCCCGGTAGCTCAGCTGTAAAGAATCCACCTGCAATGCAGGAGACGCCAGTTGGATTCCTGAGTTGGGAAGATTCCCTGGAGAAGGGATTGGCTACCCACTCCAGTATTCTTGGGCTTCCCTGGTGGCTCAGATGATAAAGAATCTGCTTGCAATGCAGGAAATCTGGGTTTGATCCCTGGGTTGGGAAGATCCCCTGGAGAAGGGAATGGCTACCCACTCCAGTGTTCTGGTCTGGAGAATTCCATGGACAGAGGAACCTGGCAGGCTATACAGTCCATGGGTTCTCAAAGAGCTGGACTCAGCTGAGTGGCTTTCACTTTTCACTTCAGCTCAATGAGTTATTCTCATTACAACCCAACTCAGCCTGAATAAAACAACAGAACGATAAGATGAAATACAATATGTCTCATATTTCAGGGACTGACGTATTGACCTGACTCTAGTCTTTATAATCTCATTTAGGCTGGCACTGGAATTTGTCCACAGTAGGAGATATGCGCAATGCTTTATAGATTTTACTGATTTTGTCCAAAAATACAGAGCATATCATTTTACCTGGCAAACTAAAACTCATTTCTAAGTTTATATGAAACTTTACTAAAGCAAGAGAAATTTTTTTTTTCATAATCTGCTTTCAAAGTCTAGAATTAGATCTCACTACATACATTTTTACTTAGCATCTACTAAGTACCAGGCACTGCTCTAGTTGCTGATGATGTCCCTGACATTCAGTGACTTTGCATCATTCCTTTTTCTTCTTCCTTTTTCACTCCTTATTATAAACTGGATATTAAATTTGAATACAAGAAGTTGTCATTTTACTTTTAAATAATCTTTCATGCCAATCAGAATGATAAATTTTACTGATAAAATTATGATCACATTTTAATTATCCAGTATCTTTTGTTGTTTGTATACACATTTTCAGGAACAATTTTTGATATTTGTGTAAAATTTGAAATTTTACATCATTTCAATCGATCTACCACCTATTTCTAAGAAGCCAGGGACTTCACCTCCATTTTATAAACAAATAAGTCCAGAATCATCAGTGTAGGTTACAGTTGCATATCAAGCCTGCTAACTTCCTTTGTCAGAAAGGAGAGCAGGAGAGGAAGGTGCCTTTGGCTGGTATAGGTCAGGAATCAACAGGAGGCAACATTTAACGTTTCAATTATGAAGTGAATGAATAATATTATCAAGTCTCATGAAAATTATAATAAATTATTTCAGAGAAGAGGAAGGGCAATGCAAATGAAAATCCCATCCTATTTATCCCCTCCCCATTGACTATGCTAGAGTTGAATTTGAAAAATTAACTTAGACACACTAAAAAGCAGTTCACCTATTTTATTTTTAAAATCCAATCCGAACATGAAAAAAAAAAAAAACCATATTTTTTCCCCTTAACTTTAGAATGTGCATGAAGGCACGCTGCAGGTGCTGATAATTGACAGATTACTTTGGAATGTGCAATCAACCAAGTGCCACAAGTGAGTCTACTAATTTTATAAGAGGGATTAAAACTAAAAGGCCTCTGCTAAATATCACCAGAATCACATCTGAGTTTCTACACAGTGATCTCTGATGCCAGATGAATCAGATGAGCATGCTGTTGTTGTTTACTTGGTAAGTCAAGTCTGACTCTTCTATGAGCCCACGGAATGTGGCCCACCAGGCTCCTCTGTCCATGGGATTTCCCAGGCAAAAATACTGGAGTGGGATGCCATTTCCTCCCCCAGGGGATCTTCCTGACCCAGGGATCAAATCCACATCATCTTCATTGGCAGGCAGATTCTTTACCATCCAGCCATCTGGGAAGCCCTTAGATGAACATAGGTATTTTAAAGAAAAATCAAAGTGTGTCTTCTTAGCTATTGTTATTTCTATACACTGAAATTTAAAAATAATGTCTTCACAAATGTAAATGGCACTGCAGATATTATTATAAATGTGTTCCCACGAGAATAGATTACAAGCTGTTTCGGTCACTCAGCATCTTGTTTTCTAAGCTGGCAGCAGATTTTCTTTACTACTGCTCTACCTTCTTTTGATTCTACCTAATTTCTAGGAGATTGTCATATTGCTGGGGAAAATGGGGAATTTACATTCCTCTAACTCAGTGAAGAGAGTCATTGTAAGCAATTCTAATGTGGTTGGAGGTAATCTCTTTTGCCTGAAAATTCCTTGGGGATATTTTTTTCTTTCTTTCTTTTTTGCCTGCGATGTTCCAAGACAAGGGCTCATTGTTCAAATTGTACTGAATGTTGTTTTTTGAATTTAGGTCACTAAACAGTGTTGATTTCTGTAGCTTGGCCTACATATTTCTGAACGTGTCATAGTGAAACAATGTCTTGCGTGCAGAGAGATGTTTAACGGGATATCATACACAGTATCACAAAGCTTCCCAATACACCTGTCCTGTTTTCATCTAAGATTATGTGAGGAGCTGACTGTTAACTGTGCTAAGGCAGTAAACTTCCCCCTGATGGGAAAGATAGCCTGCAGATGACAGAGGCAACACTGGAGGTGACTTGGAAGGCAGACCCAGAGGAGGAGGCACTCAGAAGAGATACGTGGATAGAGCTACTCCCTCATTAAGAAATACATCAGGATATCAACATAGATGAAAAAAGCTTCCTCAGGACTATAACTGAAGTACACTCCCCACAATTGTAAATGTGGAAATAAAGAATCATCTGCAAATAATAATAAGGATCTTAAAACTGTACCTCAGAGCAGAAAGTCCTGAAGCACAAAGAAGATGACCCACAGAATGGGTCGATACAGACAGATGTCCATTTTGGTTAGACTAGAGTATCCTTGTTGCTATTTAGTCATTAAGTTGTGTCCAACTCTCTGCAACCCTATAGACTGTAGTTTGCTAGGCTCCTCTGTCCATGGCATTCTCTAGGCAAGAATACTAGAGTGGGTAGCCATTTCCTTCTCCAGGGGATCTTCCTGACCCATTGATTGAACCCACATCTCCTGCATTGGCAGGTGGATTCTTTACCGCAAGGACACCAGGAAAGCCCAGACTATTCCTAGAATATGGCTAAGAATTCTCTTCAGTTCATTAGTTAGTTTTGCTCCTCTCCTATTCTCCGCATGTCTCTCCAGCTTTACCAGTTTCTTTCCTCCTTTTAGTTTTCTGACAATCTAATGACATAACCTGTTACCTGTATACATCCCCATCTATCCATCCATCCATCCATCCAATATGATGACACACACACATGCTTGCAAATATTAACCACCCAGCCAGAGATTCATCACTTTCATTCTAGGTTTAGACATTTTTGATGAAGTTTTTCATGATCTTCATATAATTGGCAACCAGCACAGGGGATGCCTAGAATATCAGCCCAGTAAACAATATCCCTTATGTAAGGAAGTGATGTAAGTCAGGCTCATTTCAACTTGGTAATATCACAATTTTGCACCATGGACATGAAAAAATGTTTAGTAGGAATGATAGAAACTGATATTTGCCTATCCTAGTCTTTAATGTCTCCTTCCTCTCTATAACAGCCACATAGCAAGAACAAAAAAAATCCCTAACTTTAGTCTAGAAAGTCTTGTTAACTGCATTTCCTAAATTCTTAATGGTAGATTTGCTTATTTGACTACATTTTGGCCACTGATATGTAAGCAAAGTGAAGTGTGATGCTTCCTTGAATCCTCTTTAAAGGAAGGAATCCATCCATCCAATATGATGACACACACACATGCTTGCAAATATTAACCACCCAGCCAGAGATTCATCACTTTCATTCTAGGTTTAGACATTTTTGATGAAGTTTTTCATGATCTTCATATAATTGGCAACCAGCACAGGGGATGCCTAGAATATCAGCCCAGTAAACAATATCCCTTATGTAAGGAAGTGATGTAAGTCAGGCTCATTTCAACTTGGTAATATCACAATTTTGCACCATGGACATGAAAAAATGTTTAGTAGGAATGATAGAAACTGATATTTGCCTATCCTAGTCTTTAATGTCTCCTTCCTCTCTATAACAGCCACATAGCAAGAACAAAAAAAATCCCTAACTTTAGTCTAGAAAGTCTTGTTAACTGCATTTCCTAAATTCTTAATGGTAGATTTGCTTATTTGACTACATTTTGGCCACTGATATGTAAGCAAAGTGAAGTGTGATGCTTCCTTGAATCCTCTTTAAAGGAAGGGTTGGCATCTTTTTTTAAAAATCCTTTCCCACTCTTTGTAGGCCTGGAAGAGGGAAGTGATGGTTGGAACTCCAGCAGCTCTATTGGACCTGGTCGAACACCACAGGGGTGGAATAGTGAATGATGAGGAAAACCCCTAATGACTATTATGGAGTTGTCATAATCTTTGGCTTGTTTTAAGTGAGAAAATACATTTCTGTGTGTGTGTGTGTGTGTGTATATATATATATATTGTCCCTCACATTTTTGGGGCAATTTCTTACTTCTGGGTGAACATAAACACTGACTGACGTATGTGCTAAGGTCCTGCAGTTGTGTCCAACTCTTTGCCGACCCATGGACTAACCTGCCAGGCTCCTCTGTCCATGGGATTCTCCAGGCAAGTATACTGGAGTGGGTTGCCATGCTCTTCGGCAGGGGATCTTTCCAACCCAGGGATCAAACCGCATCTTCCTGTGGCTCCTGCATTGTAGGCAGATTCTTTACCTCTGAGCCACCAGGGAAGGTGAAGTTGAAGTCGCTCAGTCATGTCCGACTCTTCGCGACCCCGTGGACTATAACCTATTAGGCTTCTCTGTCCATGGGATTCTCCAGGCAAGAATACTGGAGTGGATTGCTATTTTCTTCTCCAGGGGATCTTCCCGATCCAGGGATCGAACCTGGGTCTCCCACATTGGAGGCAGACGCTTTAACCTCTGAGCCACCAGGGAAGCCCCGAGCCACCAGGGAAGCCCAGGCAAAACCAAAAATGAAAAACTAAATAAAATACAAATTAACACAAAGTTTCAGAACTTCTGTTTTTGTCAATTAGTTTGAAACCAAAGAAAGCTATTAAAAAGAAAATCATCTCTTCTAACTGGCTGATATCATATTTTCACTATTTTTTCATATTCAATATAGGTTGCTGAGGTTTAATAAAAACGTTACATTTAAATTTGTTAGTATTCAATAGTATTTTCATCATGAATTATTATTAGGCATTACTTCCATTCCTTAACTCAAATCCCACTTCAGCCATGTCTTAGAGGAAGGAAAAACAATTTATACTCTTCTAAATCCCTATACCACTTAACTCTACTACTCCTACCTGTCTCTTATACACATCTAGATGTGTATAAGAGACAGCTATTAGGCTTCTCTGTCCATGGGATTCTCCAGGCAAGAATACTGGAGTGGATTGCTATTTTCTTCTCCAGGGGATCTTCCCGACCCAGGGATCGAACCTGGGTCTCCCACATTGGAGGCAGACGCTTTAACCTCTGAGCCACCAGGGAAGCCCCGAGCCACCAGGGAAGCCCAGGCAAAACCAAAAATGAAAAACTAAATAAAATACAAATTAACACAAAGTTTCAGAACTTCTGTTTTTGTCAATTAGTTTGAAACCAAAGAAAGCTATTAAAAAGAAAATCATCTCTTCTAACTGGCTGATATCATATTTTCACTATTTTTTCATATTCAATATAGGTTGCTGAGGTTTAATAAAAACGTTACATTTAAATTTGTTAGTATTCAATAGTATTTTCATCATGAATTATTATTAGGCATTACTTCCATTCCTTAACTCAAATCCCACTTCAGCCATGTCTTAGAGGAAGGAAAAACAATTTATACTCTTCTAAATCCCTATACCACTTAACTCTACTACTCCTCTGGCATGCTCTATTTTTATTTATTTAACTAGCTTACAAACTCATGGAAGACCAGATCTTTGTATTTCATGCAGCTCACAGGCAAGTGATTTATTCACAATGGATTTTGAGTATTTATTGTTATTTATGGTCATTTATATATCCTATGTAAAATATGTTTTTCCATTAAATCTTAGAAAGAATTGTAGTTTTTCAATAATGCAATTCTTTTTCTTTCTGTTACCATTTTCCTTCACAATTCCAATGATTTCCAAAAGAAGAAATAGAAAGGTCAAAATACATGTCCTTGTAAATCAAGGAGAATCAAATCTAGGAATATCTGAAATCCTAAAACTTTTAAATGCTATTAATAAAGACATCAAAATTCTGTTTAAGATACTTTGCATCTCTAATGTTGTTAACAAAACATGCATTTCAAGCAGAAGTTTTAAGGGTTTTAAATCACAGATTTTCACAGCATTTCCTTCCGGCAGCTGATGAAAATTGGATAATATACAATCAGAACACTTTTTTTCTACACATTTTAAATTGATTGAAAAATAGAAGCAGATTTAACATTCAAAAAAAAAAAAAAAAAAAGCCCACATTTGCAACCGTTATATAAAAATGGTCTGATCTGATTTAGAAGATACTAGGTATAGAAACTTAGAGCTGACAGCATTCTTTGGGATGTTTTAAAACAGAAGAAACGTATTACAGCCCCCAAGCTGCTATTCTCTCAAAATTAGTACCTCTGACTAACAATTTGAATCTTCTATAAGGACTATCATTAAAGAAAACCTTCTACTTAATGAAAGGTGTTCTCTGTATTTCATTGTAGGTACAAATCTGACATTAAGTAGGTTATGAATAACTTTCAGTATGAAAACCTAAAAATAATAAATTGTTGAACAGGAGATAGATGGAAATACAATGTATTTACATAAGACTTGAAAGTTCAACACATTACTGTCTTCAACAGGATATACCACTGGGTGATTGAAAAATAACTGAGTAACTATTCAAGTTGTCAGTTTGCATTAACTAGGCATACATTTAAAGGAAATAAATAATAAACAAGTGGATTACATTATGTTTACTAAATGACCAAGGCATTGAGTACACGGCCTGAAATAATATTCAGAGAACACGATGCCCTTAAACTAGCAGTGTCATATTGATGGCCAGAGCTACAACATACACTCTCAAATACCGTTTTCCTTAAAGAGCTCATGCTTTTCCAAATGTAAGGAAACATAGGACATTCTTCTCTGCATAAATAGTTTTTCTAAAGGGTGTTTCTCGGAAGGTCATGATAGCTAAAATGTGCACAGCTGTCAGAGGAACTAAGAGAGCTTTAAGACCTAAGAACATGTCTTAACTCCTCCTCCCAATCATACATCAGTGCCTCCGTCCATCACCACACTTGTAGCAAGCCAGGACTCTGGTCGCAGAGTCCATGGAGTTAATCAACTATGAGAGCAATTTGCTGTCTCTTGAAAATTAAAACAACAACAACAATAATTTTTTAAGCAAAGAGCCATCTGTGAGTAAATAGGAAAATTTTTTTCCTATATGAGAAATATCCTAATAAAAGTCTAGTCTGTGTTTGCAGCTTATTTCTTAAATCACATTCTGACCACATTTAAACTTATTTCAAAGCACTAGCAAATGTAGAGGTTGGTTGTATGCAGACTTACATACTGGTAAAATAAAATCTTATTATTGAAAAGAAATAAAGATATTAAGTTTGGAAAGTGTAAAATTAATGCTAAAAATGATCACATAATGATTACTTTGGGTTATACAGGATTCTTCCACCAAAAATCATTATTATTAATATGTATAAATAGGGCAGCCAGGCAAATTATTTCCAAAACTAGAATTTTTTATTTTTTTAATGGACATGTAGTTGATTTATGATGATGTGTAAAAACTAGAAGGTTTTTGAAGGTGAAATGAGAAGCTATCAATAATAGGCATTAACTGGCACTTTGCTAGAGAAACCAGATGTGTTCACTTCATAAGAGACTGGGGTATATTTTATTTATCTAGCTTGAAGATGATGGCATGTCCTTCAATTCTATTAATACCAAAAATGAAAACATAGATTCATTGCAATTATTTTATATGTCATTAAACATTATGGCAAATCAGAAAATCTTCCACACGTGGCCAAGGGAATAACTGGAAATAGCCAGGCTCTCCCACCATTAGCAATGATAAACAAGGACAGAATATCTGAGACAACTGGAGACACTTTTGATTTTCACAGTGGAGGTAGGTGTGGGGTGCCAAAGGCAACTAGTTGGTAGAAGCCAAAGGTGCTGCCAAACATGCTATGATGCACAGGAAAGTCACTCACAGCAAAGAATTACATGGCTTGAGATAGAAAAAAGTGTTAAGCTGACATCTTGATATGAAAGAATAACAGTACAAATGATGGCTTACTTCCCATCAGAAACAATGGAGGCCAGGAGACAATTAAGTGGCACTTCCAAAGTGATGGGGAAAAACTTTATCAAGCCAGACTTCTGTGTCCAGTATAAAATATCCTTTAAATAGACCTGAAGTAAAGATTTTCGGATAAATGAAAGCTGAGAAAATTTGTCACTAGCAAACCTGCACTGCCAGAAATGCTACGAAAATATCTTCAGGCTGAAGGGAAATGATACCAGATGGAAACTTGATCTATGGGAAGGAATGAAGAACATGGGAAGTTGTAAATATACACGGATATATATAAACTCCTCCTCCCCTTTTCTTAGTATTATGGGTTGAATTGTGTCTCCCAAAATTCATATGTTCATTCAGTCACTTGGTTGTGTCTGACACTTTGTGACCCCATGAACTATAGCCCACCAGGCTCCTCTGTCCATGGGGATTCTCCAAGCAAGAATACTGAAGTGGGTTGCCATTTCCATCTCCAAAATTCATACGGTCAAGTCCTAATCCTCAGGACCTGTGGATGTGACCTTATTTGGAAACAGTTTCTAGGCAGATGCCATTATGTTAAGATAAGACCATCTGGTTGATCCTAATTGAATATGCTCAATGTCCTTATAGAAAAGGGGATATTTGGATACAGAGACATGTATACAGGAAGAATACTATATGAAAACTGGAGTTATATTGTCAGAAGCCAAGGAACCCTGAGAAGTCAGGAGACAAGCCCAGATCAGAGCTTTCTTTAGCATCTACTACAGAGGGGGCATAACTTGCTAATATCTCGATCTGGGACTTCAGATCTTCAGGATTGTGAGAAAATAAATTTCCATTTATTAAGCCACTCAGTGGGCTTCTTAGGTGGCACTAGTGGTAAAGAACCCACCTTAAAGACCCTGTCTGCCAAAGGAGGCGACATAAGAGATGCAGGTTCACTCCCTGGGTTGGGCTGATCTCCTAGAGGAATGCATGGCAACCCACTCCAGTATTCTGGTCTGGAGAATTCCGTGGACAGAGGAGACTGGTGGGCTTCAGTTCATACGGTTGCACAGAGTCTGCTGTGACTGAAGAGACTTAGCACACACACAATCCACTCAGCAAGTACTTTGTTACAGCAATAGTAGCAAACTAACATACTCAGTTTTTTTTTTTAATGACTATTTAAAGAAGAAACATGATACTATAATATTTCAGTGTCTTAATGTGTATAGAATTAAAACGTATGATAAAATTAGCACAAGAAAGAGCAAACAAATATAATTTATACTCATGTATGGTTTTAAAATATTATGGAACACATAATAAATTGTGATAAGAATTCATACTGTAACCATTACATTAGGAAACCTATATGCAGCTCAGGAAGCAACAGTTAGAACTGGACCTGGAATAACAGACTGGTTCCAAATAGGAAAAGGAGTACGTCAAGGCTGTATATTGTGAACCTGCTTATTTAACTTATATGCAGAGTACATCATGAGAAACGCTGGGCTGGAAGAAGCACAAGCTGGAATTAAGATTGCCGGGAGAAATATCAATCACCTCGGATATGCAGAGGACACCACCCTTATGGCAGAAAGTGAAAAGGAACTAAAAAGCCTCTTGATGAAAGTGAAAGAGGAGAGTGAAAAACTTGGCTTAAAGCTCAGCATTCAGAAAACAAAGATCATGGCATCTGGTCCCATCAATTCATGGGAAATAGATGGGGAAACAGTAGAAACAGTGTCAGACTTTATTTTTTGGGCTCCAAAACCACTGCAGGTGGTCACTGCAGCCATGAAATTAAAAGATGCTTACTCCTTGGAAGAAAAGTTATGACCACCTAGATAGCATATTGCGGGGAAGGCAATGGCACCCCACCCCAGTACTCTTGCCTGGAAAATCCCATGGACGGAGGAGCCTGGTGGGCTGCAGTCCATGGGGTCGCTAACAGTCGGACAGACGAGCGACTTCACTTTCACTTTTCTCTTTCATGCATTGGAGAAGGAAATGACAACCCACTCTAGTATTCTTGCCTGGAGAATCCCAGGGATGGGGGAGCCTGGTGGGCTGCCGTCTATGGGGTCACACAGAGTTGGACACGACTGAAGTGACTTAGCAGCAGCAGCAGCAGATAGCATATTGAAAAGCAGAAATGTTACTTTGCCAACAAAGGTCCGTCTAGTCAAGGCTATGGTTTTTCCTGTGGTCATGTATGGATGTGAGAGTTAGACAGTGAAGAAAGCTGAGTGCCGAAGAATTGATGCTTTTGAATTGTGGTGTTGGAGAAGACTTTTGGGAGTCCCTTGGACTGCAAGGAGATCCAACAAGTCCATTCTAAAGGAGATCAACCCCGGGATTTCTTTGGAAGGAATGATGCTAAAGCTGAAACTCCAGTACTTTGGCTACCTCATGTGAAGAGTTGACTCACTGGAAAAGACTCTGATGCTGGGAGGGATTGGGGGCAGGAGGAGAAGGGGACGACAGAGGATGAGATGGCTGGATGGCATCACCAACTCGAAGGACATGAGTTTGGGTAAACTCTGGGTGTTGGTGATGGACAGGAAGGCCTGGCGTGCTGCGATTCATGGGGTGGCAAATAGACACGACTGAGCGAATGAACTGAATAGAAGAATTAGCATGTATATTGAAACCAAATTTGATGAACCCCAAAACAAAGCAGGAAAGGGAAAATAGAGGTATCAAATCAAATCCAATAAATAGCAAACTTACAGACTTCAAGTGCAATATTAATGCTATTAAATGCAATGAGCTAAAAATTCTGATTATAAGGAAGACTGGAAAAAATTAAAGAATTAAATACACACTGTCTCAAGAAATTCAATCTTCATCGTGAAATACAGGCATACTGAAAGAAAAAGACTAGAAAATGATATACAACGAAAACAATAGGTGAAAGTTGGGTCATGTGATGCTATGAACATCAGACAAGGCAGATATGAAGACAAGGATTCTTGCTAGATTAAAAGAGGAAATTTTCACAATGATAAAGTGGTTATTTCATTAGGAATTTATATGAACTCTAACAGAGGTATATGTGTATGTACCTACCTAGTAACAGAAACTGAAAAATACATAAAGCAAATCTTGACAGAACAAATGAACGTGACATAACCACGTATAGCTTGAGACTTTTAACACCTCTCTTTCAGTGTTTTGTAAAACTCGTAGATAAAAAGTTATTAGGATATAGAAAGTTTCAATGACATGATTAACCAAATTGAATAAATTAATATTTGTATAATACCACATCCAATAATTTCACAGTATACATTTCTTTCCAAAGCATTTGGAAAATTCACCTAGATCTGCTGATGCTGGACTAAAAAATTAAATGTCTCAATAAATTTCAAAAAACAGAAATCTCACAAAATATGTCTCTAATGACAGTGGAATTAAATTGGAAATCAATAAGAATAAGAGATTTAGAAAAATTCTCAAGTACCTGGAATTAAAACAGTATATGCCTACACCTCTAAATATTTCAATGTAAAAGAATAAATCATAATTTATTTTCAAGTAAACTAGAAAATATTTTCAAGTACATTACAATGAAAATGTGAATGAAAATTTGAGAAATGCAGCTAAAGCAGTGATTCAAGGAAAATTTGTAGTAATAAAAATACTTGGGAAAGATGAACATTTTAAAGTTAATAATCTATGTTACTGCCTTAAGTATCTTAAAAAAGAAGATAAAATTAAAACTGAAGAAAGAAGAAAAGAAATAGTGAAAAATAAGACTAAAATTACAAACAGATAAAAAATGCAGGAAAAAAAGGCAATTCGAAAGTTAGTATTATGAAAAGATTAATAAAAGTACTGAACTTTAGCAAAAATGATCAAGAAAGAAAATTAAAAACACAAATTGCCAGTTAAGGATTGACAGAGGGGATATGACCATAGTTCATACAGAAATTTAAAAGATACTAAAGAAACATTATGAACATTTGTGTGAAAATGCTTGCCAACTCAGATGAAGTAAAAATATTGAAGAACTCAATTTACCAGAATTAACATAAGAAAAAATGAAAAAAAAAAAAGNGGGATATGACCATAGTTCATACAGAAATTTAAAAGATACTAAAGAAACATTATGAACATTTGTGTGAAAATGCTTGCCAACTCAGATGAAGTAAAAATATTGAAGAACTCAATTTACCAGAATTAACATAAGAAAAAATGAAAAAAAAAAAAGTGAATAACTCTCTTTCAAAATTGAATTTATAATTAAAAACTCCCAACCAAGAAAAGTCCAAGCCAAGATTGAGTCTCTGGTGAATTCCATCAAAAGTTTATAGATAAATAAATCTACACAATTATTTAAGAAAAGAAAGGAGGAAGAAATACTTAAACACTTTTCAGCTCATTTAAAGATGCCAGCAATATCCTGATAATAAAAACCTGATGGAAAATTTTTAAGAAAAGAAAGTAAGAGATCAGTGTTACTTCAGAATATAGACTTAAGTAAGTTTCATTAAGAAAATATTATCAAGTCAAATCCAGGATTATATAAAATGGTCATACATTACCACCAAATGGGGATTTATCCCAGGAATGAAAGATAGGTTTAGCACTTAAAAGATCAACTTAATCCATCAAATTATCAGAAAAGGAAGAAAAACCATATAATCATTTCAATACGGGCAGGAAGAAAAGCTTTTGACAAAATTCAACACACCTATTCATTATTAAAGAAAGAAAACAAAAACCCACTTAAACCAGGAATAGACAGAACTTCCTTAGTTTGAAAGACATCTACAAAACACCTAGAGTTAACATCTATTTAATGATAAAATAGTGAACATTTTCTTCTGAGATTAGGAACAAAGCAAACTATCTGTTCCCACATTGATCAGGTAGTACAAGTTTGTACCATGCTGCTGCTAAGTCGCTTCAGTCGTGTCCGACTCTGTGCGGCCCCATAGACCTGTCNAGACAGAACTTCCTTAGTTTGAAAGACATCTACAAAACACCTAGAGTTAACATCTATTTAATGATAAAATAGTGAACATTTTCTTCTGAGATTAGGAACAAAGCAAACTATCTGTTCCCACATTGATCAGGTAGTACAAGTTTGTACCATGCTGCTGCTAAGTCGCTTCAGTCGTGTCCGACTCTGTGCGGCCCCATAGACGGCAGCCCACCAGGCTCCCCCGTCGCTGGGATTCTCCAGGCAAGAACACCGGAGTGGGTTGCCATTTCCTTCTCCAATGCATGAAAGAGCAAAGTGAAAGTGAAGTCGCTCAGTCTGTCCGACTGTTAGCGACCCCATGGACTGCAGCCCACCAGGCTCCTCTGTCCATTGGATTTTCCAGGCAAGAGTACTGGGGTGGGGTGCCATTGCCTTCCCCGTTTGTACCATAGGAAAGAGAAATACAGAAAAGGCATAGAAACGGGAAGAGATGAAGTGACATTCTATATTCACAGACAAAGTTACCATTTGCATAAAAATTCAGGGGAACCTATGGAAAGAAAAAAGTCCTAGAAGTAGTAAGTATATCTGAATGACTGCAGGCTACAAGGTCAATGTTTTAAAAATCTATTGTATTTCTACTATTGGCAGCAAACTATGAAATGGGAAATGGATGGATTTTCATTCATTTTATAATAGCATAAAAAGATATTTCAGAATAAGCTTAATTGCTGTACAAAAGCTCTAAACTGAAAAGGAAAAAATATGGTGGAAAAAATCTAAATGAAAGGAGAAAGCCCTCATGTTCATGGACTGGAAGACTCAAAATTGCTAAAACAGTCATTTTCCTTCAAATTCAACTACAGACTTAGTGCCATCTCAATCAAAATTCCAACAGGATTTTTTTTTTTTTCTGGTAGAAACTGACAAGTGAATTCTAAAATATGTGTGGAAATGTAAAGGATCTGAACTAGCTAAAACAATAATGAAAAAGAACACAGATCAAGGATTTACATTATCTGATTTCAAGACTACCATAGTTGGGCTAGACTGGTACTGGTACAGGTATAATAAAATAGATTCATGAAATAGAAAAAAAGCAGTCCAGGAATAGATCTACAAGAGCAATTATTTTCACTAATATGCCAAAGCAACTCAACTTAGAAAGAAATCATTTTTCAATAAATTGTTGTAGAATAATTGCATAAAATATGAAGAAAATGCATCTCAATCCTGACATCAAACCATAAATAGAAATTCATTTCAGATAATAGAGCTAAATGCAAAAATCGAAACTATGGAAGTTTTCATACTTGTTGGCAAATATTTCTTAGAGAGGACACTGAAAACATTAACCATAAAAGAAAAACCAACCCAATTGGAGTTCATCAAAATAAAAGCTCTGGTTTAACAAAAGATATAGTTAAAATAAACAAGCTACAGACTAAACTAAAATATTCATAAGCCATAAGATCTGACAAAGATCTTATATCCAAAATATATTTTGAAAGCTCCCACAAATCAGGCAAACACACTTAAAGGGCAAACAATTTAAATCAACACCTTCAAAAAAAGGAGATATGTGAATGGCACAAGAAAATAGGCTTGAATCATTACTCGCTCAGTCGTGTCCAACTCTTTGTGACCCCATGAATCACAGCACGCCAGGCCTCCTTGTCTATCACCAACTCCCAGAGTTTACCCAAATTCACGTCCATTGAGTCTATGATACCATCCAGCCATCTCATCCTCGGTCGTCCCCTTCTCCTCCTGCCCCCAAACCCTCCCGGCATCAGAGTCTTTTCCAATGAGTCAACTCTTCACATGAGGTGGCCAAAGTATTGGCGTTTCAGCTTTAGCATCAGTCCTTCCAATGAACCCCCAGGACTGATCTATTTTAGGATGGACTGGTTGGACCTCCTTGCAGTCCAAGGGACTCTCAAGAGTCTTCTTCAACACCACAGTTCAAAAGCATCAATTCTTCGGTGCTCAGCCTTCTTCACTGTTCAACTCTCACATCCACACATGACCACTGGAAAAACCATAGCCTTGACTAGATGGACCTTTGTTGGCAACGTAATGTCTCTGCTTTTCAATATGCTATCTAGGTTGGTCATAACTTTTCTTCCAAGAAGTAAGTGTCTTTTAATCATAAGGGTAATGCCAGTTAAAGCCACAGAGAGGTCATACGAAAAGCTAAAACCCAGGAGAGTAGTAATATCAAATGCTGGCGAAGATTTGGGACAAACAGAACATTCATACATTTCTGGTTTGAGTTAAAGAGGAGCACAGACTCTGAAGCAATGTTGATTTGTTACAAGAGTAATTTCTGTTGTACTCAAGAATAGGATGAGACTCAAAAACATTATATTGAATGAATAAAGCCAGAAGCAAAATGGATACACTGCATTTAAGGAGCTCTATTTAAATGAATAAGTATAAGTAAAACAAGGATATAAGGATATGTAAATAAGGATAAGTAAAACAAATCACTGTAGTAGAAATTGGAACAGTGGTCGTCTCTTGGGTAAGGGGCAGGGGGTCATTAGGGGTTGACACTGTTTATTAAAGAGAAAAACTCGTTTTTCACACTGACACATATTAATAATGGAATAGAACATATTCCAAGTAGCTATTTTGTAATTTCTGACATTTGAAAGAAGTGGAGTATTGTTGAATTATATGTTTTAACATGACTTTTAATCTTCCAATTCAGTAAATGCTTTAAAACATCATATTTTTTACAATAAATAGAATCCCACTGAGTAGTTTTAAATATAACTTGATTAGGAAATATTACTTTAAGTGTTTTCCTTGTATGTAACATTCACATAATTAAAGATGACTGAATACAAGTTCAGGAACGTATTGGAGTGATGCAATATATAGAGAGGGCTGTGGGTCTCTAAACTGGATTGCATCCTAAACTTTAGGAGCTAAGTCAAGAAGTTTCTCTGGGTAATAGATGAATAATAATGGACAAGATTAGATAAAATATTACCCTGTGATTTACAGATCATTAACTACACTAGATGTAAAGAAATGATTTGGATGAAAGAAATTATTGTTAAGAAAGGCAGCAATTGTCTCAAAGTGAAAATTAACAAAGTAGGGTGAGAAGTCATAACATTTAATAATAGTATAAAAGGAGTTGGGCAGTAACAATTATTTTGGAAATTGAGAATAAATAGAAACTCTAATATCTTTCTCCCCAGGATCTCGATCAATAAGATACTATCTGAATCATTAAGTGAGCATTTGAAGTGTAAGGGCTTAATTGCAATTTCTTGGGAAGATGCCTAAAAATTAACAGAAATTAGGAAGCTCTTAGTAAGGCTTTCTCTGGAATAGATAACTGGAAAGATAGTTTCATCTTGAAATAAAGAAATGTGATCCCTTTACTCATTTACTATGCCAAATATAGTAAAGCCTCTAAAAAATGTGTTATTAAACCTTACCTGATTTATGTGTACCCATATCTATTTTCTTGTTTTTTTTTTTGAGAAACCATGCAAAATTTTCATCTTATGTTAATTACCAATTTAATCAGTCAATGCTAAAAGAAAATCTTTTGCTCTAATTATAAAAGACAGTTGCTATAAACATTTGACATGATGAATACCTTTCCTGATCTTGGGCAGGCTATAATTTATTAAGCACAAAAATGAGGGAAAAAAATCCAAGTCTAGTGCTTAATCAGCAGTGACCTCCAATTAAAACAGGTGATATTTGCTGGATTTAAGAATACAAGCAATATGACTCCAATTAGCTGTCAAATTATCTGGCCAAACAGCTGTTACATAAATAGAACATCACTTGTTTTCCTGTTCACTTTTCCAAGTTTGTCTTTAGTCTAAAGCCATTTAAAAAGATAATCCCTCCATTCACATAAAACTTGAAAGTAGGGGAAACTAATTTGTAGTTTTGAAGGTCATTGCTGTAACTGATATAAATGGGGTGGAAAAGGGTGATGGGGAGGGACTGGGACTAGATGGGGCACAGCAGCTGGGAGACTGAATAGGGGGGACTGGTAATACTCAGTTTCTTAACTGGGTCCCAGTTACCTAAGTGTGCTCACTCAGTGAAAATGAATTGAGCTCTGTGCAATTAAAACTTACACATTTTCCTGAATGTTACATTCAATCAAATGTACACAAGATATAAGTTCATTTCAGAAACATATACAACCACCTCAGCATTGTGTCAAAATGGAAACGTTTCATGCTAGTGTGTATAAGAAATAATAATTTTCTTGAAAACTTCTTTCCAAGTTTTCAAGAAACTTGAATCTCTAATCTCTAAGAAAACATAGTAGGACATCAGAAAAAATATGAAATAGGGCTTGAAACAAAATGGAGACTTTTTGATTACAATCAGATTTTAAAAGGTACATGGAACTTACCAAAAAGCTGTCTTCTCCGTCAATTTTGTGGCAGTTTGTGCTTTAGAGTTGTCAGGTGAAGCTATTGGTTGTGGTCCAAGCCTGGAGAAACAGTACAAAATAGAAAAATGGTTTTACAGTGAAAATTGTTTTATTGTATTTATTTTACTGTAACTGTAAATATTCAGTATACTGTGATGCATTTATCTACATAATTATAAAATGATAACATTCACTTAATCCTCCATATAACAAATGATTGCTAAGTATCCTTGCACGTACCAGGTGGTACAGGAGCTAGGTAATGTATAATGCACTACATTTTCCCTAAGGAAATTAGGTAAGTAAAAAAGTGTGATAAACATCCCAAATTGGTGAGTGTCATGGAAGAGGTGTAGATCAAATATTATGGGAATCAGGAGGTGGGTTACTTTGAACAAGAAGACTGGGTGAAGCTTTATGGGCGAGATTGGACTTCAGGTGAGAATGAAGAGTATGATTTCTTAAAAATGTTGGGTGGAATGCAGAGGGTGATCCAGGTAAAAGTGACAAGTGACCAAAGTACAAACATTGAACACAGTGGAAAAGGGGAGGAGGGCAATGGATACATTTTAGTTTCATTGTAGAACAGTTTCAGAGGATTTGGAATTCAGGTGCAACCTGTGGACTAGAAGTTGAGTCACTTGCAAATTTTCCCAGCTCTATGCTAGACCCAGGGACTCAGCACTGAATAAGGAAAACAGGAGCTCAGCTCTCATGAAGTTCCCAGTTTATCAGGACAAACCAATACAAAAAGTCATATTAATCCATGATAAGGAGCAGACTTTACTTTGGGGATGTGTAGCAGAAGAACCCATCTGGTCCAAGGATCAAAGGCAAAAGAAGCTAGACTCTATGAGACATGATCATTTTAAAGCAATGGAGTCAGGTGAGATGGCTAAGGGAGCAAGTGTGGAATATAAAGAGGGAGGGACGGGGGTCAGAATCACAGTCACGGGAAAGGGAAAAGCAAGCGAGGGAGTAGGTCAGAGAGGAGGAAGGAGGCTCAGAAGAATCTGGGGAAAGACAAGAGAGAAATGTGGAGGAGACTATGATCAAGAGTGGAATCCGCTGAAATTCAGTTAGGGTTAGTAGAAAATTGTGTGTTGACTTAGATGCAAAAATGATGACAGAAAAATTTTGGGGATGGTGGGGTTGACCTGATATCTGTCCATCACACATGACCATCAGCACGGATTTTTACAGCCAGCATCTATCTGTGCCTGTGCACAGACTGGCAGTTAGATATTTTGCAAGTCACCTTGGATGAGGGGAATGGGAACGCCTTTTGGGTGACTCTGAGAAACATACTTTCCGTACCAGAGCATCATGCTACCTCTTCAGAGACAAGGATTCTCGTCTGCAGCTCTGCACAAAACTTTTTGCAACCTTGAGTACTAGTCTGTTACCTCTTTCAGCTTTCTTTCTCATCAAGATTCTTTCATTATTCCCAATGAGTATCATTGGGTCTTTATAATTAATGGCCAGCACCATCATACAGCCATCGATGTCATTGGCCAATCAAGATATCTGTCCATCACACATGACCATCAGCACGGATTTTTACAGCCAGCATCTATCTGTGCCTGTGCACAGACTGGCAGTTAGATATTTTGCAAGTCACCTTGGATGAGGGGAATGGGAACGCCTTTTGGGTGACTCTGAGAAACATACTTTCCGTACCAGAGCATCATGCTACCTCTTCAGAGACAAGGATTCTCGTCTGCAGCTCTGCACAAAACTTTTTGCAACCTTGAGTACTATTCTGTTACCTCTTTCAGCTTTCTTTCTCATCAAGATTCTTTCATTATTCCCAATGAGTATCATTGGGTCTTTATAATTAATGGCCAGCACCATCATACAGCCATCGATGTCATTGGCCAATCATGTTTGAAGAAGATTTTACTGTTTGTAGTTGCTATAACCTCTGGGGGATATGAGCACATATTTTTATATTAATTATGATTGTCATTAAAGTTTTAAATTTGTTATTTTAAATTAATCAAACACAATAATAAAGAATTATCAGTTCAGAGGCCTGCCAATATCAAAGTAAACACAATAGCTTTTGATTATAATTGTTTAGCCCTGATATAATGATAACAACTCTCCTTCATTGCTCATAATTATATATCTTTAGAGAATATACTTGGAGAAGGGAATGGCAACACAGAGGATGAGATGGCTGGATGGCATCACGGGCTCGATGGACGTGAGTCTGAGTGAACTCCGGGAGTTTGTGATGGACAGGGAGGCCTGGCGTGCTGGGATACATAGGGTCACAAAGAGTTGGACACGACTGAGTGACTAAACTGAACTGAATTTCCCTGGTGAACTATTTCTCTTTCCTAAAAAAGCAGCCCTCTATCTGAGAGATCTTTAATATTAAGCAATGATTCAGGACTCAACCTTCCTGGGTATCATATATTAGAGTAAATCATTAGAACAATAATCCTTCCTAAAGTTATCAGTTGTAAATATACATTGTCAGTGACTTCTCATTCTTTCAAAATATAGGACTTTTATTAAAGTATAATTCTATGCCAACAAAACAACCCAAGGCAGAATCTATAGAAAATAAACACCCCTAAAGTAAAGAAGTTGGCTTGATTGTTCAGTCCATCCTAACTATGAATTAGACTGGCACACAGCTGATCACCTTATAGTTAACCATGAGCATGTTAGAAACTTCTAGAATGACTGTGACTTGGGCGATCTAGCTATAGTTTATAGCTTGATTTCTTGAAAATTATAGGAGAGAAATAGCATGTTAATTTATAGAAAGTAATTACTTGAGGGGGCTACTGAGTTTAGGCATGCAATCAACATTATGTTTTCCAAATACTAAGTGAATTAAAATAATCATTTACTATTAACTTCACTCTTGCAAAAACTATTTTCAGCTTGTGGTAATGTGATACTTCTTAGAAATATTTAGAAAGTAACTAAGATTTACAGAAAATGGATACAGTGTCTAGCAGCAATTTATATTCATTTCAGGTTTATGAACAGTGGTAACTGATCATCTAAAATGGCCTTTCCCTGAGGAATTTCTATGTTTACAGATAAATATATCTCTACAATTTTGAGGTTTCTCCAATCAAGTCTCCTTAAAGATGTATTTGGGAGGATTCTGATAAGAATCATAATACAAATGAAAGAAGAGTGAAGTGACTAGATTTCTAAAGCTCAACAAACCCAGGGACACATATCGTGTCTGAAGATCAGAGGAAAAAAGCATTTGATGGAAATAGAGTGGAAAAAAGGAGTTATTTCTGTCAGTGGCTAAAAAGCTTAGAGAGTCACTGATTAAGGTCACTGCCAATTATATCAATGAGGAAAGTGCTTTAGCAAGGCTTCAACCCCTCATTTTTACCATCCTCTGTGTAGGCATGTGGATGACCCCACTGTCAGGGTGTCCATGATCAAACACAAAGAGCCCTGAAGGTCAGCCAGACTAGAATTTTTATCAGAAAATCTAGTGTCTAAAACCCACGGTGAAAAATACATTTTATGTCTTCCTGCCTGCTTGTCTCCTTCAGGATGACCAGCATCATCAAAGAGAGCCACAGAAGAAAATAAGAAAGAAGGAAAGAGAAAATAATCAGTAACCACATTTCCACCTATTCTTGGCTTCCCTGGAAAGACCATCTAAATGGTTCAGGACAAAGCTTTTCCTTGAAGTATTTATCAACGGAATAACAGTTAACTCCCCACAATGGCTAGTAAGATCTAAGTCCTGTGGTCCAAACAGATACCTAAACAGCTCATCACTAGTCAACAGCCAGAGGAGTCCATCTCATTGCTCAGGTGAAACTGATGCAATCATTCTTATCTATAAGCACCACTTATAGCACCACCATTCAAAGTCTTGGAAAAATGGAGGATGTCCTTTGGAAAACACTGACTGAAGTGGGTGAGAGCCATTTAATCACAGAAAGCTCCACTTAAGGGATTTCTGAGCATTGAGGATTCCCCAATATTCCAATATTCCTCCTTTTCCCCAGGACTTTGAATTATCAATGTCACATTAGTGGGCAGCATCTTCCATTTATTTCCGCCACTTGCTCTGCAGCGAGTCAATTCTATGACTCCGTTAGGGCTCTGATGACATCTACTTGTCTGAACATGTCAAACCATTTGTGCAAAGTAATTGGAATATTGGGGTTCCGTGGTGGCTCAGTGGGTAACGAATCTGCCTGCCATGCGGGAGACCTGGGTTTGACCCCTGGGTTGGGAAGATCCCCTGCAGGAGGGCATGGCAACCTACTCCAGTATTCTTGCCTGGAGAACACCATGGACAGAGGAGCCTGGTGAGCTTTACAGTCGAAAAGGTTGCAAAGAATCGCACAAGACTGAAGTGACTTAGCACGCACACATGCACACACAAGGGCCTGATTAAAAGGTGCTTTTCTGCAAGGTCAGACAGATCGCTGAAACTCACTGAGATATAACTCTCTCTCTTTTCCTTTTTTTCTTGGTAGCCTGGGGTTTTCAACTTTATAGTCATTAGCACCCAAAAGAACAAGGGTGAAAATGTAATTTCTATCTGGGAATAGCCTCAGACCCTATCAGCTCATTATCAGTGAGCTGTGCTGGGTCCCTACAGCTCAAAGCATGCCCTATGGACTTCTGTGGAACTTCAAAGTTCAGCCTGATGGACAGAAAACTCATCTTTGACTCTTACAGTTGAATAATATGCAATTTCTGGAGGTTAATGGATACTCACTAGTATTTGCTGAGTTGCTAGAAGGTGCTATTCATAAACTAATATTAGCATGTTACCAGAATTAACTGAAAACTCCAAATCCGTATTCTACAAAGACATCTGACAGCCACTCAACGCTTGGGAGCTTTGCAGTGCTCCTGCTATTCAGATTTGCCTGGAAATTGTTAGAATATCTGAAATCTGGGGAAGAGCACGTGGTTATTATTGCTGCTTCGAATTGATCATGCTTTCAGCCAAACGTATACGCATGAATGTACCTGTAACATTACTATTAGATTTTATAATTGTTTACTACTCAGCTTGGTGTATAATTGCTGTGTTGCTGCTAAGTCGCTTCAGTCGTGTCTGACTCTCTGTGACCACATAGACGGCAGCCCACCAGGCTCCCCCGTCCCTGGGATTCTCCAGGCAAGAACACTGGAGTGGGTTGCCATTTCTTTCTCCAATGCATGAAAGTGAAAAGTGAAAGTGAAGTCGCTCAGTCATGTACGACTTTTAGCAACCCCATGGACTGCAGCCTACCAGGCTTCTCCGTCCATTGGATTTTCCAGGCAAGAGTACTGGAGTGGGGTGCCATCGCCTCCTCCCATAATTGCTGTGTTAGTAATAATTAGTATTTTGTTCTTCCTCAAGAATTTTTTACTAAATATCAAGGGGTCTTTTTCAACTGGAAAGTAAAAATAGATTGAGATATATAAATCCTTGAGAGAAGCATGATAAAGTGGTTTGAGAACCTTTGCCATTAAAGAATGGAAGTCAGGAAAGAAAAGATTTCATGAGTGGGAACCTAAAATAACAATTCTTGTCTGTGGCCAGGTACTCAGAGATGCCTGGATCCAGGAGAAAGGCTCTGGGGGGCTAGGTACCTAGCGCACAATGTCAAGAATAGGCACTCACTTCACAGTCTTGCTCAGGGTCAGCCTTGTTTGTATATCATGGAGAATCCAAATTTGTTTCAATTTTGCCTTTTTATACAGGTATCATGAGAACTATTCACTTTTTTGCCCATAATTTTTTTGCCTAACATTACTAGAAATTCATTTTCTACTCAGACTGTAAATTACATTTCCTATTTGTCCTCAAACCAATGTAGCATTTCTTTATGCTTTTTATGCATGATATTTACTGTCTTTGACATTTTTATCTAGTAGTCAGTATTAATAAATCTTCATGAAAGTAACAGCCATTCTGATTTTGTTAAAAATGCATTGCTTAGAGTTCGTTGAAGAAGTATGAATGTTCAGCTAAAAAGAATCAAATAAAAGAACGAACCCTGTCATAGAGGCACTCTAATTCATCTTTGTATTGCTTAAATTAACATATTTAGCTAAACTGTTAAATTTTTTTCTGACCTCCATTCTTTTCAGGTTCCTAAATTATGAAACTAGGCTTACGGTAGTATATTTTAGTCATATAGGTGAGAATATATACAAATCAGCCCATAGATACAGTTTTACAATTTTCTATAAAGATTTCAGAAACTTGCCAACGTTTTTCATATTTCTGAAACACATTATTCACATGAAATTCTTCCTAATGTCTGAGCTTAAATTTGTATTGATTGTACCTCTACTTATTGCCTAGGATAAGATCATCTTTACTTCTAATGGGATATACTATTTTACAAACAAAATAAATCTATTTAATGTTTTCATATATTTTATTCCTCTGGACACAGAGATCTATTGATCCAACCTGGTTATGACTGTTCAGTCATCAATATCATCAAGTAACACAAATAAAGGAAACACAGTACAGTTTTACATATAATTAATGAAGCAACAATTAATAAAAAACACATACTTTTTATTCCATTTAAATTGAGGAAACATGTAAAAAGGAAGCTATCTACTACTGTGCCTGGAACATAATAAGTCCTGAAAAACTCATTTTGCCATCATTTTTACTGCAACGAGGAGGCTTGGCATATATATATACATGGCATACAACATCTTCTGCAGGATGTTATGGAAAAGCCTGAATGAATATTTTTGCCAATCTAATATATACTTGTATGTATAGTATTTTTTTCTTGAAGGAAGGCATTTATAAAGTTTTAAAAAAGCTTAGCTTGAAATAAAAAGAAACCAGTGATGTTGGTAAAAGGTGATGGAAAAGGGAAATTGAAAATATTGTTTTAGTACATCATCTGATAAATGGAAATGATATACTATAAATTTAAATGTTTTACTGGATTTCATAAGAAATATAGTAAGTAAGTGTTAGTCACTCAGTTGTGCCAGACTCTTTGTGACAGATACCTAAACAGCTCATCACTAGTCAACAGCCAGAGGAGTCCATCTCATTGCTCAGGTGAAACTGATGCAATCATTCTTATCTATAAGCACCACTTATAGCACCACCATTCAAAGTCTTGGAAAAATGGAGGATGTCCTTTGGAAAACACTGACTGAGGTGGGTGAGAGCCATTTAATCACAGAAAGCTCCACTTAAGGGATTTCTGAGCATTGAGGATTCCCCAATATTCCAATATTCCTCCTTTTCCCCAGGACTTTGAATTATCAATGTCACATTAGTGGGCAGCATCTTCCATTTATTTCCGCCACTTGCTCTGCAGCGAGTCAATTCTATGACTCCGTTAGGGCTCTGATGACATCTACTTGTCTGAACATGTCAAACCATTTGTGCAAAGTAATTGGAATATTGGGGTTCCGTGGTGGCTCAGTGGGTAACGAATCTGCCTGCCATGCGGGAGACCTGGGTTTGACCCCTGGGTTGGGAAGATCCCCTGCAGGAGGGCATGGCAACCTACTCCAGTATTCTTGCCTGGAGAACACCATGGACAGAGGAGCCTGGTGAGCTTTACAGTCGAAAAGGTTGCAAAGAATCGCACAAGACTGAAGTGACTTAGCACGCACACATGCACACACAAGGGCCTGATTAAAAGGTGCTTTTCTGCAAGGTCAGACAGATCGCTGAAACTCACTGAGATATAACTCTCTCTCTTTTCCTTTTTTTCTTGGTAGCCTGGGGTTTTCAACTTTATAGTCATTAGCACCCAAAAGAACAAGGGTGAAAATGTAATTTCTATCTGGGAATAGCCTCAGACCCTATCAGCTCATTATCAGTGAGCTGTGCTGGGTCCCTACAGCTCAAAGCATGCCCTATGGACTTCTGTGGAACTTCAAAGTTCAGCCTGATGGACAGAAAACTCATCTTTGACTCTTACAGTTGAATAATATGCAATTTCTGGAGGTTAATGGATACTCACTAGTATTTGCTGAGTTGCTAGAAGGTGCTATTCATAAACTAATATTAGCATGTTACCAGAATTAACTGAAAACTCCAAATCCGTATTCTACAAAGACATCTGACAGCCACTCAACGCTTGGGAGCTTTGCAGTGCTCCTGCTATTCAGATTTGCCTGGAAATTGTTAGAATATCTGAAATCTGGGGAAGAGCACGTGGTTATTATTGCTGCTTCGAATTGATCATGCTTTCAGCCAAACGTATACGCATGAATGTACCTGTAACATTACTATTAGATTTTATAATTGTTTACTACTCAGCTTGGTGTATAATTGCTGTGTTGCTGCTAAGTCGCTTCAGTCGTGTCTGACTCTCTGTGACCACATAGACGGCAGCCCACCAGGCTCCCCCGTCCCTGGGATTCTCCAGGCAAGAACACTGGAGTGGGTTGCCATTTCTTTCTCCAATGCATGAAAGTGAAAAGTGAAAGTGAAGTCGCTCAGTCATGTACGACTTTTAGCAACCCCATGGACTGCAGCCTACGAGGCTTCTCCGTCCATTGGATTTTCCAGGCAAGAGTACTGGAGTGGGGTGCCATCGCCTCCTCCCATAATTGCTGTGTTAGTAATAATTAGTATTTTGTTCTTCCTCAAGAATTTTTTACTAAATATCAAGGGGTCTTTTTCAACTGGAAAGTAAAAATAGATTGAGATATATAAATCCTTGAGAGAAGCATGATAAAGTGGTTTGAGAACCTTTGCCATTAAAGAATGGAAGTCAGGAAAGAAAAGATTTCATGAGTGGGAACCTAAAATAACAATTCTTGTCTGTGGCCAGGTACTCAGAGATGCCTGGATCCAGGAGAAAGGCTCTGGGGGGCTAAGTACCTAGCGCACAATGTCAAGAATAGGCACTCACTTCACAGTCTTGCTCAGGGTCAGCCTTGTTTGTATATCATGGAGAATCCAAATTTGTTTCAATTTTGCCTTTTTATACAGGTATCATGAGAACCATTCACTTTTTTGCCCATAATTTTTTTGCCTAACATTACTAGAAATTCATTTTCTACTCAGACTGTAAATTACATTTCCTATTTGTCCTCAAACCAATGTAGCATTTCTTTATGCTTTTTATGCATGATATTTACTGTCTTTGACATTTTTATCTAGTAGTCAGTATTAATAAATCTTCATGAAAGTAACAGCCATTCTGATTTTGTTAAAAATGCATTGCTTAGAGTTCGTTGAAGAAGTATGAATGTTCAGCTAAAAAGAATCAAATAAAAGAACGAACCCTGTCATAGAGGCACTCTAATTCATCTTTGTATTGCTTAAATTAACATATTTAGCTAAACTGTTAAATTTTTTTCTGACCTCCATTCTTTTCAGGTTCCTAAATTATGAAACTAGGCTTACGGTAGTATATTTTAGTCATATAGGTGAGAATATATACAAATCAGCCCATAGATACAGTTTTACAATTTTCTATAAAGATTTCAGAAACTTGCCAACGTTTTTCATATTTCTGAAACACATTATTCACATGAAATTCTTCCTAATGTCTGAGCTTAAATTTGTATTGATTGTACCTCTACTTATTGCCTATGATAAGATCATCTTTACTTCTAATGGGATATACTATTTTACAAACAAAATAAATCTATTTAATGTTTTCATATATTTTATTCCTCTGGACACAGAGATCTATTGATCCAACCTGGTTATGACTGTTCAGTCATCAATATCATCAAGTAACACAAATAAAGGAAACACAGTACAGTTTTACATATAATTAATGAAGCAACAATTAATAAAAAACACATACTTTTTATTCCATTTAAATTGAGGAAACATGTAAAAAGGAAGCTATCTACTACTGTGCCTGGAACATAATAAGTCCTGAAAAACTCATTTTGCCATCATTTTTACTGCAACGAGGAGGCTTGGCATATATATATACATGGCATACAACATCTTCTGCAGGATGTTATGGAAAAGCCTGAATGAATATTTTTGCCAATCTAATATATACTTGTATGTATAGTATTTTTTTCTTGAAGGAAGGCATTTATAAAGTTTTAAAAAAGCTTAGCTTGAAATAAAAAGAAACCAGTGATGTTGGTAAAAGGTGATGGAAAAGGGAAATTGAAAATATTGTTTTAGTACATCATCTGATAAATGGAAATGATATACTATAAATTTAAATGTTTTACTGGATTTCACAGGAAATATAGTAAGTAAGTGTTAGTCACTCAGTTGTGCCAGACTCTTTGTGACCCCATGGACTGCAGCCCACTAGGCTCCTCTGTCCCTGAGATTTTCCAGGCAAGCATACTGGAGTGGGTTGCCATTTCCTTCTCCAGGGGATCTTCCTAACCCAGGGATCAAACCCAGCTACTGCAGGCAGATTCTTTACTGACTGAGCTACAAGGAATCCAGTATAGGGCAAAATGGTATGTTTGTGGTCTTCTATGATTCTAAGGTCTTTTACTGTGGCAACGCATATAGAAATTCCACTGATAAAACTGTACAAATTTGTCATCTTACTGACAATGAAATTCATCTCTACTAATCAGATGTTAACAAAGAAACTCATTGAAAGGTTGATTTCTTAATAGAGCCTCTGCTTTATTAAAGTGATAGGGAGAGGCAGGCAAAAAGGAAGAGAGCAGAAATAGAAGTAAAAGGAAATGATTCATGGCACAAATATATTCTTCAATTAAACTGTTGTTAAGCTAACAGAACGAAACTGTTTGTGATGTTAAATGCTATCAGTAAATTTAGTCATGTAAGTACACTACAAAGGAAAGACATTTTGACAAGTCATAGACTTAGGAAGTATCAATAATATGCGGGAAGAAGACAGAAAAACCTGAATAAATAAATAGTGACTGAAACACTCAGCAAGTTCCAGCTCTGCTTGGAATATTGTCCACATAATGAATATTTCAGGTGCATCTTGAGATCCTTATATTTTTCAAAGACAAGAAGGCCAGATGCATTTTACATCTGTTAAAGACTTCTGATTGGCATCTATGTTGAAAGCCTGCCTCAGGATTGAAAGGCAGAATGTTCCTCAAAAGCCGCAGGTATGAAATATTTATTCTACCTTCTCTCATAGACAAGAATGAGTTGACTCTGTGAAATAAATCTTTACTAATAATACCAACAAAATAACACTTCTTCTGGTAAGTGATTATTCTTAGCAGGTGACCCAGGCCTTGTTTGTTGTAGTTGATCAGAGTAGAATAATGCAAGCATTGCTTACAGTATTCTTGGAAAACCTAATGTATTTTCAAGCATTATAGCATGGGAGACCTAAGGCTTGCTAACATTTCCTTAAGAAAGATGATGCTGGATGAATTTTTTCTGGGATTGTTTTATTTATTTTTAATTTCAAAATTACATTTTTGTCAATATTAACCTCTGTTTGCAAGGACATTTTGTATATAAAAATGTTGTACCTATACCATTGAGTATTCTTTTTATTAAGCAAAGCAAAGACTTGTGTGTCTCCAAATATTGCTTAAATCTCCAAAGCCAGCTGAATAAATAAACATTATGTGATCTGTAGTCCAAAAGTCTGCAAATGACTCCATAGGATGTAAAAAAAAAAGAAAGAAAGCAAAACCTATAATTCCTTCTAAGTATTTCTTGGAGCCAATGATCAGCAGTTTTGTTTAAGTTCTGAGACCCTCGAGTCTCCATAAAAATAACTTTGAAATACTATATTATGTGTGAAAATTTTACACACATGCACATTTATAATGAGCAGGCAAGCCCTCTGCCCTTCCTCAACCTGATAATCAACCATAGTGCCTACTCAAACATGGAAAAAATAAAAGATTCAGAACTCTAAAGCACATAATCTCAGTGCCATTTAGAACCATGTGCATTTCTGAAATCCTCTATTACTGCAAATCTCTCCGTTGTATTTTCTACTGAATTGTCTGTTTCTCATTATCAACGTCTAAAAGAAATTTGATACAGTCATGTAACACTTGGAGAAGGAGTGTTAGAAAAATGCATTCCAAAGTGTTCAGCTTATCTTTTCCTTCCAAAGCAGTAACTACTGTCTGACTTTCCTCATCTAGAGAAGCCAGTTGGGAGGGTGAAGGGAAAAAATCAAACCAAAGTAAATTAAACAATGGCCCTGTGCCTGAATCAATCACAGACATCAGCTTTTCAACACTGAATTGTAGGTAACAGGCTAGGGCAACATTAACATGGAGAAGTCTTACTCTGCAAAGCCGCCTTTTGCTTGTAGAATGGAGACCACACCATGCTTCGAACCATGTCTGCCAGAATAAGATGATGTGGGCAAAGCTGGAGATTGGCAGTAGTGGTAACTGTGATAGTCAGATCGCTATTATCCTCAATAAATCAGGATATGAACTCCTAGAGATGGACTATGGTATATTTTATTCTTAGCATGGCCAGAATTCAGGTGTGATATGTCATCCTTCCTCAAGAGTGAAGATGTTGGAGAAAAGAAAATCTGGAGGAAAAATTGTAAAAGATGAACCCTGAAGAAAGCATGTGTTATTCCAACAGGTGTTTCTGTCTGCTCCTGTAAGTCAGCTGGGTTATTCAGATATTACACAGATAGTGTTCAGACAACTCTCGATGCACATCTGATCAATTAAGACAGAATTTTGTTTTTGCAATTCAAGCTTTTAAGAAGCATTATAGTTAAAATACATAGCACAGGCATGCTGGGATAATTGGTTGTCAAAGTACATTGGTACCACTGCGTAGTCTTAAAATAGCAGGAAATACAACTGAATACTGGAAAGGAAAACACTATTTCACTTTTTCAAATAAAACATATTGCACCTCTGAGTTCACAATGGGATATTTGCTGAGAGCCTGTAATTAACTCATAATGATGAGAACCACAGTAATAAACATTTCCTTAGCAAAACATTCACTTGTTTTCATTATTTCCTACTTTTTTTTGCTATTTCCCTGTCACTTTTTAAGTTAGCTTGTCATTATTAATCTGGAAGGGAATGGAGAAAAGGGCAAATAATTTTTCAAGATGCGAAATATTCATTTTAATGATCCAGAAAACATACTTCTGGATAAAACCAGCACATCATCAGAGAGTGCAAATGTCTAAGCAAAAATGAGGGGACTTTATTACCTATTAGTAAAGTGATTTTAGTTTGAAAACTCAGAACCAAGGAAACCAAAATGTGGCTCAATAGCAGATCACCTATATCAGCGGCTTCTAGACTGACCTCCCTCCCCACTCACAGCTGTCAAATTAATCTTCCCAAATACCTTTTCATCATGTCACTCTTTTGCTCAAAATCCTTCAATAGCTGCTCAATACCAACAGCACAGAGTCCACATTCTTTGGCCCAGGCATTAAGCCCTCTCTACAATCTGGTTGCAATTTTCTTTTCTTGATTCATTTCCCACTCTTCTCTTTAAACACAGTGGTCCCTGTGAATTCTCTGCTCCAGTATATGCAATGCCTTTGAAAAGACTACCTGCTTTCTTCTTTTCTTCTTCTTTTCTCAAGCTGTTCACTGGTGGGGGTGTTCCGCCATTTCTTGCCTCTACTCAGACACAACATGAAGCACTTCTTTGGATCTCAGCATACATGGTCAGGCAGGGCTACCTGTTCAGCAAATGCAACTTGGCTCTGTGTGAGAGTGCGAGCTCCATGCAAGCAGTGTATGCATGCTAATTCGCCTCAGTTGTGTGTGACTCTTTGTGAGCCCATGAACTGTAGCCCACCAGGCTCCTCTGTCCATAGGATTCTCCTTGCAAGAATACTGGAGTGGGTTGCCATGCCCTCCTCCAGGGGATCTTCTCAACCCAGGGATCAAACCTGTGTTTCCTGCATTGGCAGATGCGTTCTATACCACTAACACCACCTGGGAAGCCCAAGCAGGTGTATATTACACTACTTTGTCTCTCCTTTGCATCTCCCACTATTGTTAGTACAGGATGGAGACACTGGATAAAGAGGTACCGATTGATAGAACAATTGTTACTACAATACACAAGGCAATAGCCTAGTATCTGTTTCACCAGTATCATTTAGAAATAGCAGGTCAATTTCCAAAAAAATAAGATGTCCCTCCCACTCCAAATTTCTCTGTAACTTTCCCCAAAGTGAGAGTAAGGCAGAAAGTAAAACACATACATTTCCCAAAGTATCTGGGTTGACTTTGTAAAAAATCAAAATCTAACATATTTTCAAGTGTGTGGCAAAATTAAATAATTCTCATATATGTAAATCATAATCATTTAATTGCTTTAGATATGCAAACATAGCTGAATGTAGGATGCAGTCAGAATTACTGGGTCCAGTAATGACCCAGCTCTTGGTGTAATGCCTTGGCTGAAGGAAAGGACTCTAGTTACACCTGCCTGACTAGGTTCATCGCTTCCTCTTCTGTTCTGCCAGCAATTCTTCCCCCAGTGAACTGAACAATAGTTCTCTAAAGAAAATCAGATCAGGTCCCTCCTCTGCTTCAACCTTGCCTATGGCTTCCCCATCACATCTGAATAAAGTGCACTGTCTTTTCATGATTTATAAGGTCTATTGCTTGAATTCATCCTTCACAGTCTCCCCTCACCCACCACCCTCCAGCTGCCCTGCTCTTCCTCCTGGTCCTCTGTCTTTGCATTTACTGTTTCTTCAGCCTAAACACCCACCTTTGATCTGTGCCTGGCAGGCTTCTTACAACCATTCTCAAATACTGGTCCTCGGTTAGATCTTTCTTGTGACCACATCTAAATTCAGTAGTTCCCCCTTCCTCACCATAATCTCTATCACGTCATCTTATTAAAAAACAAAACAAAAGAGCCCCTGCTGCTGCTGCTGCTAAGTCGCTTCAGTTGTGTCTACTAGGATCTGAAATAATCTTCTTTAGTTAGTTGTTTACTTGCCTTATGTCTATCTCCTTTCCCTGGAAGTAGATGCCATTCAGCCCAGGATCTTGTCTGTTTTGATCACTGTTGTACTATTCTCATCAGAAAACTGCTTGGTATAGAGCATGTGATCCATAAATATTTGTCAAATTAATAAACTTGCCTAAAGTTACATAGCTGGGAAGTGACAGAACTAGCCCTGAGACCCAATACATCCATCTCTGTGACCAGTATGGTGCCACCACCCACCTTGTCCAGGGCTGATGGTGCCACAAGCTTCTGTGTTCACCATCCTGGGGCTCATCCAGCAGTTACACACAAGGAATCTTAGATCTAAGATGAAGATACCATAGAAAGTCAATAGACCTGTCTATCCAGGAAGTGTAGCCAGTCACTCAGACCTCATCCAACATGGGGAAATATGTTGCAGAAGAATCAGCTGGGGGGACAATCACATCTTACTGATGGGGGCACTGATACACTTGTTAGATGCAACTCAGCATTTATGCCCAACATGTAAGGCATGGAGAATGAAGGGAATGTCTGGAAAGGGAAACAGCTACATGTGGTTTGCTATAGAAACTGATTAACAATATGCACTCGTTTGTTAGATATTGGAGAGAGCAAGAAAGGCAACAGCAAAGTCATAAAGCAGGTTGATTTGGGAATGGAGGAGTGGGTCTTCAGGGTTAGTAGACGCAAACTGTTATATATGGGATAGATAACAAGATCCTACTGTATAGCACAGTTCAGTTCAGTTCAGTCGCTCAGTCGTGTCCGACTCTTTGCGACCCCATGAATCGCAGCACGCCAGGCCTCCCTGTCCATCACCATCTCCCGGAGTTCACTCAGACTCACGTCCATCGAGTCCGTGATGCCATCCAGCCATCTCATCCTCGGTCGTCCCCTTCTCCTCCTGCCCTCAATCCCTCCCAGCATCAAAGTCTTTTCCAATGAGTCAACTCTTCACATGAGGTGGCCAAAGTACTGGAGTTTCAGCTTTAGCATCATTCCTTCCAAAGAAATCCCAGGGTTGATCTCCTTCAGAATGGACTGGTTGGAGATGTGTATAAGAGACAGGTCTATCTCATTGTAACAAAGTTGTTAAGGAATAGATCATGACAGCATAGGTANGTCACCTCTTCACACGAGGTGGCCAAAGTACTGGAGTTTCAGCTTTAGCATCATTCCTTCCAAAGAAATCCCAAGGCTGATCTCCTTCAGAATGGACTGGTTGGATCTCCTTGCAGTCCAAGGGACTACTTGTCCATAAAGAAGGCTGAGTGATGACAAATCGATGCTTTCGAATTGTGGTGCTGGAGAAGACTCTTGAGAGTCCCTTGGACTGCAAGGAGATGCAACCAGTCAATCCTAAAGGAAATCAACCCTGAATATTCATTGGAAAGACAGATGCTGAAGCTCCAATACGTAGGCTACTTAAGGCAAAGAGTTGACTCATTGGAAAAGACCCTGATGCTGGGAAAGACTGAAGGCGGGAGGAGGAGGGGGTGACAGAGGATGAGATGGCATCACCGATTCAACGGACATGAGTTTGAGCAAACTTCAGGAGATAGCGAAGGACAGGGGAGCCTGGGGTGCTGGAATTCAAGGGGTCGCAAAGAGTGACTTAGCAACTGAACAACAACAAATTTGTCCTTCAATCTAAGAACTCTCGTTGCTCTTTCAGAGCAAGCAGCGCACTTCCTCATGCACCCCAGCCCTCTTCCTCAAATGCAGGAATGGGAGGTCCAAGGCTGTGGCATTCTTCTCCCTCTTTAGCGTCATTCCTTCCACTGCCTCCCCGCTTCTCCCACCTCCCTTTTGTTAAAATAGGAAAGGAGAAGTTTGTAAGATGATGTATCATTCAGGGTTCTCCAGAGAAACAGAACCAGTAAGATATAATGGTACACATCATACATAATACAAAGGAATATTATAGGGGAAGTTAATTTCAAGAAATCGGTTTACATGACTGTGGAGGATCTGGCAAGTCTGAAGGTTGTAGGGCAGGAAAACAGAAACTCTCTGTCATGCCAGGAGGTGATGCTGCAGTCTTAGGGCAGAATTCTTACTTTATCAATGAAATTTCAGTTTTGCTTTTAAGATCTCTCAACTGATTGGGTAAGGCTCACCCAGGTCCTAAAAACTAATCTCCTTTAGTTAAAGTTAACCGATTTAACCACATGTACAAATACCTTCACAATTACATTGGAATTAGTCATTTATTAAATAAGTAGGTACTGGAGCCTCATCAAATTGTCACATAAAACTGACTATCCCAGACAGTCTTAGGAGAATATATACATTTGAAATTTAACTATGCTACTGCTGCTGCTGCTAAATCGCTTCAGTTGTGTCCGACTGTGCAACCCCATAGATGGCAGCCCACCAGGCTCCTCTGTCCCTGGGATTCTCCAGGCAAGAACACTGAAGTGGGTTGCCATTTCCTTCTCCAATGCATGAAAGTGAAAAGTGAAAGTGAAGTCACTCACTCGTGTCCGAGTCTTAGCGACCCCATGGACTGCAGCCCACCAGGCTCCTCCATCCATTGGATTTTCAGGCGAGAGTACTGGAGTGAAATGCTATTTCCTTCTCCAACTGAACTATGAGAGACACACTAAGTTGACTAAAATTCCTGTACTCAAGAGTTTGGGGATAGGGTGTTTATTTTATTTTTTTCAGTCTTAGCGACCCCATGGACTGCAGCCCACCAGGCTCCTCCATCCATTGGATTTTCAGGCGAGAGTACTGGAGTGAAATGCTATTTCCTTCTCCAACTGAACTATGAGAGACACACTAAGTTGACTAAAATTCCTGTACTCAAGAGTTTGGGGATAGGGTGTTTATTTTATTTTTTTCCTCCTCCCATTTCATTTTTTTCTTTAAAAGAGGAAGCTAATAAGATGAATTCACAGCAAAATGTAATTGATTGATGCTTCCTCCTGAAATCTAGCAAAGAAAGTTATCTACTGAAAGACTTAAGCATATTTAATCAAATGAATATTGATTCTTTGGTGTGACTAATAGAAGGATTACATCAGTATCACCCACCAGGTCTTCCAACATTATGGGAATTTTCGATCCCTCAAAGCCTCTTCAGTTCAGTTACTCAGTCGTGTCTGACTCTTTGTGACCCTATGAATCACAGCACGTCAGGCCTACCTGTCCATCACCAACTCTCGGAGTTTACTCAAACCCACATCCATCGAGTTGGTGATGCCATCCAGCCATCTCATCCTCTGTCATCCCCTTCTCCTCCTGCCCACACCATCTGCAGTGATTTTGGAGCCCCAAAAAATAAAGTCTGACACTGTTTCTACTGTTTCCCCATCTATTTCCCATGAAGTGATGGGACCGGATGCCATGATCTTCATTTTCTGAATAGCATAGGGAACTATATTTAATACCCTATGACAAACCATAATAGAAATGAATACAAGAAAAAAAGAATGTTTATATATATATAACTGAACCACTTTGCTGTACAGAAGTTAACACATTGTAAAGCAATTATACTTAAATTGAAAAATAAATTTAAAATATCCAGTCTTGTCTATGAAAGTGAAAGTGAAAGTCGCTCAGTCATGTCTGACTCTTCGTGAACCCATATAGTCCATGGAATTCTCTAGGCCAGAATACTGGAGTGGGTGGGCTTTCCCTTCTCCAGGGGATCCTCCCAACCCAGGGATCGAAGCCAGGTCTCCTGTATTTGCAGGCAGGTTCTTCACCAGCTGAGCCACCAGGGAAGCCCAAGGTAGCCAATCCCTTTTCCAGAGGATCTTTCCAACCCAGAAATCAAACCAGGGTCTCATACACTGCAGGTGGATTCTTTACCGACTGACCTATCAGTGAAGTCTTGTCTACGTTCAAATCAAATCTCCATTCTTGTAAAAGTATAGTCTATAGCCTATGTTTATCTGAGAAAGCAGTCTTTTGGGGACAAAGTTTTCCTTGTGTAAGTGTATCATCAGCTAGCACTGACATTTAATCATCTTGTAATCCTTGATGAATGATGACTAACCTAAAAATTAGAGAAATATTATATAATAAGACAACAGGGATTGATTCATTGGGTCCCACTGATTTAAAATTACATGTATTGGAAAAAGAATAACAGAAAAGTGCTGACTCAGACAAAGGCATGCAAATGATGTTTCCTGTTACAGAGATTGTTTTAAAAGATGCAAATACCTATTGTGTCATGATTCTGCAACAATTTATTTGCAATTTAACAGCATAGTAAAGTCAAACATTACCATTTATTGCCAATTGGAAAGAAGGAAAAAAATGGGAAGCTCTGTGTCTGAGGGGGGATTCTGTAGCTTGGCACATTTGCTGGTTCTTAAACTGCTTTTCTGAACGAGTTTGTCTCTGATTACATGGTGGTCCAACGTTCTCCTGACTAATCTGGATCGCTTGTGGCCATGGAGCCAGTGAGGGGGCTCCATTCATAAACAGCCCACGATGCATGACAACGCTGTAAGGCTCATAGCAGGAAGTTAGCTGAGAAGAACTGGAGTATACCAGAGGGGGTTTGGAGAAAATTTCCATCCAGACTACAAATCGTAGACATTGATTTGAAATAAATTGTGACTGATGATCAGTCGATGACGATTTCCATAATCATTATGCTGTCCGTAATTTATCAAGGTAATGATATTTGTGTCCCCGATGTCACATTCATCCTATACTGAGGGACTGAAGAGCATGCTGTGATTTTTAAAAGTCCTTATTAAGAACCGACTGGTTTTGTTATACTTCCAGCCGTAATCAGTGGGATGGCTGAAAGTGAATAAAACATTGAAACAATCCTGCTAGGTTTGTAATAAAATTCTTTTGACAAAATCTTCTATAGCACGAAGGCAAAGATTTTATGCTTACGGTATTTTAATTAAATCTTTCTTATCAAGATTGTTCAGTGTAGTTTGCCAATATGCTTTGGAAAGAGATATTACAGCACACTGGGCAAAAAAAATCTGCCAAAGAACCTCCCCTTAACCCTTCTGGACCATTTTCCCCAGGAATACTTGGTTTCCCTTTTAGATCACAGTTACTTATTTATGACCATGATTTTCAGCTTGTGTATGGTCAACAGGCATATTCACATCCTGCCCTTCCTCCCGTTAGACACAAAATTGATGAACCATATTCTCATCCTAAGTCAGAAAAAAAAGCTAATGACATTAAACACTAAATGTCATAAGTATCTCTTCACCAAAGTGAAAGTGAGCTGAGAAAGTCAATGACAGTGATATAATTAACAAAATTAACAAATGTGTTTCGAGATTGCCATTATAAAATGAATTATGATTAGATTGCAAATGCTATAGCATCACTTATATTTTCTTAGAACAAGGTTTAAATACATACAACCAAGTACAGTTGAAAGAATTTCACAAATAATTCTAGCTTGGCATCTTGAGATTTTAACAAAGTTAAGATAAAGCAAAGTACTTTGATTAGGATCAGAAACAGAATATCTCAGATATTTGTTTCATGTAGCTGAAACTGTAACTGCTATCTACAAACTTCCATTTGCTTTTGAAGTAATCCTACCTTACTAGTCTAGCTGCTGCTGCTGCTGCTGCTAAGTCACTTCAGTCGTGTCCGACTCTGTGCCATCCCAGAGATGGCAGCCCACCAGGCTCCCTGCTCAATTATCTCAACTCATGCTGTATTTGTACTGTCTAATCTGAGTTCCTGGCTTCATTACCTTATTATTGATTTCTTTTTACTGTGAACATAAAATACACTGTGTTGACCATTTTTAAGTGTATAATAGCATCCAGTGAATTCATAATGTTCTTCCACCCTTGCCATTATGCCCAGTTTCATTACTTTTAAGCTGTTATTTACTGTCACCTATAAAAGAAAAAAGGTGATAATTACAATAGCAACTTCATATTGTTTTTGTTAGAAATAAATGAGATGCTATGATATTTGCAAAGCCTGCCTGGTGTATTTGAAGTGTTAAACTACATACTCCATGCTTGAACTGTTTCATCCTAATGTTGACATTAACTCTTTTGAGGGCAAAAATCCTTACCAGAACCTCACAATAGAACAACTTAAATTATTTTCTAATAAATTCTAGTGTTACAAATGCTTCCATAAATACCACCTTAGAACCTCATCATAAAACCTCAGGTAACAAATAAAACCAGGTTCTGTCTTGTGATTGTACAGATGGGAAAAGTGAATCTCTGAAAGCTTGTTCAGTCATTTACCCCAGGTGCCACAGTCAAAGAGTGGAGTTAAAAACTGAACATAACACTTAGCACTCAGGAGGTATGCAATTATAAATGTCTGTAAATAAATGGATGAATTAAATAACGAAGTTTTGACTGCAAGTTCTCCAAACACAGAACAGGGACTGCTTTGCCACCTGACTTGCTTATCCCCCGCCTTTATTCAGTATTCTTGTTTGCTGAGATCCACCAGGACTGACCGTGGGCTCTTGCTTCTTTTAATTCTTTGGGATTCACTTTTTCTCTTTGAGAAAGGGAAAATCCCCATCCCATGCTCTCAAGGCACATTTCTGGGTGGGATAACTTGGAATTTGGGACGTGACCACTGTGGGTGGTTGTGTTCTGTGGGTTCCACTGTTCAGTGTTGGGAGGGTGTAGAGCATGAATGTTAAAGTGAGTTAAACTCACTGGATAGTATGGGGCATTAGAATGTCACATTATGGTAGTTTGTAAAAGGAAGTACTTAAAAAAATATTTATTTTAATTGGAGGCTAATTACAATATTGCGGTGGTTTTTGCCATGCATTAAGAGGAGAGTTGATCTAAGGGAACCCTTGAAGAGGGGAAGGAGGCTGACACTTGGGTCTCACCTGTGTCTCTTTAAGTGGTCCAGGATCATCTCAGTGGTCCATGGGTCACTGGCACCAGAATGAGGCAAGACTGGAAATACAGTTTGCCTTCTACTACTACTTCTAGTAGTAGTTCTGACTTTGGGTTCAGCCTGTCTCTTCTCTCCAGCTAACCAGGCCATTTTAAATGAAACTGCTTCACTTCCAGTGGCAATATAATTTGGAAACTAAATAATTTTGGCTATGTGGAATGGAGTGAAGGAGAAAATTGAAAATAACAGGCAATCAATTTAATATACTCAAAAACTGTATCAAAAGAAAGGTAACCTGGGCTATTCTTATACACATTAAAAAACAAAGGATTTTTTTTTTTAGTGTAATAGGGAAAATGTTCCAAGAAAAATATTTCACCTGTTGTATTTTTGAATATTTTGATATTAACATAAAGATGTAGAATATATATTTCACAAAAGCAGCAGTAACTTACCTATTAAAAATTAGAGTGTATGCATTCATGCAAATAATATATAAAAAATAACAGTAATATGATTTACAGATTGGTAAGCATTATAATTTTAAAAAATCTCTTAATATAACAAGTATTACTAAACTGTAGAAATATGGATTTTTGTTAAACTTTGAAAACAAATTTTGAGAAATGTAAGCTTCCTATGTAGCTTTTCAAACAAATGTCATTTAAAAATATTTTAAATGTCACTTGAAAAAAGTAAATATCAAAATTTATTTCTAGACACATTTGATGCAAAAATGTATCAAGTTTCTATCAAAAGCATGTAAGATGATTTAGACTGTGCTATTAAAAAAAAATTCCTTTTTTAATCAAGCCATACTGACTAACATAATACAGTTAAAGCTGTTAGAAACATTTGTAATTTCTACTTAGATGAGAAAAGGATTACTGAGGAGAAAAGCACAATGACAATCAGGGAATGCAAAAGAGTAAGTTAAAAATAAAGATGAGAAGAGGTCATAAAGGCAGGAAAAAAAAGCCAAAAAAGGATATATGGAAAGGAGAAGGCAAGGGAGGGGAGGAGGAGGGGGAGGCAGAGAAAAAGGCATGAAAGGAGAAATGGGAGTGAAATTTGGGAACACACACTTCATTAATGAAATGTTAAGAGAGGGAGAGGGACAGGTACTTTTAATTTCAAAATGCAAGCAAACCAAAACCAGCAGCTATGTCTTGCTAATATACCTCCTTCTTAAATAGGCATAACATTATTTCAGTTTTCTGCAAGTCATGGCAAAATTTATAGGGATTATCTTTGTGTCTGTCAACAGATCATAATGGGTATTTCAGAATTTTCAAAGATAATTCAGAAAAATTCCAATAATGTCTGCATAATGTCACACAAAAGGACCTGGGTAAACTCAACAGACATCAGCTTGAAGGATGACACCATATTCCATTAGCTTGCTTTTGCTTTGACTTTTTAAGTGGCTTTTAAAAACATTTTTGAATTTTTAAACACATTAAAGAAACACTATAATGCTTTTTAGTGTGTTGAGTATGTAAAGTACATTTTTTCTTGCAGCATAATTGAAATCTAATTAATCATTTTCTCTAGAGATTTATGTTTTTAAAGACAACTATTCTCACAATAGAGACATGACTTTGCTTGTCACCACTGAAAATATTTCAGTAGCGCAACAGTATAATTTTGTGAAAATGTGTACACACTTTGATTAGTTCTGTTCTCAAAATTTACAAAAGAAATTAACAGCCCAACTGAGATGCTTGTGAACTCTCACATTTTTAAGATAGTCATTGTGTTTTCATCTTTTAAAATAAGAAATTGATTTATCAGCAATTTCAATTATATTCATTTGTTTTCTATTCATGGATTAGGGGAATAATGTGTCCTTTTTAGTTATGGACTCAGATATTAACCTATTTTCCCCCCTCATGATAGTTTTAGTGCTGATTTATTAATAATTAGCTCAGAGGCCTCCCCTTGTTGTAGCTGAAATGTGAATGCCTGGTTGCACAGTTTATGAGTGAAATGTAAATTTTAGTGCCAAAGGGTTATTTTCGGCTTCTCCATCTGGAGCTCACACAACTAGACGTGTGCATTGTTCTATATGTTCCAATCCATTGGCTACAGGGAATCTGCAGTCGTACTCTTGGAATTGTCTCATTAGCTCACAGGATCCCTAATGACAGCCCTACTCTCTACTGACATTCTTGTATCCAAGACGCTCCGGATTCCTTGTGTTATTTAAGGTCCTGGAAGCCATTGTTTTGCATATGTAAATATCATCTCTCTGTCTGTCTGTCTGTCTATCTATCTATCTATATATATATATGACCAACCTAGACAGCATATTCAATAGCAGAGACATCCAGTAGTCATGTATGGATGTAAGAGTTGGACTATATAGAAAGCTGAGCACTGAAGAATTGATGCTTTTGAACTGTGGTGTTACAGAAGACTCTTGAGAGTCCCTTGGACTGCAAGGAGATCCAACCAGTCCATTCTAAAGGAAATCAGTCCTGAATACTCATTGGAAGGACTGATGTTGAAGCAGAAGCTCCAGTACTTTGGCCACCTGATGCAAAAAGCTGACTCGTTGGAAAAAACCTTGATGCTGGGGAAGATTGAGGGAAGGGGATGGCAGAGGATGAGATGGTTGGATGGCATCACTGACTCAATAGACATGAGTTTGAGCAAGCTCTGGGAGTTGGTGATGGACAAGGGAGCCTAGTGTGCTGAGGTCCATGGGGTTGCAAAGAGTCAGACACGACTGAGCAACTGAACTGAACCGATATATATATACATATGTATGAAAGTGAGAGTGATAGTTGTTCAGTCATGTCCAACTCTTTATGACCCCATGGACTGTAGCCCACTACGCCCCTCTGTCCATGGGATTCTCCAGGCAAGAATACTAGAGTGGTTTGCCATGCTTTCTTCATACATATGTATATAATAATACTTATCTTGTTAGTATATGTTATATAGTCAGTATATAGCCATATATACAAGTTGTTTACATGTTTATCTTCTATATATGCATAGGCATACCCCATTTTATTGTGATTTTCTTTATTACACTTCACAGATACTATGTTTTTTACAGACTGGAGGCTTGTGGCAACTCTGCATCAAGCAAGTTTGTCGGTGCCATTTTTCCAACAGCGTGTGTTGACTTTGTGTCTGTGATCGTGATCTTTGAGGTTACTACTGCAAAAAGACTAAGACTTGCTAATGGCTCAAATGATGATTAGCATTTTCACCAGTAATTAAATAATATTTTAAATTAAGGTATAAACTTTTTTTTAGACATAATGCTACTGCACACTCGATAGACTAGTGCAATATAAGCATAACTTCTATATGCACTGGGAAAGTAAAAAAGCCATGTGATTTGCCTTTTTGTGATATTTGCTTTATTATGATGGTCTTTCAGAATTGAACCCGTGATATCTCTGGGGTCTGCCTATAATATATTAATGGACATGCCATGTGAAAGTGAAGTGAAAGTGAAGTCGCTCAGTCGTGTCCGACTCTTTGTGACCCCATGGACTGTAGCCTATCAGGCTCCTCTGTCCATGGGATTTTCCAGGCAAGAGTGCTGGAGTGGATTGCCATTTCCTTTCCATAATCAATACTAATAAATTAACTCAATCAAAAAAGAGGGGAAAAGATAAGAAACAAATACAAAGGTGTTGGTTACTAAGGATATTTAGCTTTTTCTTTAAAAAAAAAAAAAGTATGGGTCACTTAATGCCAATGTGAAGAGTAGGGTTGGGGACAGATTGAAGAGAAACTAGGGCAAATAACACCTACTCAGATTATCCCTTAACCTTTCATTTGATGATGGCACAATGCCTGTTTTTGCTTAAAAGGAGATATTGAACCTCAATAACAAGGCAGGTTTACTTTTTTCTAAATGTAACCAGTGAAAAGTACCTTAATGCTAAAGGTTTAGGTACATAAAGCTGTGAAATTACTAATTTGCTCGTATTCTCTGTTATAATGCCTTCCATATGGATAGGATTTTCATATCTAAAAGAGATCCATATGGAAATTCTTGAGCCATGACTTTCCTCCCAATGTAGCCACTAAGCTTCCAGCTGCTGGTGTTCTGGAAGCAGCCTTGTCTCACCACAGGACAGCAAGGACAGTGCAAACCCCACCTGGGACACAGGACCTATGGGAGGGGAGGGCAGCGACTGTTCATACTGCTGTGAACAAGGCAGTTTTCATTTTAGCTGTCATTTTGGTTCATATAGTGACTGTTCTTTAAAGGATTTATTCATTCATTGCAAATCTGACCAGTCCTATACTTCACTGGGATTGGACACTATCATACTGTTTGCTAATATGTGGTCCATGTTCCATAAGGATCATTGTCACCTGTGCTGGTTGTTGTAAACAGATTCCTGGGCTCCAAGCTATGGTGAAAGCGGAGACCTTGTGTGAGGTCTCTCGTCATGGAATGTCCATAGCATCTGGTCTGAATCTTAAACACAGTGGTCAGTCAATAAATATTTCTTCAGAGGAAAAATTAATGAACACTAGAAAATAAGATCCATTACTCTGGAATAAAAGGGAAAAACTACTGAAAAAAATGCAAGCCCAGGTAAAATGGTCCTGCTATTATTAGTCATCTTCAAAACACTGGAAAATAATTCAAAGGAAATTCCTAATAAATCTTTAAGCTGAGTCAATGGGAAAATTAAATTTACCTGATAGTAATGTGTCCTGGAGACAGTCTTACAAAGATATATTCTATTAAACAATCTAGAAGTTTTTTCTGCAATGTTCCCACAGAGAAGTTTAAATTTTTAGCCATATTATATAACTTCCCAAAGCTAGATTTGAACAAAAAAGTTGAAAGCATTTAATATTAAAAAAAATTTTGGATATATGGTTATTTTTTAATTGTTTATAGATGAACTCCAAGTGACTCAGGAATTTTGTACAATAAGTAATGTTAAAATTATCTATAGAAAATCACATAGGGAAACAGTAAAAACAGGAAAGAGAAACTGAAATGTAGTAAAAATAATATAGAAAACTGATGTCACATGCCCAAAAATAAAAAGCACAGTGGTGAAAGAAAGCATGCATATAAGGTAGAGAGTTTATGACGATTTTTCAGAAATGATAGAAAGCCTTACTATGAATAGTAATCAGCAGACTCTGAAAGTTTGTAAGCAAGGAAAGGAAGAAAGCTACGATATGCCAGGAAGACAGACCACGAGGCCCTGGTCACTAAATAGTTCTTCCCTGAGTGAAGATTTGTCCTTTTCTAGTGATTAGGGATCAAGAACACAGAATGAAACCTGTAGTAATGATTAATGTATCTTTGCAGTAAACTCAGGGAATGGCTTATCATTAATGTGGAACTAACACAATTTCTTGCTGAAATTAGTCCTATTTTTAGGGATCAGTTCAGTTCAGTTGCTCAGTCATGTTCGACTCTTTGCAACCCCATGAATTGCAGCATGCCAGGCCTCCCTGTCCATCACCAACTCCCGGAGTTCACCCAAACTCATGTCCATCAAGTTGATGATGCCATCCAGCCATCTCATCCTCTGTCGTTCCCTTCTCCTCCTGCCCTCAATCCCTTCCAGCATCAGAGACTTTTCCAATGAGTTAACTCTTTGCATGAGGTGGCCAAAGTACTGGAGTTTCAGCTTTAGCATCAGTCCATCTAGTTATAGAATCTGTAACTGTAACTTAGTCTTAGGACCAAGACCTGCCTAGATTCATGCATTTATTAATACTCTATTTTTAGGGATCAGTTCAGTTTAGTTCAGTTGCTCAGTCATGTCTGACTCTTTGCGACCCCATGAATCGCAGCACTCCAAGCCTCCCTGTCCATCACCAACTCCCCGAGTTCACTCAGACTCACGTCCATCGAGTCCGTGATGCCATCCAGCCATCTCATCCTCTGTTGTCTCCTTCTCCTCCTGCCCCCAATCCCTCCCAGCATCAGAGTCTTTTCCAATGAGTCAACTCTTTGCATGAGGTGGCTAAAGTACTGGAGTTTCAGCTTTAGCATCATTCCCTCCAAAGAAATCCCAGGGCTGATCTTCAGAATGGACTGGTTGGATCTCCTTGCAGTCCAAGGGACTCTCACGAGTCTTCTCCAACACCACAGTTGAAAAGCATCAATTCTTCGGTGCTCAGCCTTCTTCACAGTCCAACTCTCACATCCATACATGACCACAGGAAAAACTATAGCCTTGACTAGATAGAACTTTGTTGGCAAAGTAATGTCTCTGCTTTTCAATATGCTATCTAGGTTGGACATAACTTTTCTTCCAAGGAGTAAGCATCTTTTAATTTCATGGCTGCAGTCACCAGCTGCAGTGATTTTGGAGCCCCAAAAAATAAAGTCTGACACTGTTTCCACTGTTTCCCCATCTATTTCCCATGAAGTGATGGGACCAGATGCCATTATCTTCATTTTCTGAATGTTGAGCTTTAANCTTTGTTGGCAAAGTAATGTCTCTGCTTTTCAATATGCTATCTAGGTTGGACATAACTTTTCTTCCAAGGAGTAAGCATCTTTTAATTTCATGGCTGCAGTCACCAGCTGCAGTGATTTTGGAGCCCCAAAAAATAAAGTCTGACACTGTTTCCACTGTTTCCCCATCTATTTCCCATGAAGTGATGGGACCAGATGCCATTATCTTCATTTTCTGAATGTTGAGCTTTAAGCCAACTTTTTCACTCTCCTCTCTCACTTTCATCAAGAGGCTTTTTAGATAGAGTATTAATAAATGCATGAATCTAGGCAGGTCTTGGTCCTAAAACTAAGTTACAGCTACAGATTCTATAACTAGATCTATGTACCCTTCCACATACTTGATACAGAAGAATGGCAAGTTAAGTGTGCTAGACAGGAATATTTCTTAAACACTTGGTTTTATGTTAAAACATTGTATTTATTTCAGTATTAATATATATATATATAAAACAGGTAGTAATATATGATCAATAGTCCCTTCTCTATCCACTAGCATTGTAGTCTAAAAAAATGCAGAGATTTATCTAGCCAATTTTACATTCCAACATTTAAGACAAGCACTAGAATGAAAGGAAATATAAAGTATATGTGTTTTATGGATTTCCTGATTAATAGCAAAATTTGGACCAAATTAGCTCACTCTCATCACTAGCATTTCATAATTTAAAAGCAAATTATATTTTATGACTAAGAACTTAAATGCAGCCATTCAAACACTTGTGTTAATATATTAAAAAATTCTGCTACTCAAAAACATAGTCATAAGTTTTGAAAAGGATAGGCTACATTTCTTAGAAAACAACTCTCAAAACAAATTCAATGTGGTAATGTATTTAATTGATTTACTCCTTAATCATACAAATTTATAAACTGTGTAAAAGACTCATTGATCCCCAATACTTAAGTATCACATTGCATGAATAACAAATGACATAAAATATGCAAAATAATAGCACATTAGCCTAGATAACACTAATAAATTGCAAAGCTTAGCATGAAATGGAAAATCATTAATGGAGCACAATGCAGTTTGTCTATGCAACAAGCAAAGACTCATACATAATGGAAGAGTACAAATATTAGCAGCAGGCTCAGAGAGGGCAATTGAAATGTGTTTTTATGGAAAGGATGGATTGATCTGGAAAGTGGTTCCTGAGAAGATTCCACTAACCCTGAAGAGCATCTTGGGAGATGGTTATGATTTTCCATCTGCTTCTGAAACTCATATTGTTTAGATAACCTGTATTCTTTACATATATAGTTTAGATAACCTGTATTCTTTATTCTTTATGAGTTAAAAAATAAAATTATTTTGAGGAGTTTCTGTGAAATCACTAGAACAATGGTCATTTGATCTGGAATTTTCTTGTGTGGCATATTTCTATTTGGTATTCAAGCTCTAAGTGCTATAATTAAAAATTCTTTCCTTCACTCTACAGATAGCACCTGTAATGTAATGAAAGCTAAAAATATTGTAAAAGATGAGACTTAAGTTCTTAGTATACTGGAGCTCCATCCTGACAAGATTCAATGTCATCCAGAAGCTAGTATATGGCAGGGGCATCTTGGATTCCATTCAAGGGAAATAAGTCATGAAAACATTAGAAGGAACTTGTTAGAACTATGTTCCAACCAAAAGTTGGTCCCCAGGCATAGAGACTGATGATAACATTATTAAGTAAAGCTCAGGTGTTTTCTACTTTCATTTTTACCTTAATATCACCTCTAGATTTAATTGGTATTTCAAAAGAGAATATAGTTTGAATTTGAACATTTTGTATCTAAAGGTGAGTGTAAGGATGAGAGTTTGAAGGTGATATGAAGTTGTCAAAAGTCATAAAGCTGCTACTAATTTTGAGATAAAAATAAATTGTGCTACTGAAGGAAAGCTTAGCTAATACAATAGGGAATAGAATAACGAGTTCATTTAATATAGTCCCTAAAAGTGAAGAGAAGATTTTAGTCAAAGGAACTTAGAGAAGATGGAATCTGTTTGTAACAGAACACTCTGGGGAGTAGAGTGAGTAAAAATACAGAGTTTTGTCCTTCACTCATTTCTATCCTCATTGGTCCATTTATGAGCTTCCTTTTGAATTCTGATCCCATTGGCTCCCTCAGGAAAAATACAACCGGTATTCCGTGTCCATCTATCATATTGCCCATGATATATTAGCAATCAATACCATTAATATAAACAATTTTAATGTTAACATTTCCTCAAAAAAGAGAATTTGAAGCATACTTAATACTATATACCATGTGATTCACCTTGGAGATGTCTGGACTTGGTGTGTCATAAAACAATTGTGATAATGCTCAGGTGACCTCTTAATATCTTAGACTAATTGAACAAACGATGAGATGCTCAGTCAGAGCACACTTGCTTCATGCATATTATTTGCTACTGAGCATTAAATGGTAAATGGTTAGCCAAGAGGGAGTTGCAGAGAAATATTTATGATGTGGTACAAATATTTTGTTTCAGAGATTATTATAAAATTCATATATGAGAAATTGGTTAATTATGCACTTAAGTCCTATTGATCAGAAAACTTATTATAAAAATAAAACAAGAGAATGGGTTAAATAGATTGATGGAGAATTAGATGCTTAAAATAGAATTGAGGCTTAGGATAAAAAAGAAATTAATGAAATAAAAGTATAATATGACCACTCATAAACAGGTAAAAGTAGCTTGTTTCTGACTTGATTTTTATATGTAATAAACAGAAAATAATACTTAAAATTCATTTCCATTGTCTTTCTATTGTAGTAGGTAACAGATTTTACCAAGCTTATTATCTCCTATCTGACCACTTTTGTAATTTTAAAATTATTACATTGACAAGGTTTTTTATTTATTAACAAATTTTTATAAATGTTATCAGCAGAACATATTCTCTTAATGTCGTTTGTGATCAAGAGTCTCCAACTCAGAAAAAAAAAAGTTACAGAGATTAGTAAACATATATTTAGATATGAAAAATGAAGAAAAATTCACACAGATCACTAATTTTTACTTAATACATTGAAAGTCAATGTTCAGTTCAGTTCAGTTCAGTTGCTAAGTTGTGTCCGACTCTTTTTGACCCCATGAATCGCAGCACGCCAGGCCTCCCTGTCCATCACCAACTCCTGGAGTTCACTCAGACTCAAGTCCAACGAGTCAGTGATGCCATCCAGCCATCTCATCCTCTGTCGTCTCCTTCTCCTACCCTCAATCCCTTCCAGCATCAGAGTCTTTTCCAATGAGTCAACTCTTCGCATGAGGTGGCCAAAGTACTGGAGTTTCAGCTTTAGCATCATTCCTTGCAAAAAAATCCCAGGGTTGATCTCCTTCAGAATGGACTGGTTGGATATCCTTGCAGTCCAAGGGACTCTCAAGAGTCTTCTCCAACACCACAGTTCAAAAGCATCAATTCTTCGGCGCTCAGCCTTCTTCATAGTCCAACTCTCACATCCATACATGACCACAGGAAAAACCATAGCCTTGACTAGACGGACCTTAGTCGGCAAAGTAATGTCTCTGCTTTTGAATATGCTATCTAGGTGGGTCATAACTTTTCTTCCAAGGAGTAAGCATCTTTTAATTTCACGGCTGCAGTCACCATCTGCACTGATTTTGGAGGCCAAAAAAATAAAGTCTGACACTGTTTCCCCATCTATTTCCCATGAAGTGATGGGACTGGATGCCATGATCTTCGTTTTCTGAATGTTGAGCTTTAAGCCAACTTTTTCA
>SJYX01002294.1:189912-207183 GCA_006410675.1 Oreotragus oreotragus
TGTGAGATGAGTGCAATTGTGCGGTAGTTTGAGCATTCTTTGGCATTGCCTTTCTTTGGGATTGGAATGAAAACTGACCTTTTCCAGTCCTGTGGCCACTGCTGAGTTTTCCAAATGTGCTGGCATACTGAGTCCAGCACTTTCACAGCATCATCTTCCAGGATTTGAAACAGCTCAACGGGAATTCCATCACCTCCACTAGCTTTGTTCTTAGTGATGCTTTCTAAGGCCCACTTGACTTCACATTCCAAGATGTCTGGCTCTAGATTAGTGATCACATCCTCATGATTATCTGGGTCATGAAGATCTTTTCTGTACAGTTCTTCTGTGTATTCTTGCCACCTTTTAAATCATAAATATTTTAAATTTATGGAGAGCAAGGGATAAGAAACCTCTGTGTATTCTTGCCACCTTTTTAATCATAAATATTTTAAATTTATGGAGAGCAAGGGATAAGAAAGAGAATTATCTTTAGGTCACAATCTACTTTTAGATATGAAAAAGGAAAATGTTTATTGTTTATCTTTATGGCCTATATATTGGGTTGGTCAACAATTTTGTTTGGGTTTTTCTGTAAAATGGAAAAAGTGAATGAACTTTTTGGCCAATGTAATATTTAATCAGAAAAACAAAATTTTTCATAGATTATGAAAAATCAGTTTGGGGGAGGAAGAGGAATTAAAAAAATTTTTTAAAGTCTTTATTGAATGTGTTACAATATTACTTCTGTTGTTTATGTTCTGTTTTTTCGCCATGAAGCATGTGGGATCCCTGACCAGGGACTGAACCCACACTCTTTGCACTGGAATGCAATCTTAACCCCTGGACCACCAGGGAAGTCCAGAGGAACATTTTAAAGATGATTTTTATTTTTATTTATTTTTATTTATTTATTTATTTATTTTTGTATTTATTTATTTTTTTACACAGTTTTTATTCTCATGAGGCTGATGTCTAATTGAGATTATATGTGTATGGGAAGTTAAACAAAATAGTCCCCCAGAATTTAGTTAATTAGGGAACTACCACTCTGAAACTGAAAATAGTAACAATTCCAATTAGTGAACTATCCAAGCTTAACATCTGCAGGAGTGGCCTTGCCTGGGGCTAGGTTATAGGGCCACATTTCCCAGGAATCTTTCCAGGACTATAAATTATTTAGAAATTTGAGTCTATTTGGGAAGGGTATAGTTATTAAACATTCGTTACGTGTTTACTATGTGCCAGGTACTAACCAAGGCAATTTATATAACATGATTTAATCCCCTCCTCAGTCTTCCCAGGTGGCTCAGTGGTAAAGAATCTACCTGTAATGTATGAGATGTGAGTTCAATTCATGGGTTGGGAAGATCCCCTGGAGAAAGAAATGGCAACCCACTCCAATATTCTTGCCTGGGAAATCCCATGGCAGAGGAGCCTGGCAGGCAACAGTCCCTGGGGTCACAAAGAGTTGGACACGATTTAGTGACTTAACAAGAATAACAATCCCATCCCTATCCCTTTTCTTTAAGGCAATGTTATTTTTCATAATTTATAGGCGAAAGAACTGAGGTGAGAGAGAATGAGAGAACAAGATGTAAGCTAGATGCCTCTGTTCCTATAGAAAATACCTATAATGAAGAAACCCACTATGTATGTATAGACTCTTGGAAAGTTCATATAAACAGCATTCTCCGAAGACCAAGATGCTATTCAACATCAAATAGGGCCCTCTGCTCACATGTGTGAGATCTTTTCCCTGGCATCTAAATTATCTGGGTGCTTTTCTCTTTCCCACTAGGTCCCTGAAGGAAAGAACTCTGTCTTGCCCCCCTTAAAGCACACCTTAAGACAATAATTCAAGTTTAAGTGCATCACATGGGAGATGAAAGAATCATCAGAAAGAAAGGAAGAGAATACGAACAGTACAGGCATGTTATCAAACCAGTTATCACCACAAGTGCCCAGAGCTTACTCATGCTGGGGAAACTCTGGGAGCCAAAATCTTCATTGGGATCTCTTGAGGATTCATGCAAATAGTGTGCTTTAACATTCAAAAAACTAAGATCATGGCATCTGATCTAATCACTTCATACCTAATAGATGGGGGGAAAGTGAGAACAGTGGCAGACTTGATTTTCTTAGGCTCCAAAATCACTGCAAATAGTGATTGCAGCCATGAAATTAAAAGACACTTGCTCCTTGGAAGAAAAGCTATGACAAACCTAGACAACATGTTAACAAGCAGAAATATGACTTTGCTGACAAAGTTCTGTCCAGTCAAAGCTATGGTTTCTCCAGTAAGTCTGTCTAGTCAAAGTTATGGTTTCTCCAGTAGTCATGTATCAAAGTGAACATTAGACCATAAAGAAAGCTGAGTGCCAAAAAAATGATGTTTTCAAATTGTGGTGTTGGAGAAGACTGTTGAGAGTTTCTTGGACAGCAAGGAGATCAAACCAGTCAATCCTAAAGAAATCAACCCTGAATATTCATTGGAAGGGCTAATGCTGAAGCTGAAACTCCAATTGTTTGGCCACCTGATGTGAACAGCTGACTCATAGGAAAAGACCCTAATGCTGGGAAAGATTGAAGGCAGGAGGAGAAGAGGATGACAGAGGATGAGTTCGTTGGATGGCATCACTGACTCAGTGGACATGAGTTTGAGCAAACTCTGGGAGTTGGTGATGGACAAGGAAGCCTGGTGTGCTACAGTCCATGGGGTCACAAAGAGTCATACATGACTTAGTGACTGAACGACAGCAAAACAAGAGTGCTATTCAAATGCCATTAGTATTGGAAGACATAGTAGGGATGCCACTGAATGTCCTCAGGATGCCAAAACCAAATGGGCTTCCCTGGTGCAGGAGCCTCTGTTCTGGACCATCCAGGAAGTCCCTTCATCACGATGGGTGGACAGGACTGCAAATCAGGGATTTATTAAAAGAGCACATCAAAGGTCAAGTGATGTCAGGAGCAGCCTACCTTTCACTTTCTCTCTGGAACCCAAGGAGCCTGTAAAGATTCAGTTTAGTGAGACAAATGGCCCTGCCCCTTTTCCTCCATAGAAAGGCTTAAGCAGAGACCTAGGTTCCAAAAAGCAAGTAGTACTCTCCTGGAAGCCTAATTGGAGGCATAAAGACCACAGCAAATATCCTTTCCAGGGAAGTCAGAGGAAGAGGTCTCATCATTATTTCAAAACAAGTTGGTTCTAATTACTGTTCCAGACGTCAGCATCATCTTTCTGTTTTCCCTGTGTTTGTGCTTGAGAAAAACCAACGTGAAAATGGCTGATCTACTTTGTGACCACTCTCAAATTTCTTCTCTCTGCAAAAGACTTTATTTCCTTGGTAGGCCTTATCCTGCTCTTGAATTGTTTTATTGGGGTTGCTCTTATTTCCTAGATAGGATTTCCCCACCCCTGGGGTGAGGCACTGAACCTCAGGGGTCCCTCCTTCAGTCCCAGAGCCCAGCCTGGTATGGGTTACCCTCTAAGTCCTCTCTAAATAGCTGAGAATGGAAGTGACCTTCTGTGTGTGGACAGTGACTGTTAGAGACACAGGAGCTTTGGGAAGCATTGCTTAATCTGCTGGAGTACTCTCTGTGGAGGAGGGAGCATCAGCAGAGCCTTGGTTGTGCTAAGTGAACAACTTACAGGGAAAAAGTGCTATTCTGGTGCCAGAGACGCCTCTGGGAGAGATACTTTTTGACACCTCTAGACATACGGGGAGCAGTGTTTGCTCCTGTCTCTGCTCAAATCTCCCAGTTATTTGCAGAGAAGGATGGACCTGAACTTGAACTCGACATACTTTCTTTCTCTTTTGTAAACAAGTGTGTGCTAAATTAATAGGCAGAGGGTCAGACGACGTGACAAAACACTGTATTTCAAGAGTCACTACTACTGACTTTCCAAGGTTATCCTGGTCTTCCCGGGTCCTAACACACCTGCCAATTAGAGCCAGTGATGGCTGAAGTGATATTCTGTTTGCAAGGACCAACTAGGCATGGCCGGCCTGGTACACTAATCACAGCTGTGCCATTTCCTCAGGCTTTCTTCGACATGACCTTGTCTTATTTAATTCTGCCCCAAATCCTGGAAGGTAAGACAGAGAGACATCACTATGATTCCTCTCTTTACAGGACTCGTCTGTCCAGTGTTTATTACTCAGCCAGAAAATGACAGGTGAGAGATCAGAGCCAGGTCTCCTAATTCCAAATTTTATGCCATTTTGGCATCACACTTCCGTCCCAGGAGAGACGAAGATTTTCTAAGAATGGCTGGAGTCCTCCATTTTCTGTTGGGGTGAACATAGGAATTTGTGAATTTTATCTTCCTTTAGGGCAGTGGTTCTTAACCCTGGTTGCACATTAAAATCATCTGGGGAGCTTTTAAGCAATATCTTTTCTGGGACTTTACCCCAAGCCAATTAAATCTAAGTCTCTTGGAGTAGACCTAGGCATCTGTATTTTTCAAAAGCTCCCTGGGTGATTCTAATGTGTGGCTAGGGTTAAAATTCACTGCCTTAGAGTAATAATCCACAAAATACTGATTGCGTTTTTCCACTTTTAAACCACTTTGGGAGTGTAATAATGAAAAATCCTAATTGCAACTTGGCTGGCAGCTTTGGAAGAGAGGCCCTGGCCTTGGTCCTTGGTGGAAATTTGTGTTTATCTAGAGATTGACTGGCAGATGAGATGGTAAAGAAACACTTCTACTGCCTGGATATGTACAGCAGAGCTGTCAATCTAGACATTTTGTAAGGTAAATAAATTACATTCTGATCCCTTCACACCTTTTAATTATGTTACCTTAATCATTTTGCTATTGATGACCAGCAAATTAACATGTATCTTTGCTAGTGCTATCAACACGTAACCACTGATTTCCTTCATTAAATAGCTAGTGGTTGGTTTTCCCCTGCTTATTTTTTTCTTCAGATAATTATGGATGGCTTTATTTATTTCAAGGTTAACTTCGTAATTAGCTTTTGCATATATCCCATTTATTGGGGGAATTATTTAGTTACACTTTGATAGGAATAAGTATACTAAGTGGAATGCTTTTATATTTCTTTAAAAATTAACCTACTACTGACAAATCTGTGCTTACTATTTAGATTAAAAATTCCCTAACAATATCTTTTCTTGTATGGAACTCTTTAAAATATGTGTTAATTGGCAAGCTTACCTCTGTGCCAATCTCTGTGCTTGGTTTTGGAATCACAGATAGGCATATGCTGTGGACCCTTCTTTATGAGAAAAACTATGGTACAGATACAAAAGTAGGAGAGAAGAAGACAGACTTCAAGTAGGAAATTGATTTTTTTAAATTGAGTCTGTTTAAAACATTTCTTAGTAAAAAATACATTGGTCTTGAGTTTCCAAATCACCATATTCACTGAGTTCTAAGACATATGTTTTCCACGTTTCATGCAAAAAAAAAATGGAATTTCATGAATCATTTTGGATTTTTTTGAAAGCACTTATTATGTTAACTGTATGTTTTATAATTGGGGATATTTTACTATCAATAAAATATGATATTACATTTGCTGAATTAGATTTCTTTTCTGAAGTTTACCGAAAATCTCAACTCTAATCCCTCTTCCAATTTTTTCACTTGATTATTACTACCACTTCAAATGCCTTTTCACAACCCTGTATATCAATGTATGTACCAGTGAAATGGTAGATAGATAGCTGATAGAGCTTTTCCCACTATATTCTTAAGGAAAAAAAAAAAAAATGGAATTTCATGAATCATTTTGGATTTTTTTGAAAGCACTTATTATGTTAACTGTATGTTTTATAATTGGGGATATTTTACTATCAATAAAATATGATATTACATTTGCTGAATTAGATTTCTTTTCTGAAGTTTACCGAAAATCTCAACTCTAATCCCTCTTCCAATTTTTTCACTTGATTATTACTACCACTTCAAATGCCTTTTCACAACCCTGTATATCAATGTATGAACCAGTGAAATGGTAGATAGATAGCTGATAGAGCTTTTCCCACTATATTCTTAAGGAAAAATGTAAGTATTAACTACTGTGGATCTGGTTTTTCTTTTTTTTATAGTAACTTCCTATTGCTAGTAGAAACCACAGATTCTTATGCTGCTAACACACAGGAACATATACTATTAAGGCCTTTAGAGTCATTTCTGAGAACTGAATTAAAAATGTGACAAGTAGCCCTTAACTTTACATAATTATCAATTAAATGGACCTATATGCTCAGTGACTCAGTTCGTCCTCAAATGTCAATTAACGCCCAGTGGTCTTAGCGTGTTGTAACCTAGTAGCCTGAACTAACTAATTTACCTCTCTTATCCATCTACTTCCTGTCAGAGCATGGTTAGGGCACCAAGCATAAGAGAGTTCAGTGAGTTAGAGGATCACTTTTCAGTAATTCTAGTTCATTTCCAGTTGTTACAAGGGCCTTGAATATCAAGGCTTGTCCTGAGCAGCAACCCATGCTGATACAATATAGCTACTTTTCACTTTTCCCCTCATGACATATAAAAATGGAAAGCCAGGATGCAGAAGTATCTATCCTTTTCTAGTTTTAGAAACAGACTGTTAGGGTCGTTATTTTATATTGTGCTTTATAGCACCCCAAAAATTTTGGCTGAGAAAACTCTCTTAGCAGTGTGTATATTGGGCTAATAAATTTGCAGAACTATTAATAGATTATGTTATCAGAGAAAAAAAAAAGGTGAAAAAGTCCCAGACAGAAGTCCCTTTGTAAGAAAGACTAAGCAGTACACTCAGCAGGAACTCTGTTTTTAAATGTCTTCATACATCTGTATCCTTTTAAGATGCAACTGTCTTCACAATGAGGTTGTTTCCCCCTGTACGCAGAAGCCATCTCTTCAAAAGCCTTTGATTAATTTGAACACAATGAAGGGCGGACGAGATCACGGCCATTTAGTGAGCCAAAACAATCTGATGCCAACTGCAATAAACTCTGAAACTGTCATCGAGTCAAGCTGTGAGGGAGACAACTGCGATTACAAGCAATAGCTTCCTTCAGTGGTTTCATAATTTCAATTTTTTTTGTTATATTTCCAGATTTCCAATAGTTATAGTCAGAATGCTTTCATAGAGAAATCTTTTCCCCAGGGGTTACTCTCAACAACTTAGTGTATTGGTTTTTTTCCCCATCATTGATTCAAAGATAGCAGCTCATCAGGCAAGAAATATTGTGATTACAAGTTGCATATAAATTATTTGGAGGAGTTCAGCCAATCAAAACAGAGATCTAAGTGACTCTTTTCCTCTTGATGCCTTTGTAACTCCTACTCAAAAAGCAAATTTCTGATTGATAGAATATTTTTGAAGTTACTTCAAAAAGGCCATGCTTTTGGATGGTAGGAGGATCTCAATATGAATGGTTCACATACTTGAACAATAACTCTTTTATGACAACTTTACAGAGGAGAGGCAGAGAAAAACACCAAAATAACAACAAACAGAGGAGTAAGGAAGCTGACAGGAGACAATGACAGAAGGCAAGACAGGTAATTAAGGTCTGTCCTGGAAAGAAGATTCATAAATGTGATGCTTCCAACTTATTCCAGCTCTGGCAAAAGAGAATAATCACTGTTGAATAACTCGTTACCCAAACACTCTAATTTCATAGACAGTTTGCTCATGCCTTCCAATGGGAACATTTAGCTCCCTGTCAAGGAGACAGAGTCACCATCTTGCTTGGATTCAGGCTTTGAATATCACATAAGAAACAAAATGTGAATCCTTTCTCATCTGCTTCAGAGAATTCTTACACTGCATTTTGAAAAATTTCTTTTTTTTTTTTTNTCCTTTGTAAGAAAGACTAAGCAGTACACTCAGCAGGAACTCTGTTTTTAAATGTCTTCATACATCTGTATCCTTTTAAGATGCAACTGTCTTCACAATGAGGTTGTTTCCCCCTGTACGCAGAAGCCATCTCTTCAAAAGCCTTTGATTAATTTGAACACAATGAAGGGCGGACGAGATCACGGCCATTTAGTGAGCCAAAACAATCTGATGCCAACTGCAATAAACTCTGAAACTGTCATCGAGTCAAGCTGTGAGGGAGACAACTGCGATTACAAGCAATAGCTTCCTTCAGTGGTTTCATAATTTCAATTTTTTTTGTTATATTTCCAGATTTCCAATAGTTATAGTCAGAATGCTTTCATAGAGAAATCTTTTCCCCAGGGGTTACTCTCAACAACTTAGTGTATTGGTTTTTTTCCCCATCATTGATTCAAAGATAGCAGCTCATCAGGCAAGAAATATTGTGATTACAAGTTGCATATAAATTATTTGGAGGAGTTCAGCCAATCAAAACAGAGATCTAAGTGACTCTTTTCCTCTTGATGCCTTTGTAACTCCTACTCAAAAAGCAAATTTCTGATTGATAGAATATTTTTGAAGTTACTTCAAAAAGGCCATGCTTTTGGATGGTAGGAGGATCTCAATATGAATGGTTCACATACTTGAACAATAACTCTTTTATGACAACTTTACAGAGGAGAGGCAGAGAAAAACACCAAAATAACAACAAACAGAGGAGTAAGGAAGCTGACAGGAGACAATGACAGAAGGCAAGACAGGTAATTAAGGTCTGTCCTGGAAAGAAGATTCATAAATGTGATGCTTCCAACTTATTCCAGCTCTGGCAAAAGAGAATAATCACTGTTGAATAACTCGTTACCCAAACACTCTAATTTCATAGACAGTTTGCTCATGCCTTCCAATGGGAACATTTAGCTCCCTGTCAAGGAGACAGAGTCACCATCTTGCTTGGATTCAGGCTTTGAATATCACATAAGAAACAAAATGTGAATCCTTTCTCATCTGCTTCAGAGAATTCTTACACTGCATTTTGAAAAATTTCTTTTTTTTTTTCTATTTTCTTAGATGGTATGCCTTTTACTCACTCTTTACATATATGTCATCTCTTTAACAAAAGTTAATAATCATAGAATAACTCATTTTAGATAGAATTCTGGAAAATATATTTTCTCGAATTGTGTAGGCCAGCTACAACTCAGTTGCTCAGACGTATCCGACTCTTTGCAACCCCATGGACTGTAGCCCACCAGGCTCCTCTGGCCCTGAAGTTTCTAGGCAAGAATACTGGAGTGGGTTTCCAAGACAGCTAGTTCAGTTCAGTTTAATCGCTCAGTTGTGTCTGACTCTTTGTGATCCCATGGGCTGCAGCACACCAGGCTTCCCTGTCCATTACCAACTCCCAGAGCTTGCTCAAACTCATGTCTATCGAGTTGGTGATGCCATCCAACCATTTCATCCTCTGTCATCCCCTTCGCCTCCCGCCTTCAATCTTTCCCAGCATCAGGGTCTTTTTCAATGAATCGGTTCTTTGCATCAGGTGGTAAAAGTATTGGAGTTTCAGCTTCAGCATCAGTCCTTCCAACGAACATTAAGGATTGATTTCCTTTAGGATTGACCGGTTGGATCTCCTTGCAGTCCAAGGGACTCTCAAGAATCTTCTCCAACACCACAGGTCAAATGCATCAATTCTTTGGTACTCAGCTTTCTTCATGGTTCAGCTCTCACACCCATTAATGACTACTGGAAAAACCATAGCTTTGACTAAACAGACGTTTGTTGGCAAAGTAATGTCTTTACCTTTTAATATGCTGTCTAGGTTGGTCATAACTTTTCTTCCAAGGAGTAAGCGTCTTTTAATTTCATGGCTGCAGTCACCATCTGTAGTGATTTTGGAGCACCTCCTCACCCCCAAATTAAAATCTCTGTTTCCACTGTTTCTCCATCTATTTGCCATGAAGTGATGGGACCAGATGCCATGATCTTAGTTTTCTGAAGGCTGAGTTTTAAGCCAACTTTTTCACTCTCCTCGTTCACTTTAATCAAGAGGCTTTTTAGTTCCTCTTCACTTTCTGCCATAAGGTTGGTGTCATCTGCATATCTGAGGTTATTGATATTTCTCCCAGCAATCTTGATTCCAGCTTGTGCTTCATCCAGCCTGGCATTTATCATGATGTACTCTGCATAACTTAAATAATCAGGGTGACAATATACAGTCTTGATATATTCCTCTCCCAGTTTGGAACCAGTCCATTGTTCCATGTCTGGTTCTAACTACTGCTTCTTAAACTGTATACAGATTTCTCAGGAGGCATGTCAGGTGGTCTGGGACTCCCATCTCTTTAAGAATTTTCCACAGTTTGTTGTGATCCATATAGTCAAAGACTTTGACATAGTCAATAAATGACAGATAGAACTCCCCTTTTATTTCCTGAGATCAGACTTGGATAACTTAGAACTTTCTAAGAGCTATCACAGATATCCTTCAAAATTGCCAAAAGTAAATGCTTTAAATTCACAAGTGCGTTGAAAACAAAAAATTACTCCCTTCCCCTCAAAGGGCATTCTGCAAGTGTTATACATGCTTCTTATACATTAGGATGTGTGGTCAAGACTGGAAGCTGGATTTCTTTACTCACATAGCTTCAGTGGAAAACTGAAAACATATATTAAACCACCATCCTGAACAATATAGATAATGAATAGACTAGTTGGATACAAAAAGCTTTTTCTTATATCTTAGTTTTTGGAGGAGCCCAATTCAAGAAATGCACTGTGCTTTGAAATTACAAAAATATGAAGATTACAAATATTAGTGATGATCTCTTCCTTTAAATAAATCCCTTCCCTTTAAAATTTAAGAGTGTAAAATCCTCCATTTTTTTGGTCTCTAAATTCAAATACTTTTTCAAAAGAAAAAGAAAGAAGTCCAATCAATTATGCAGTCTCTATTGTAAAGTTTGAGGATTTTTAAGGTTATTAAAGAAAACCAAGAGGTAATAAACTCACTATTAAGGCATTTAACTTGGCAAGTGATTTATCTCTTTTTCTTTATCTGCTTAGGGTTTTTATTTCACCATGTGAGCAAATTTTCACTGACAAGTCATTTTTGGAGAACAGCCAGAAGTAAGGGCTGTTGGGGAGGCAGAAAGCTCTTCTAAGATATCAAAGACCTGGAAAAAAAAACCTAACGGAGTGACATTTGTGGTTTCAAAAATAATACACCTTCTCTAGTTTCCTGTTCATTTACCAAAGTAAAGCTCTCTTGGTTTTCAGCTCTCATTATATAAAGAGATGTATAGAAGAAGTCTAACCAAAATAATTTTAATTAAAATGTATAAAAAGAATTCTGAACAAACATTTCACTTCAATGGTAAAAACATTATCTCTTGTTACCCTCTGCTTTCAAAAATATTCCTTATCATACCACTGCTGTGTAACTGAGTATGGAGAGAATCAGAAAATATCTGCAGGTCAGAGTAGCCTGTGTAGAAACTGGGAAGGGCTATCCACGTGTGAGTTACTATCATTATCTGTTGGTGCTTGGACCAAATCTTCTGAGTAATCTACACCTAGTAGGCCCTCAAGAGATTCATTTCATTAAGCTGATTTCTTCCTGAAGTCTCTATGAGTTATTTTTATGGCAACCTACATCTGCTACTCCATTTAAACTCTTCATGCAGCAGCTGTATAAACATCTCTCATGCCATAACCAGTTCTTGGCAAATTCAACAAGACTTCTGCAAACAGGTAAATGGAGCTACAAATGTATTTATTCATTCGATTTGTAAACATTTACTCCGTGTTCCTTGGTGCTGAGCACCGTGCTAGGTGCTATGACATTTTAAGGACTAATTAAGACAGAGTTGTGTCTTCAAGGAATCTAATTAAAGACAGAGGGTTGTAAGGTAGAATATAAAATGAGAACTGGGCCAAGATGCCAGAGTCGATTCAAAGGAAGGGGAGATGACTTCTTCCTTGGGGAACTTGAAGAGTTCTGAGGAGTGAGTGGCATTTTAGCCAGGCTGGAAGGATGGGAGAGGAAGGGGAATCCTCAGATATCATCTAGTTGAGATGTGCTGAGTAAATACACTGAAGGGAGAAAGCACAGAACTTGCTCAAAGAATAGAAGGATGTCCAATGAGGCCCATCTGTGAAATGAGAGAAAGGAAGTTGTCAGATGAGTCTCTCTCCAGTGCCCTGAACACAGCCACCTATAAGTGGCTGGAGTGAGTCTATCCTAGCATCCTCCAGGAATATTCTACATATACTGAGCAGAGAACAGTTTATTGCAAAGCCAGGCAAGATGGGTGGTTTGTATCCTAAAAAGCCCTGAGCTCTCCAAAGTGTATTAGCAAAACATTTAAAAAGCCAGGTGAGGGAGGGAGGGTCACCAGGTACCTGATCAGATCATGAACAATTTTCTGATTGCCTAATAATGAAGGAACAAGGTGGTGAACTAGCAGTTAACTTTATTGACCCTTGGGTTCCAGGACTACAAGGAGATCAAACCAGCCAATCCTAAAGGAAATCAACCCTGAATATTCATTGGAAGAACTGATGCTGAAGCTCCAATACTTTGACCACCTGATGTGAAGAGCCAGCTCACTAGNCAATCCTAAAGGAAATCAACCCTGAATATTCATTGGAAGAACTGATGCTGAAGCTCCAATACTTTGACCACCTGATGTGAAGAGCCAGCTCACTAGAAAAGACTCTGAGGCTGGGAAAGATTGAAGGCAAAAGGAGAATAGGGTGGCAGAGGATGAGATGGTTAGATAGCATCACCAACTCAAAGGCCATGAACTTGAGCAAACTCCTGGAGATAGTGAAGGACAGGGAGTCTGGCATGCTGCAGTCCATAGGGTCACAAAGAGTGAACATGCCTTAGCAACTGAACAAGAACAAGGTTCCAGGAAGGCTGGGACTATGTGCTCATGGTAATCAAACAGTTACCATCTTCCACTGGTGGAGGTTTTCAGGTCTGCAAAACAACTCAAGAAATTTACATCAAATACTATTATCCAGGTACTTCAGAGAGAGTATGGGGGAAGGCCTGTCTCTTATGTGATTAATAGTACTGCCAAGCAGGAACCTGAAAGAAGATGACAGAGCAATGGCTATTTATATTCCATTTTTCTTACAAGTTTTAAAATGCGTACTTTTATCTGACCACCTTTGGAATTTAGGTTGTGTTGAATAGGTATGAAATTCGACAGGAGGGGAGAGTAAAAAAAAAAAAAAAAAAAAAAAAGCAATGATATAAAATACTTAAGGGAAAAACATGATCCATTGAACCACATGTGCTGACACTGGCATTCAAGAAAAAGCTAAACCAATAAAAAAGGTCCAAATCCCCTGTTTTCTATCTCTGTTACATAAGAAAGGGATATAGTTTTGTTGAACAAGACCCCAAGGTCCCCATTAGAATGTGAAAATATTTATAGCAGTGGTGTTTTCACTATGGAATTGCTAGATTTTTCTTGCAAATATTTGACTTATGCTTTTGTGAGCAATGGCTTGTGGTTTAAAGAAAACAGTATGATTAAGGCTGATATTGAGGGGTACATTGTCCCAAACTACTGTTTTTAGAACATTTACAGTTAAATGTGCCTATTACCCCTAGTTATGGTGACAAAGGAGATTTTTCTTTTTTTAATACTTAGTCTAGTGTGAAAGTATAGGCTGAAATAAAAATATCCCAAATTATTGGAGTTATTTGCTTCTTAATAAGAGTAAAATTTATTTTTCCTGTTAGTAAAAATATATATATATATTGAATTGTTCTAGGACATAAATTAATTGACCAGTGTGGGAGACTCTGCCCTAACTATTCTATCAAGAAAGCATAGTCAAGGGTAGTGATTTCAGACTTAGGAGCTGTCTCAGCCTTCTTTACTAGATGGCTCTCACTCATACAACTCAGCAACAAAACCAAACAACCTAATCCAAAAATGGGCAAAAGACCTAAACAGACATTTCTCCAAAGAAGAAACACAAAGGGCCAACAGGAATATGAAAAGATGCTCAATACTGCTAATTATCAGTGATATGCAAATCAAAACTACAATGAGATACCACCTCATAGTGGTCAGAACAGACATTAAAAGCTCCCCAGTCATGCCCATCTCTTTGCGACCACACAGACTGTGAAGTTGGTTGCTATTTCCTCCTCCAGGGCATCTTCCTGATTCAGGGATCAAACCCACGTCTCTCGAGTCTCCTGCATTGTCAGGCAGGTGCTTTACCACTAGCACCACCTGGGAAACCCTTAAAAACTCTACAAATAACAAATGCTGGAGAGAACATGGAGAAAAGTGAACCCTGCTGCACTGTTGGTGGGAATGTAAGTTGGTGCAGCCACTAGGGAAAATAGTTTGAAAGTTCCTCAGAAAACTAAAAGTAGAATTATCATATGATCCAGCAATCACATTCCTGGGCATATATCCAGACGAAACTTAACCTAAAAAGATACATGCACCCCTATGTTCACAGCAGTGCTATTCACAATCGCCAAGATATGGAGAAAATCTAAATGTTCATTGACAGATGAATGGATAAAGAAGGTGTGGTACATACACACAGTAGAATACTATTCAGCCATAAAAAGGATGAAAGAATGCCATCTACAGCAATATGGATGGACCTAGAGATTCTCATATTAAGTGAAGTCAGAGAAAGACAAATACCATATGGTATCACTTGTATGTGAAATCTAACATATGACATAAATGAACCTATCTATAAAACAAGAAACAGAGTCACAGACACAGAGAATAGACTTGGGGGTGCCGAGGGGAAGGGTTTGGGGGAGAGGAGGAGTGGGAGGTTGGGGTTAGCAGTTGTAAGCTTTTATACAAAGAATGAATAAACAAGATTCTACTTTATAGCACAGGAAGCTATATTCAGTATCCTACAATAAACCACAATGTATGCCAAAACCAGTAGAGTACTGTAAAGTAAAATAAAATTAAATAAAAAAAAAACCCACAATGGAAAAGAATATTAAAAAGAATGTACATAGAATGTGTATATATAACTGAATCACTTTGCGGTATAGCAGAAAGTAACATAGCATTTTTAGGTCAACTATACTTCAATAAATATTTCTGATAAAATGTGATCTCAAAACAACCTGCTGAGGGACAGGCTTCATAATCCATTATTTCTTAGATGAGGAAACTGAGACTCAGAGAGGCTAAGTGGATTATTCAAGAGCACAAAGACATACACAGCGGAGGTTTGCTTTGAATCCAAATCTAAATAAAACAGGATTAAAAAAAAAAAAATTCCAGTGTGGCAAGTGGCAAATGAGTGGAGGGATAAGGGTTTGCTTTTGGTGATTTATCTGTGTAGGGTTTGACCTGCTGTTGGGGAGGGTGGAGCTTCTAGCAGGGCTCTGAGGATGGGACCAACCAACTGCTCTGTAAAGTCAGGGCATACAATATGGATCAGCAAGTCTCCTGCCAGTGGAAATGTTTTATAGATTGTTACCCACATGAACAAAGGGGCTGAGAGAGACTTGAAACAAAAATATTAACAGACATTGCCAATTTGAAAAAAAAAAATTTGCAATGAAAATAAGTCATCTGTGAAATGATAATGCAAATCAATGGAAAGATATGAATGAACAAATTTTGATTTACCCATAACTTTTTAGGAACACATTTACTGAGACACATTTTATCTCGGAACATTGATGTTATTTCCTTCCAATAGCAATGTAAAGCATGCTGTTCTGAGGAAGAGCTCTGAAAAGGCTGGGTTTTCACAGGTTTGTTTTTCACAGTTGTAATGTTTCTCAAGACTTAATTTTGGCCGTGAGACACATATTCAAAAGTGCACTCAAGAGACAAATTTGGTTTTCAATGTAGATGTTCTAAATCTGAATTTCTGAAATTTTCATTTAAGCATCCCCTACTGTATCTCTAGTTTCTGGGAGAAAAACAGCCTTTGGTATCTCAGGCATGGGGTCAGAGAAACTCTCTGTCCTGGAGAGAGCTGGAGTTTTAAGACTTCAAGTCCATCTTCAAAGAAGAGGTGGATTATATCTCTAATAATCTTCTGTATTCTTCTAATATCTTCACTTTCAAGTGGACTGCATTTTGGGGAGGTTAGATAAGTAACTTTCATTTTGCTAGTATATTATTCATTTCCCCTATGCTTTCGTATTACTGCTGTAGTAGAATTTACATTCCTTTAACATCATTTGAGGGGTTCCTTGGTGGCTGGTCCCATCACTTTATGGGAAATAGATGGGGAAACCATGGAAACAGTGTCAGACTTTATTTTTTGGGCTCCAAAGTCACTGCAGATGGTGACTGCAGCCATGAAATTAAAAGACNATGAAGCACAAGCTGGAATCAAGATTGCTGGGAGAAATATCAATAACCTCAGATATGCAGATGACAGTACTCTTATGGCAGAAAGCAAAGAGGAACTAAAGAGCCTGTTGATAAAAGTCAAACAGGAGATTGAAAAAACTGGCCTAAAACTCCACATTCAAAAAACAAAGATCATGGCATCTGGTCGCATCACTTCATGGCAAATAGATGGGGAAACAAAGGAAACAGAGACAGACTATTTTCTTAGGCTCCAAAATCACTGCAGATGGTGACTGCAGTCATGAAATTTAAAGATGCTTGCTCCTTGGAAGGAAAGCTACAGGAAATCTAGACAGCATTATTAGAAAGCAGAGACATTACTTTGCCAACAATGGTCTGTCTAGTCAAAGCTATGGTTTTTGCAATAGTTATGTTTGGATGTGAGAGTTGGACAATGAAGAAAGCTGAGCACCAAAGAATTAATGCTTTTGAACTGTGTTGTTGGAGAAGACTCTTGAGAGTCCCTTGGACTGCAAAGAGATCAAATCAGTCAATCCTGAAGGAAATCAGTCCTAAATACTCATTGGAAGGACTGATGCTGAAGCTCCAAAACATTCGCCACCTGATGTGAAGAACTGACTCATTGGAAAAGACCCTGATGCTGGGAAAGACTGAAGGCAGGAGGTGAAGGGGATGACTGAGGATGAGATGGTTGGATGGTATCACCGACGCAATTGACATGAGTCTGAGCAAGCTCCGGGAGTTGGTCAGGGAAGCCTAGCATGCTACAGTCCATGGGGGTCGCAAAGAGCTGGACACAACTGAGCAACTAAACTGAACTGAACTGATAAAAATTACTGAATTATTAAATAATAAAGATTCCCCTCTGTAGTGCAATCCTTGGCATCTGGAGGAAGCATCTGGATCTTCTGGGTTATCTCTATAGGACTTGGCAACAAGAGAAATCAAGTGCATGCTTGTGTGCTAAGTCGTTTCAATCCTGTCCAATTCTGCAAGGCTATGGAATTTTAGCCCACCGGGCTCCTCTGTCCATGGGATTCTCCAGGCAAGAATACTGGAGTGGGTTGCCATGCCCCGCTCCAGGGGATCTTCCAGACCCAGGG
>SJYX01002294.1:207285-271212 GCA_006410675.1 Oreotragus oreotragus
ACTGAACTGAACTGAACTGAACTGGTGGCTCAGTGGTAAAGAATCTGCCTGCCAATGGAGGAGATGCAGGTTTGATCCCTGGATATGGACGATCCCCTGGAGAGGGAAATGGCAACCTGCTCCAGTATTCCTGCCTGGGAAATCCTGTGGACAGAGGAGCCTGGTGGGCTGCAGTCCATGGGGTTGCCAAACAGTCAGACACAACTTAGTGACTAAACAACAAAGATGAAACAACAATATTGTTTTCATCCCATCCCTTCTGCACCCCTGGTTGTGCCTCAATAATATTTAACCTTCAACAGATATGTTTCTCTCTCTTTCCTTATTTTCCTTAATCAGATTATTGAAGAATTTCTCTATTTTATGGGTATTTTCAAGATTTAAGATACTTTTTAAATTCCTTTTGTTTCATATTTCTAGCATCAGTTTTTAACTTCACTAAATTTTGTTATACTGTTTTTTTCTTTGTACTTTGGTTCTTTCTAAATTTTTGTTTTCATCTTTAAATTCCTCCTCTCTACCTTCTTTCTTTTCTGTCCCTCCCTTTCTGCATTTATCCTTCCCCACTCTTTCTTTCCTTTTTTCTTTCTTTCCTTTCTTTTTCTCTGATTATCAATGCTACTAAATCTCAAATGTTCCATATGGGGAAAGGACCAGTTTTTTTTTGAGGGGTCATCATCTTTTATAAGTTGTCTTATAATTTTATTTATGACCAGAAAAAATATCCTACAAAATCTCAACTCTAAAAAAAGTGTTAAGGTATTGTCTGCTATTTGTATTTTTTCTCAAATAAAGTATGCACATTTCAAATTGTTTTATGTGTATGTGTGTGTTTGTATTCCTATTTAAAATATATATGTAAAAATCTATGTATATATATTTCATAATTCTCTCTCACACTGATTTCCTTTTCCTTTTTTGAAACACTGGCATTTGATCTTCTGGATCTCACATTCCACTCTCTTATCTTTTTCCTCATGTTTTCATGTATGAATGTTGGATTTGCACTCATTACACACACTAGCAAAGTAATGCTCAAAATTCTCCAAGCCAGGCTTCAATAGTATTTGAACCATGAACTTCCAGGTGTTCAAACTAGATTTAGAAAAGGCAGAGGAACCAGAGATCAAATTGCCAACATCCACTGGATCATCAAAAAAGCAAGAGAGTTCCAGAAAAACATCTACTTCTGCTTTATTGACTATGCCAAAGCCTTTGACTGTGTGGATCACAACAAACTGTGGAAAATTCTTAAAGAGATGGGAATACCAGATCACCTNTGATCTTCTGGATCTCACATTCCACTCTCTTATCTTTTTCCTCATGTTTTCATGTATGAATGTTGGATTTGCGCTCACTTCACACACTAGCAAAGTAATGCTCAAAATTCTCCAAGCCAGGCTTCAATAGTATTTGAACCATGAACTTCCAGGTGTTCAAACTAGATTTAGAAAAGGCAGAGGAACCAGAGATCAAATTGCCAACATCCACTGGATCATCAAAAGAGCAAGAGAGTTCCAGAAAAACATCTATTTCTGCGTTACTGACTATGCCAAAACCTTTAACTGTGTGGATCACAATAAACTGTGAAAAATTCTTAAAGATATGGGAATTCCAGACCACCTTACCTGCCTTCTGAGAAATCTGTATGCAGGTTAAGAAGCAACAGTTAGAAATGGGCATGGAACAAAAGACTGGTTCCAAATCAGGAAAGAAGTACGTCAAGGCTGTATGTTGTCATGTTGCTTATTTAACTTATATGCAGAGTACATCATGTGAAATGCCAGGCTAGATGAAGCACAAGCTGGAATCAAGATTACTGGGAGAAATATCAATAAACTCAGATATGCAGATGGCACCACCCTTATGGCAGAAAGCGAAGAAGAACTAAAGAGCTTCTTGACGAAAGTTAAAGAGGAGAGTGAAAAAGTTGGCTTAAAACTCAGCCTTCAGAAAACTAAGATTATGGCATCCGGTCCCATCACTTAATGGCAAATAGATGGGGAAACAGTGGAAACAGTGAGAGATTTTATTTTGGGGGGCAATGGCACCCCACTCTAGTATTCTTGCCTGGAAAATCCCATGGATGGAGGAGCCTGGTGGGCTGCAGTCCATGGGGTCGCTAAGAGTTGGACACGACTGAGTGACTTCACTTTCACTTTTCTCTTTCATGCACTGGAGAAGGAATGGCAACCCACTCCAGGGTTCTTGCCTGGAGAATCCCAGGGACGGGGGAGTCTCTTGGGCTGCATCTATGGGATTGTATAGAGTTGGAGACGACTGAAGCAACTTAGAAGCAGCAAAACCATTGCAGATGGTGACTGCAGCCATGAAATTAAGACACTTGCTCCTTAGAAGAAAAGTTATGACCAATCTAGACAGCATATTAAAATGCAGAGACATTACTCTGCCAAAAAAGGTCTGGTTAGTCAAAGCTATGGTTTTACAAGTAGTCATGTATGGATGTGAGAGTTGGACTATAAAGAAAGCTGAGCACCGAAGAATTGATGCTTTTGAACTGTGGTGTTGAAGAAAACTCTTGAGAGTCCCTTGGACTGCAAGAAGATCCAACCAGTCAACCCTAAAGGAAATCAGTCCTGAATATTCATTGGAAGGACTGATGTTGAAGCTGCAACTCCAATACTTTGGCCACTTGATGCGAAGAACTGACTCATTTGAAAAGACCCTGATGCTGGGAAAAATTGAATGCAGAAGAAGGACGACAGAGGATGAAATTGTTGGATGGCATCACTGACTCAATGGACATAAATTTGAACAATCTCTGGGAGTTGGTGATGGACAAGGAAGCCTGGTGTGCTGAAGTCTATGGGGTCGCAAAGAGTCAGACACCACTGAGTGACTGAACTGAACTGAACTCATGTTGCATTTGGGTTTAAAATAAAAAACTTGAGATCTAGTTTAGACCTCAAGGCTGCCTATCTTCAATCAACCTACTAGTTTTGTAAGGCACAAAATTCATATGTGTTTACTGTTAAGTTTTGTCATCAGTTTGTCTGATGTTTTGGGTACTGTGCTTGATTTTGTGATTATTCATGTTTTTATTAAGTTCTTAAGTTGTGGTCTGTTTCCTCCAAGATCTTTGTTTTCCTAGACATTTATGGAGGCTTGTTGCTTTCCTTGGCTGCATGTGCCCCACTGCCTCCAGTAGACAGAGTACGTGATTGATATTTTAATTTGTCGGTTTGATGTGACTCGGTAGTGACTGTCCTGCAAGAGATGGAAGTGGGAAAATTCTCTATCATGGTGGGCTTGGAGCAGTCACTATTCCTGCAAAAGTTTTATTTTCTTGCCTTGGGAGGGTGCAGTGGTCACTTCCTTGGTTTGTTGGGATCAGGAAGACTATTTAATGTGGCTTGTCTATGTTAATGCTCATCATAGTGAGTCAAACTCCTTTGCATGCCCCTGTTCTGATCTGTGCTAAAGGCACACTGACAGTGGTATCCAGCCTCTGATCTGACCTTTGTGGAAGAAGACCCCAGCTGTACCCTCTTCTGGAGACACAAGCCTTAATGACACTCATGTGTCTATAAGCCCAGAATCTGCTGGACACAACAAAGACAGAGAAACTGGCATTCAGATAGAGAGAAAGTGAAAAGTTACTACCTCCCAGAGTCCATTCTACATCATGCTTTTTAAAACATGCACAAAATTTTCATCTTTCAAAAGAACTTATGTCTGGGTTGATCTCTCCGTAACTATAAATTACCAATACAACTATGCTTTACCGTATATGTCCTGAAGTAGTATTAGGCAGCTATAAATTATCACAAATTTTTTCCTAGAGTTAAAAGTAGCAATTCTGAAAAAAAAAAACCTCATAAGATAATATTATATTCATGTTAGTTTTCTCATTCCTAGAACAATGACCTGAAATTCTTTATAAATATTGAAAAGATGTTGGCAAAAAATGGTTAGCGTTTCTACAGGTTTTATGATATCTCAAAGCTTAAAAAAAGCCAACAGTTCCAGAAATTTTTAGGATACTTATTTAGCCAAACTGGCTGGTCTCCTTTGTATCATTTTGACTTAGGTCTCTTGGTTCCCAGTGGCTAGAAGAAACAGGAAAAATGAAACAAACAAATAATATGTTCACTCAGCAAAAGATAAATAAATATTTTTAAGGGTAGAGGAATCAACCGTCACTTAAAGGCAATATTTGCCTTCAACATTGAACATTCGTACACAACCACTCTCGATCTAATTTTCTGAGGATCAGGAAATTCACAGCTTAAATATTCAGGACAATAAAATCTACTCTATTTTGAAGGTCTACTTAACTCATAACTCATTTTCTTGATGTGGAAAGTACTTTCATAATTCTTGCATAAGTTTATTCCAAAAGAGCTTTTTGGCCAAAATGTTCAACCAGTGTATCTAGAAAGAGCCTTAATTATCACTTCTGTGGGCATAATTGAGAACTATATGATGAATTTTTCCATGTTGAAACAGGTATGTACACCAAATGTAATAGTAAAAGCTTGTGAAATATTCACAAGAGATATAAATAAGAATAGTGACAGAAGAAGGTATTCAACTCTTTGGGTAGAAAAATAGCCTGTCAAGTGATTTGTTTAAATTTTGAAGGCTGTTATCTTAAAATATTCTGTAGTGCATATTCATATGGTTATAGGAAGGACATTTGGTTTGGCAGACAAATAGCTTGAGTCAAAATAATTCAACCTACTCCAGATTCTTCACTGCTTGCTGCATATCCCCATATGGTGTTTCTGCCAGCCTCCCAAAATCCAATCATCCAAATTTGGACACATTTTCTTCTATCCTCTCTTTCCTCATAACTCATCCTTCCTCTAGCAGTCTCTCTGATGATATTTCTATCTGGTCATTTAAGCTGAGAAAACTAGAGATGCACCTTGACTTTCTAAATTCCTTAATTCCAACCTCACAGGACTATTTGCCTGATCCTGGAATATCCTAGGTTCCTAGATTTGCATATCTTCTTCCTTTCATCTGAGACCTTTCCAAATACATTTTACTTGAGGAAATACTGCTCCTTCTTCAAAGCTTATTTCCAATGCCACTGCTCCTGGGTTAGTATCCTTGAGTTCCCTAATCAGAATCAGTAATTCTGCCCTCCATGCCTTCATGGATTCTCAGTTACCTGTTATATCCCTTTATTAGTATGTCTTGTTCATTTACAGGTACATATTTTTCTTATGGGTTCATAAGCTGTAGTGTCTGGGGGTTTTCCTCTCAATGATCTCATTACTGTCAAGGTCTAAATGCAGGGTCTTCTGTGACTAATATAATAATCAACAAAAATATGTGTTGATTCTAAATCTATTATAATAGCATTTTTTTTTTTTCCTCCTGAAATCCAGAGTCTTTAAGTGAGAAGGCTGATAGTTCTGGATTTTTAAAACAGAGTGGTGGTCCTGTTGCTAAGACTCCTCACTCCCAATGCAGGGGGCCCAGGTTCGATCCCTGGTCAAGGAATTAGATCCCACATGCCACAACTAAAGATCCCTGTGGGCCAGAACTAAGACCCAGAACAGCCAAAAAAATAAGGAGTGGGAAGATGACTTAGATTTGCTCATATTTACAAAGTGCCAGATGTGCCAGAAATCTCCTTTGCTGCTGTTTAGCAATACTCTTGCTTGCACAACTGCCATTGTTGCCGCCATTTCATAGTTGCAGATACTGAGTTTTGGAGGTTAACTCACCAAAGGTCAAATAACAGTAAGCAAGGAAAGTGATTTTTGAACTTGCTTCTCTTTGATTTTAAAGCACATTGTTTTTCTCCCATGAATACTGTATTTGTTTCCTTGTATATGAATTACCCTATTATTTCTCTCCTTAGAAGGGATTAGGAATCCTTGTGACTCAATTATTAACATTTTTCTCATCTCCCTTGTATTAGTTTTCTATTGTTGCTGTAACCAATTACCATTACTTTAGTGGCTGAAAATAACACCCATTTGCCTGCTTATAGCAAGTGCAAATGGAGTTCTAAGGGGCTAAAACCAAGGCATCAGCAAGGCTGGCTCCTTCTGGAGGCTCCAGGGGATGTTCTGTTCCTTCATCTTCCAGGTCCTGGAGGCTCACAGCCACATCACTGTAGTCACTCCTCTGTCATCATAGTGCCTCTCTGCCTTCGACTTTCTTGTTTCCCTCTTGTAAGAACCCTTGTGATTACATTGTGCCCACCCAGATAATCCAGGAAAGTCTCCTCATCTCTATATTCTTAGTTGAACCATGTCTGCAAAGGTCCTTTTTCCATATAAGATAACAGTTATAGATCCCAGGGAATGAAAGAATGGACACCTCTGGGGGTCATTTTTCACTCTACCAGATCTTTATAACTGAAGTTAAGTATTAGTAAAATAAGATCTTTCTTCAGTGTAGCAATGCAGGAAGTTAATTGGTCGACAATGGGGTTGAACCAGGAATTTCCAACTCTGGAAGGAGCACAGGGTAGCACAGTTGAACCAACTGGCCATAAATACAGACACAAGCAGATTTCTGAACACTAACAGACACCTGATCCCTGGATAACTGTGAAACTTTATCTAAGTACTATGGACTGTAAAAAATCAAAACCAATCTGAGGTTACATGTGGCATATAATTGGTTAAAAAAAAACTGTTTTGCTTTAGAAAATAAAATGTATGTTATTAAATCCACTTTGGGGCTTCCCTGGTGGCTCAGTAGTAAAGAATCCCCTTGCCAGTGCATAATACCTGGGTTTGATCCCTGGATCGGGAAGATTCCACATGCCGTGGAGTAGCTAAGCCCATGCGCCACACCTCCTGAAGCCTGTGTGCTCTGGAGCCTGCGCTCTGCGACAAGAGAAGCCACTGCAATGGGAAACCCATGCATGGGAACTAGAGAGCAGCCCTCGCTCACCGCAATTAGAGAAGAGCCTCTACAGCAGTGAAGACCCAGCACAGCCAAAGGAAAAAAAAATCCACTTTGGTGTGTAGTGGTGTTTTTGAATTTAAATAAATGTCCTATGGTCAAAATTCCCCACTTAAAAGCTCACCTTTCTTATAAGTACATGCATTGTGCTTCTAACTTTGTCTCTGAGCCATATAAAGGGTAAAATGGCTCTAACTTTCCTTGCTAGCTTCTTCAACTGAACTAATCACTAGAGCCATCCTGTGATGGATGGGCAGTTAAAAGACTCAAATGTCAAGATGTTTTTGTCAGTCACATCAGCAGCAACTTTCAGATTGAATAGTTCTCCGCTGTATGTCACATCTTTGGCGTGGATTCTTTTACCCCCTCCATAACGTAGAAATTGCTTACATGCTCGTATAAACTCCCTGGTCTGTGTTCACACATCTCATCTAGAATATCCTTCCCCTGTTAGTGAAGAAAGATGATGGGACATGTTATCCTGTTGCTGATGAACAATCATCAGCCTTGAGAAGCAAATACACCCACTTGTGCATATCTGGTAGATGACTATAATAGAATTCCATTTTGTGATCTGTGGAAAAAGAAGCGCTTTTGAGCCCATCTATGTGTGTTTTCAAATTTCATACCAATATACATTCAGCTTCCTAGCTGCTCACTTGCTTGCTGGTATGTATCCCATTTCCACATGCAATTTATGTATGAATTGAAGGGAAGATGTAGGCAGGCACCTAGCTGTTTAAGAAAATAAATTTATATATTTTGAGCATATGCCTTGCTGTGGACACAGGGCAAAATGTATAGGTAGGCATTTCAGACTATCAGTGAGGCATTATTGCTAAAGATAGATTATAGGAAGTAATATTCTGCTCTATGCCTCCCAATCTGAATATTTCTGTATACAGCTGTATTTAAATACAGCTCTGTTCCATAATCAGCAATATAATAACCTATCTAAAATGCCACATGTCATCAAACTACTGGGCAGTGCAAACTTATTTGAGACCCATTATTTAGTGGCAGCCGTTTATACCTGAATGAATACACTTCATTATCTACGTGCTCAAATCCATGTGAATGAAGAGATGGAACCTATTGATTTTTGCTGTCGTCCTTTGCTGCCATGTAGGTGGCATTACAACAGCTTACAATTTCAATGGCCTGCTGCAGTTTAGAAATAAAAAAATCGTTATCTGGAAACCTCTCAAACCAACAAAAATGTAATCAATTTTTTATCTGTGGTTAGGCCCGGGAAGTCAGTGTTGGATTTTCTGTCCTCAATGCTCCAGTTCTCTTGTTAAAATAGTTAGGGAGCTCCCATGGGAAATAACTGTACCTGGCTTGTGCCTGTTTACATTCGGAAGTGAAAAATCGGCTCTTTGCATCCTGCTAGCCACGGTGCATCCTGTCTCATAGAGTCACTGCCCCTAGGGGATTACGGGATATAGCTCCCCTCTCTCCTGGACATCCTTCTCCCACATGACTCAATTCATAGGGACCTACGACTTCAAACTTGAATAGTACTTGAATTCTAATTTGATATCAATCAGCAATCCCAACAATGTTCTTTGGATTAAGAATGAATACATTTCTTTACTGGAAAATATAATAGGAGTATTCCCAGGATATACATGTCTTAGGTAAGGAACTGTTGCCTTTGGCAAGCTATTTATTTTTCATTTTGGTTACTCAATCATCCACATTTATTGAGGATTTACTATTGTTTAAACATAGTTGAGGTAGTATGAAGACGAAGGAGTGATATTATGTCCTGATGGGGACTTCACGGTTTATCAAGTAAGAGGGAGCGACACGCCACAGATAACTATAATGCTAACGCAGGGCAGAAAATAGAAAGTCATTAATAAAGAACTGTCAGTTATCTGAGATGGGATAACTTCAGTGAAAGACAGGGAATCAGAGATGCTATCACAATGGAGGGGTGTTTGTGATGAAATGAGTAAACACTCAATAATTGTTGACTAAGTCCTTATACTGTGTGTTTGGCAGTAGTGGGCAAAAGAGTCCAGCAGGGTAGAAAGGATTTTATACTAAAATCAGTGAAATATAGGTATGAGGGCTCCCTTGGGAGCTCAGTGGTAAAGAACCTGCCTGGCAATGCAGGAGATTCGAGTCTGATCAGGAAGATCCCCTGGAGAAGGAAATGGCAACCCGCTCCAGAATTCTTGCCTGGGAAATCCCACGGACAGAGGAGCCTGGTGGGCTGCAGTCCACGGGGCCTCAAAAGAATTGGACACGACTAGCAATTAAACAATAACAACAACAACAAATGGTGTCTCTGGGGAAGCACAGGGTTGATGAATCCTGTTATAAGGATTCTCTAAGTATGTGTTAATACTGGGTGCTGAGATAGCCATAGGAAAAAAGAGGTTGGTGATGGGGGAGAGGAGGAAAAGATGGGCAGATCAGGATCCAGTTTGTCCCAAAACACATGGACAGATATGACGGCCATGATCACCATAAACCCAGCTCTCTGGTGCTATGCTGAATCGTGGGGTTCATGACTAGCCACAGAAGTACATGCCTCTGGAAGGCTGGTTAGAAAAGGGGAAAATGAACTGGTTACCAGCTACGGGCCAGGTCTTATATCAGTTCCTGACATGCATTACCTCATTTAATCTACAGTGGTGTTACTTTACAGATGAGGGAAATAAGGATTTAAAAAGTTGAATGATATCCTGAAAACTATACTGCAGGTATGCAATGGTTCCACTGGAAACATTAGGGGTGGGTTGTGGGAGGAATCTAAATCTGGGTGGAGTCTGAAAACAGAGCTGTAAAGAGATTATTTTTTTCCCCCCAAAGAGGAAGAGCTGGATAGGTATAGAGTCAGGATTAGAAATTTTATTCAGATAATTTTACATCATTGCAAATGTCATCACTGAAAACTGGAGAAGGGAAACCAGATGTGAGAGGATTTAAAAATGGAAAGTTCTGACTCCATATTGCTTGAGAATTAAGCCCCAATTCCATCAACCTCCGTAGCAGGGCTTCCCCAAGGGTCTGCTTTGATGGATTACATCTGCACAATGAGATATTTATCCTTGCAGCCCTCAGAGTGGGAAGTTCACACACACACACACACACACACACAGAAAGTGGTTCTTTGTAAGGATCAATTAAACACTCAGCATAGAACCTCTGAAGGGAACCATAGACCCAGAGCCAGTCTGGGTATCAGAGAAATCTTCCATGTGGACGTGACCTTTCAGTCGACATTTGAATGAAGGCTGAGGAAGGGCTACAGAGGAGACTTCCAGACTTCCAGGCTGGGGACTATAAGTAGGGTAAAATCTGTGTCAAGAGGCTTCCATTTCAGGCAAGTAAGGTGGCCAGTGTGGTCTGCCCTTAAGAGTAGAACACAGCATGTTAAGTCGAGGGTGGTGGTGAGGTGGGGAGCAGAAGATTTGTGTGGAGGATGAATGGATTTAGGTCTTTATCTTAAGAGCAAGGGAAAACCATTGAGTCGATGATGGTTTTTATGGGTGGGAGAACAGGAGTTGATCAGTAGTTTGTTTACAGATAACTGTGGAGAAGGAGTTCTCCCAGGTGACTCAGTGGTACAGAATCCACCTGCCAGTGCAGGAGACATGGATTTGATCCCTGGGTTGGGAAGATCCCCTGGAGGAGGCAATGGCAACCCTCATCAGAATTCTTGCCTGGAGAATTCCAAGGACAGAGGAGCCTGGTGGGCTGCAATCCATGGGGTCGAAAAGAATCTGACGCAACTCAGCAGGCATGCACATATGAACATGGAGAAAGTAGGAACACAGGAAGGACCTGAAGGAGGCTCCTGCAGGTCTGGGTTTAGGCTGAATGATGGCAGCAGATTTGGAAGCATCCTTTGGATGTTACATAAGACACTGGGTGGAAGAGTGTAAGCCTATGAGTAAACGACAAAATTCTAGCCAAGGCTAGTGGTGATTGGGGAGGGGAGAGAAAAATCTTTCCAGAATCATTGTCACCAGCTCCCCAAATACAGCCTGGCCTTAATTTTTCACTTCTCTTTACCCCAAAGAGCAGTTAACCTGGTCTTAATTTGTTGCAACTACGCCCAACATTCTCCATGTTTCCACCTTTCCTGTATTTGTTTCAACTCCCCTGAAACTGCCTTTCCCTTGATATCTGCAATTACAATTTTATTAAGTCTCAGATCAAGTGTCACTTCCACCATGCTATCTCGTGTAATTTGAAATAATTTCTCCCTTCCTCTGTTCATTACACTGACTTCAATTTTCATTAGTTTGAGACACTGGCCTATGAAATCTCTTCTGAATTTAACAAAGTCTACTCAACAACATTGTGCTAAATTACTTAACCCAGGACTGATTTGGTTATGTGTCTGAGGTAAAATTTGTCATATATTCACTTTAAGGTCATTATTTGAATGGTGGTGTCTTTTAGGAAAGAGAGGGAGGCACATGGGCAGAAATCTTACTGGACGTCTTTGTCCTTAGTCTAAATGTCAATTTCCAATATAAAGAAATATATGAGGAAGAACAGAGGCTGAAGAAGTTTTTGATTCAGTTAGCACAGGCTGCTTTGTAATTTTTTGGATATCTGTAGTAAGCGTGAAGGAGACAGTTGGATTTTGACTGGCGGAGTTTGTCTTACAATTTGGTTGAGTAGAGTTAGCATGGATGACACACCTGGTATTGTTTAGCAGTTGGAATCTGGTGCCAGAGCATACATTCACTGGTTTTAGTGATGGGCACTTGACAGTTTGGAATTTTTCCTAACACATATCTGTAACGAGGAAATAAGGACACAACACTCTTAATTTCTTATGTGCCAGTGTTATAAAGCGCCTCGCTTTCAATGATATGCTCATCCTGGCTGAAATGTAATACCACCCACTGTTGGATGAGAAAAGTAAAAATAAAACTCCCCCAAATGAAGTAAACTACCAGAAGGCATTAAAGTAATTTATTTGACATTGCCATGTATTAAGCACATTTGCCTCTGTTGAAAGATAAACTGAAGCATCAAAATTTTCAGAGTTAACTTGGGCAAAAATAGATTCAGATCAGGTGGGGCCAAATTGGAGGTGGTTAGGAGGGCTCTGTCCACAGGACATGGGGGAAAGTCTTTTAAAGAGCAGATTTGAAAGTAAAGCAAGGAAATCACTTGACTGGCTGTGGATAAAGTGTTTGCCTTATTTGGAAAAGCCGAGTTGGCTCTTTGTGATGAGTAATCCTTAGGCTTTGATTTCTTAACCTTGAGGCATCTCAGCCTGAGGTTTATATTTGATTACTAGGCTGCTAAAGTATTTGAACCACCTCCATCCAATGACCTCCTTGTTTAACTAACTTAATACCATATGATCCTGTAATGCTACTCACTCCTGGGCATATACTTGCAGAAAAGTCTAAGTTGAAAAGATACATGTATGCCAATGTTCATTGCAGCACTAGCAGCCGAGATATGGAAGGAACATAAGTGTCCATCAACAGATGAATGGATAAGAAGATGTAATAAATATATATACACACACACGTATGTATGTATATATATATACAAGGAAACATTACTCAGTCTTAGAAAGAATGAAATAATGTGATTCGCAGCAACATGGTAAACCTAGGGATTATCATCCTAAGTGAAGTAAGCCATACAGAGAAAGACAAACTTCCTATGATATTATTTATATGTATCATCTAAAAAAAATGATACAAATGAACACATTTGGAAAACAGAAATAGACTCACAGACAAAACAAATTTACATTTACCAAAGGGGAAGAGGAGAGGGACAAATTAGGAATGTGGGGTTAAAATACACATACTACTATTCTCTGGTGCCTCAGATGGTAAAGAATCGGCCTGCAGTGCAGGAGACCTGGGTTTGATCCCTGGGTTGGGAAGATTTCCTGGAGGAGGGCATGGAAACACACTCCAGTTTTCTTGTTGGAGAATCGCCACGGACAAATGAGCCTGGCGGTCTATAGTCCATGGGGTTGCAAAGAGTCAGACATGACTGAGTGACTAAGAACACAAATAGGAATAGATAATCTACGTGGAACTATTAGATAGCACAGAGAAATATGTTCAATATATTATAATAACTTGCAATGGAAGAAAATGAAAAAAGCATACATATGTAATATATATATATGTAACACTGTATACCTGAAACAAATACATTATAAATCAATTATATTTCAATAAAAATTAAAAAAGTAATACTTCCATGCTCCCTGCATATGGAATTTGAGGTTTATATATTATATTTTTGAATCCTCAGGGAACTTGGTGTTTTCTCACGACAGAACTGTTGAGAGTTCAAATGATAAAAACATAACTAAATCACTTGACTACTCACAAAGGTAGAAACGGACGGTTAAACCTGAGAGATGAAAAGGATCAACAAAGTGTCAGTGCCTTACTGACAATGCAGATGCCTGGGGGGAAAATGAATCAAGATGGGGGTCTCACAAAATGTCCAGAGTTAGTTTCATGGTTTTAATCATGGAAAAGTTGAAATGCACTTTCAAACTCAAACCTAGTTACTCAAAAATAAACCATTCCAACTTCTAATCTTACGACCTCATTTTCTCCCTCTTCTCAGACTTTATTTCTTGGCTCTGAAAACTAGGATCATGATAAGAAGTATTCTGTTACAAAGAGTCTTCTGCGGGTACAACAGGTTTTATGGGCTAGAGGGGATTCCAGGCAGTGCAAAGTTATGGAAAATCTTTATATCCTGTGAGGTTATATAATTCTTTCCGTAACGTCTTAGCTCCAGACACTTATATAACTTGTCCAGCTTCAGCTTCGTCCCAGAGTTCATCTGGAAGAAACACAATGGCCATAATAGTACCCATTACAGTCGCTATTCTTCTCAATTGTAAAGGCGCCGTGAAATCGGGGGGATAAAGCTGTGCCTTGACTGGCTGTTAAATTGCGATCAATGAAAAGTATTTGTGCTATAATTTTACAGCCAAGCAAGAACTGGCCATCCTGGTGGCAAGTCAGCATGTACATATCATCAAAACTAAAGTGTCTCACTTGGATAACTGAATTGAATTTTCTTTAAGACAACAGGGTACAATACAAGTTACGTTAAAAAAAAAAACAAACTGGGCATTTTTCTGCCACCTGGTTAAAGAGAAATAACATACGAACAAGGACAAAGTCCAGATAGGAAGGGTGGCTGGTTTGTAAATTACAGCCTCCGTAATTCAAATTATAAAGGAAAACCAACACTCCTCTTCCCTTTTTCATCTAATAGTAGGTGGAAATGACTAAGGGCCAGAGAGTAAATATTTTAGGTTTTATGGGCCTTCTACGGTCACTGCTGCATATTTCTTTTTTCTTTTACAATCTTTTAAAAATGGAAAAACCAGTCCCACAGAAACAGGCCGCGGGCTGGCCTCCTGGCTTCAGGCTGCAGGCCCCTGGTTTATATGAATGCTTACAATTGTGAATTTTAATAAAAGTCTCTCTGAGCTGCTGTATGCCAGCTTCCCCATCCACCTGGAGCAGCGATCTGAAGGGGATCACTAGTTTGTAGACCAATGCTTGAGAACAGTAGCCAGAGCTCTGTGTGTAAATTATGGCTGGAAAGTGAATAGTAGCAAGAGAACTTTAGTGAACAACTACAGACTTCACTGGCTTTGCAGCATCTGTCTCTATTTATCTCTATCTCTCAGTCTCATAAAGGGTCTTAGAGAAAACAAACAGAAAAAAAAAAGATATTTTCCCAAAAGCTCAGAGAAAAGCTGAAGAAACTTCCAGACACACACACACACACACACACACACAACTTGATCATTTCCCATGACCGCATGCCAAGTCAGTCTACTATGATAATTACCTTTGTGTCAAAAAAAAAAAAAAATTATTAGAAGCTGTGCTTCATTGTAGCCTTGAAATATTTCTTCTACCCTCTGAACTGCTTCCCAACTCTCCATAACACAATGACTAGGATATCTTGCTATTATTTTCCCTTTGGGAACAGTTACATTGCAAGAGGCTTCTCAATGAATTGCCACATTCTGGAAACGCCATCTTGCATTTAACATTCCAGAAACATGCCTCCATTCTATGCATAATGGTAAGAGCATTCACAGAGAACCTACTATATGTCAGGCATTGTTCTAAGCACTTGATAGAAGTAACTCACTTAATCTTCACAACAGCCTAAGAGGCAGGTGCTCCAAGTGTTTCCTTTTGACAGGAAAAAGAAAAAAAAAAGAAAAAAACTATCACAGTTACCTGAATTGTTCCCTGTATGCCATATTATAGTTAACCAAATTTAAGTTCAAAGAAATATTTTATTTCACCCAAGTCCAAACCCTAATATGGTTGGGCTGGTGTTTTTGTCTGATCGCTTCCAAAATGGTTTTGGCCATAAACTGTTTAACTGTGATCATGAACAGGCTACATGGAATATATATAGATACCCTGTGTCTATCACTGCAGAGTCCTGCAAACAGGTGGTTCCGCACAGGTATTATTGCTGTTTTGTGGTTTTTAATAACTTAGTTGCCAGCAATGAAAAATACATGTTTCTCACAAGGAAATCTTAATCTCTAGCTCTTCTGGGAACGTTAGCTCTGGCAATCCTGCACTTGTGTTCTAGCACAACAATAATTGACTCCGTCAGCTGACCCCCACTTTTTTTCTTTTGCTGCACTGCTTGGCGAATGGGATTTTAGTTCCACCACCAGGGATAGAACCCCCTGCGCCCCCTGCATTGGAAGCACAGAATCTTAGCCACTGGACCACCAGGGAAACCTCCATCAGCTGTCTTTAAAATTCTGGGCAAGTGCGTTCTAGTTTGCCTGTCCCTACTCCACCCAGTGGCCTTATCTGCCAGCTCCGGAGGGCTTGCAAATTTTCACACTCCTGATAGACATGCTGCTTCTGATTCATTCACCCTAACAGAGTGCATTCAGTTTTCTCCTGGAAAATCTATAGACCTAGTCAAAGCATGCCATGTTAGAGACTTATATCCTAGTAGTAAAATTTAATAACCTCCCCAAGCTTTCCTTTGTACTCATCTGTGATTATCCCAGGCATTTACCAGCTAAAGAACCATTTGGCAGTGTCTTAATGTGCTAAACTCTATCTGTTCCTTTGCTGCTCTGAATAGCTGTGTCAGCTTTTCTTTGCTGCTTACATGACTTAACTAATATGTGTCTGCAGATAGTTCCTGGTATATTTCATGAAAGTTTATAAAAGTAATTGTCAGAAACGATCATGCTTTGATTAAATAAATATGCTATTGAGGAGTTAGGTACACAATTTAAATACTGCATGAATAATTTGTGAGCGTATCTGTCAACCTATTTCAATCGTTTTAAATTGTAGATACATTTGTGGAAGCACCATCCTATTTTGCAAACTTGACAGCAATAGCTGTTTTCCTGAGTGCATTCGACATTATTTTCTACATTGTTTTATGCCAATCACATTTACTGCAAACTGCTTATTACTTTATTGCTGATCATGGCAACATATATTTATTTAGCTTTTTATTTTAGAATCAGCAGGCTATCACTCACTTTATTAATCAGATGCAACCTTGAGGATTATAGCCACTGGTTTTAAGTTTATCTAATTGCTGCTGCTCTAAAACTGAGAAATAAGTAATGCAGTTATACAGTCTCCCTTGAGGAATTATTGTTCCTAAGGCTGTTACACTTGCTACTGGGAAAAGAATCTTCCAATATATATATTTCTATTGAAAATAGTGCATAAGTGGCTTTCTAAATTGGTTTAGGGGGTTGGAAAAAGTGAAAGTGAAAGTGTTAGTCGCTCAGTTGTGTCCAACTCTTTGCAACCCCATGGACTGTAGCCCACCAGGCTCCTCTGTCCAGGAACCCTCCAGGCAAGAACGCTAGAGTGGGGAGCCATTCACTCGTTCAGGGGATCTTCCCGACTCAGGGATCGAACCAGGTCTTTTGCATTGCATTGCAGGCAGATTCTTTACCATCTAAGACATCAAGGAAGACCCTTCAGGGATTTACCCTTGTGCAAAGAAACAAGCTGATCCTCTGCATTCTATCTTTTTTTGATTCTTTTTCTTTTCTTATATTTCCAGGAATCTTCCCAGCATGCACTGTTACATTTGTTATAAAATTAAAATGACATGTGTTAACTCACATAGCATAGTTTTAATTAGCCCAACAGAAAAGTCAATATTTCTAATCTGTTGCCTCTGTATTTATGCCAGGTTTGATGTATAATAACAGCCCAACAAAGCAACATAATACACACTAACCTGAATCTGTAAGAAGGGAAACAAAAGTCAAAACAATAATAATAATAAAATGTCTTGGGATCCAGCATGTAAAGCAATCAAACAACAGAACCACATCAGCCTGAACTGATTCTTGACCTTGAGAATTCAGAAGAGAAGGTGGGTGTTTGAGTCTTTTTTCCCTGTGCGACTCACAACGGTCTTTTCCCAAACCCCATGTCACTAATTCAGTCCTGGGGGGGAAGCCCAAAACACAGCCGATCACGGGCTTCCAACTCAGTCTCAGCTCTGATCAGATGCAAGTTCTTTCTCTTTGCTGTGTCTCAGTTTCCTCTTTTGTAAAATGAGGAGTTGGTTAAGTCTATGTCTTATAATATCTCCGCCTAAGTTTTAGAATTGTGATTCCTAAGAGAAAACAAAACTCTGTACAGACTCCTAGCTTGATATATGCTTTAACATATTCTTTCCAAGAGGGGAAGGAAAATGAAAAAGAAAGAGAATAAATAGCAGTAAAGGATGAAACAGTGAGAATTGCTGGAAAATGGAGTTATTATCATTTATTTCCTCTATTTTCTCTGTGAACCATAAAAGTCTCCCAGAGAAAATACAGAGAAAATGCTGGTTCCAAATTTATCCTTATGGTCACAAAACACAGATAGGGTTATTGCCTCATAGTTATGCTTATCAAAATATTATCAAGGCTACCCTATGGTTACGCCAGAGAGAAGCTCTGACATTAGCAAACAATGTATGGCAATAGCAGAACACTCACTTGCATTTTCACTTGTACTGCTGCTGCTGCTGCTAAGTCACTTCAGTCGTGTCCGACTCTGTGTGACCCCATAGACGGCAGCCCACCAGGCTCCCCCATCCCTGGGATTCTCCAGGCAAGAATACTAGTGCTACTTTGNAGAGTGCATTCAGTTTTCTCCTGGAAAATCTATAGACCTAGTCAAAGCATGCCATGTTAGAGACTTATATCCTAGTAGTAAAATTTAATAACCTCCCCAAGCTTTCCTTTGTACTCATCTGTGATTATCCCAGGCATTTACCAGCTAAAGAACCATTTGGCAGTGTCTTAATGTGCTAAACTCTATCTGTTCCTTTGCTGCTCTGAATAGCTGTGTCAGCTTTTCTTTGCTGCTTACATGACTTAACTAATATGTGTCTGCAGATAGTTCCTGGTATATTTCATGAAAGTTTATAAAAGTAATTGTCAGAAACGATCATGCTTTGATTAAATAAATATGCTATTGAGGAGTTAGGTACACAATTTAAATACTGCATGAATAATTTGTGAGCGTATCTGTCAACCTATTTCAATCGTTTTAAATTGTAGATACATTTGTGGAAGCACCATCCTATTTTGCAAACTTGACAGCAATAGCTGTTTTCCTGAGTGCATTCGACATTATTTTCTACATTGTTTTATGCCAATCACATTTACTGCAAACTGCTTATTACTTTATTGCTGATCATGGCAACATATATTTATTTAGCTTTTTATTTTAGAATCAGCAGGCTATCACTCACTTTATTAATCAGATGCAACCTTGAGGATTATAGCCACTGGTTTTAAGTTTATCTAATTGCTGCTGCTCTAAAACTGAGAAATAAGTAATGCAGTTATATAGTCTCCCTTGAGGAATTATTGTTCCTAAGGCTGTTACACTTGCTACTGGGAAAAGAATCTTCCAATATATATATTTCTATTGAAAATAGTGCATAAGTGGCTTTCTAAATTGGTTTAGGGGGTTGGAAAAAGTGAAAGTGAAAGTGTTAGATACACAATTTAAATACTGCATGAATAATTTGTGAGCGTATCTGTCAACCTATTTCAATCGTTTTAAATTGTAGATACATTTGTGGAAGCACCATCCTATTTTGCAAACTTGACAGCAATAGCTGTTTTCCTGAGTGCATTCGACATTATTTTCTACATTGTTTTATGCCAATCACATTTACTGCAAACTGCTTATTACTTTATTGCTGATCATGGCAACATATATTTATTTAGCTTTTTATTTTAGAATCAGCAGGCTATCACTCACTTTATTAATCAGATGCAACCTTGAGGATTATAGCCACTGGTTTTAAGTTTATCTAATTGCTGCTGCTCTAAAACTGAGAAATAAGTAATGCAGTTATATAGTCTCCCTTGAGGAATTATTGTTCCTAAGGCTGTTACACTTGCTACTGGGAAAAGAATCTTCCAATATATATATTTCTATTGAAAATAGTGCATAAGTGGCTTTCTAAATTGGTTTAGGGGGTTGGAAAAAGTGAAAGTGAAAGTGTTAGTCGCTCAGTTGTGTCCAACTCTTTGCAACCCCATGGACTGTAGCCCACCAGGCTCCTCTGTCCAGGAACTCTCCAGGCAAGAACACTAGAGTGGGGAGCCATTCACTCCTTCAGGGGATCTTCCCGACTCAGGGATCAAACCAGGTCTTTTGCATTGCAGGCAGATTCTTTACCATCTAAGACATCAAGGAAGACCCTTCAGGGATTTACCCTTGTGCAAAGAAACAAGCTGATCCTCTGCATTCTATCTTTTTTTGATTCTTTTTCTTTTCTTATATTTCCAGGAATCTTCCCAGCATGCACTGTTACATTTGTTATAAAATTAAAATGACATGTGTTAACTCACATACCATAGTTTTAATTAGCCCAACAGAAAAGTCAATGTTTCTAATCTGTTGCCTCTGTATTTATGCCAGGTTTGATGTATAATAACAGCCCAACAAAGCAACATAATACACACTAACCTGAATCTGTAAGAAGGGAAACAAAAGTCAAAACAATAATAATTAAAAAAATGTCTTGGGATCCAGCATGTAAAGCAATCAAACAACAGAACCGCATCAGCCTGAACTGATTCTTGACCTTGAGAATTCAGAAGAGAAGGTGGGGTGTTTGAGTCTTTTTCCCCTGTGCGACTCACAATGGTCTTTTCCCAAACCCCATGACACTAATTCAGTCCTGGGGGGGAAGCCCAAAACACAGCCGATCACGGGCTTCCAACTCAGTCTCAGCTCTGATCAGATGCAAGTTCTTTCTCTTTGCTGTGTCTCAGTTTCCTCTTTTGTAAAATGAGGAGTTGGTTAAGTCTATGTCTTATAATATCTCCGCCTAAGTTTTAGAATTGTGATTCCTAAGAGAAAACAAAACTCTGTACAGACTCCTAGCTTGATATATGCTTTAACATATTCTTTCCAAGAGGGGAAGGAAAATGAAAAAGAAAGAGAATAAATAGCAGTAAAGGATGAAACAGTGAGAATTGCTGGAAAATGGAGTTATTATCATTTATTTCCTCTATTTTCTCTGTGAACCATAAAAGTCTCCCAGAGAAAATACAGAGAAAATGCTGGTTCCAAATTTATCCTTATGGTCACAAAACACAGATAGGGTTATTGCCTCATAGTTATGCTTATCAAAATATTATCAAGGCTACCCTATGGTTACGCCAGAGAGAAGCTCTGACATTAGCAAACAATGTATGGCAATAGCAGAACACTCACTTGCATTTTCACTTGTACTGCTGCTGCTGCTGCTAAGTCACTTCAGTCGTGTCCGACTCTGTGTGACCCCATAGACGGCAGCCCACCAGGCTCCCCCATCCCTGGGATTCTCCAGGCAAGAATACTAGTGCTACTTTGNCACTAATTCAGTCCTGGGGGGGAAGCCCAAAACACAGCCGATCACGGGCTTCCAACTCAGTCTCAGCTCTGATCAGATGCAAGTTCTTTCTCTTTGCTGTGTCTCAGTTTCCTCTTTTGTAAAATGAGGAGTTGGTTAAGTCTATGTCTTATAATATCTCCGCCTAAGTTTTAGAATTGTGATTCCTAAGAGAAAACAAAACTCTGTACAGACTCCTAGCTTGATATATGCTTTAACATATTCTTTCCAAGAGGGGAAGGAAAATGAAAAAGAAAGAGAATAAATAGCAGTAAAGGATGAAACAGTGAGAATTGCTGGAAAATGGAGTTATTATCATTTATTTCCTCTATTTTCTCTGTGAACCATAAAAGTCTCCCAGAGAAAATACAGAGAAAATGCTGGTTCCAAATTTATCCTTATGGTCACAAAACACAGATAGGGTTATTGCCTATAGTTATGCTTCTTATCAAAATATTATCAAGGCTACCCTATGGTTACGCCAGAGAGAAGCTCTGACATTAGCAAACAATGTATGGCAAAAGCAGAACACTCACTTGCATTTTCACTTGTACTGCTGCTGCTGCTGCTAAGTCACTTCAGTCGTGTCCGACTCTGTGTGACCCCATAGACGGCAGCCCACCAGGCTCCCCCATCCCTGGGATTCTCCAGGCAAGAATACTAGTGCTACTTTGTTAAAAATAAACGGTCACTGCAAAGCCTACGGCTATGAGTCGAAAACACATATTCAGACACTTCAGATACAGTGTGTCTTCTTTCTTGTCCCCTGTTTCTTTTGCAGAGTTTACTTGTGAATGCCTAGGAACTAAATTCAAGGCCACAACTTGCTGTATATACTATGATGGGAGAAACTCAGGTCAGTTCAGTTCAGTCGCTCAGTCGTGTCCAACTCTTTGTGACTCCATGAATCGCAGCACGCCAGGCCTCCCTGTCCATCACCAACTCCCGGAATTCACTCAGACTCACGTGCATCGAGTCAGTGATGCCGTCCAGCCATCTCATCCTCTGTCGTCCCCTTCTCCTCCTGCCCCCAATCCCTCCCAGCATCAGAATATTTTCCAATGAGTCAACTCTTTGCATGAGGTGGCCAAAGTACTGGAGTTTCAGCTTTAGCATCAGTTCTTCCAACGAACATCCAGGACTGATCTTTAGAACAGTGAGCGTCATATGTCATTGGACTTTTAGGTTGTCTCCATGTCCTGGCTATTGTAAAGAGTGCTGTGATGAACTGAGTCATTTGAAGATATGTGGATGGACCTAGAGTCTGTCATACAGAGTGAAGTAAGTCAGAAAGAGAAAAACAAATATTGTTTATTAACGTAAATGTGAAATCTAAAAAAAATGGTCCAGATGAACCTATTTCCAGGGCAGGAATAGAGACTCATTTGCAGAGAACAGACCTGTGGACAAAAGCAGGGGAGAGGAAGGTGAAGCAAATCAAGAGACTGGGATGAGCATATGTAAACTCTCAAGTGTAAATTAGATAGCAAGTGGGACTTGCTCTAAAGCACAAGAATCTCAGCTGGAGGCTCTGTGGCGACTAGATGAGTGGGATGGAGGCGGGAGGCTCAAGAGGGAGGGGACATATGTGTACATATAGCTTATTCACACTGTTGTAGGGCAGAAACGAATACAACATTGTGAAGCAATTATACACCAGTAAAAACTAAAAATAAAAATGCATATCCTTATCCGTATATATTTTACTGAAGGGCTGAATCGGTCAGGTCAATTCCGAGTCTAACACACTGAGACAGAAATCACAAACAATAGGAGGAAAGGAGAGGAAGGACAGGTGGGCTGGCGTGGATGACAGGGCAGGAAACGTTGGCCTTCAGAACAGGGTCTGGAGTCTGGACACCTCTGTTCCCCTGGGACGTCCTTGTCTCCCCAGGCGCTCAGCCCTTTCGTCTTTCCTGCAGTTCAGCACTGTGAAAGGAACGTTTACCGTGGAGAGCATGGGTCATCTCCGCAGCCAGCAAGCTCCATAGAATTCTTTTAGGATTAGGAGGAAGGGAGTAACAACAACAACAAAAAAAAGATAAAAACAGAATCTTACAAAGAACAGGGGAGGGGACGGAATTTGAGATCATAAAAGCCTGTTGGTCTGGGCACTCTGTGGGTCCAGGGAGGGCGGGGCTCACGCAATCAGACAGCTGGAGGGGGCAGTGCTCCAGCCGTGCCCAGGATGGAGCAGTGGCCCCGCGGGACTCCTCTTTCCAACATCTCCCTAAAATAAACCAACTCCCCAAGTACGACAGCATAACTTCCAAAATGACTCAGCAAGAATACAAAGGGTGGTATTTGTATCATATTATATCCATTCTTGCCCTTATATGATGTGAAAGTGTCTTAAGATTTAAAAGTGATTCCTCTCTCTAGCTAAGACTGTATGGAAAGGTTCTGCAACAGTGAAAGATAAACACAGCAAGTCCCCTGCATGTAAGCCTTCAAGCTGCAAACTTTCAAAGATGCAACAACTTCAGGTGTGAGTGAAACTGCAGCTCCTCTGTCTCCTATTGCTGACATCCTTCAGCTCCACCATCTCCCACCACCTCTGCCTCCTCCAGTCAATAGCTCTTCTTGCTTGTTCACTTGATGCCAGCTCCAGTATGCCAGCTGTTGTACTGTAGTAATATACTTTTCAGGGCACTGCACTGTAAGATTAAAAATGTCTTTTTTTTGTTGTTGATGTATTTTTCATGTCCCCGGTGGCTCAGATGGTAAAAAAAAAATGTTGCCTCCCAGTGCAGGATAGATACACAGGCTTGATCCCTGGGTCAGGAAGTTTCTCTGGAGAAGGAAATGGCAACCCACTCCAGCATTCTTGCTTGGAAAATTCCATGGATCTTGGAAGGTTACACAGTCCATGAGGTTGCAAAGAGTTGGACATGACTTAGTGACTAAACAACAGTTATTTGTCTGAAAAGTATTATAAAGGTATTATAGTACTTTACTATATAGCTAGTTATTAGCCTAGGCTAACTTTGTTGAACTTACAAACAAATTGGATCTACAAACACTCTCTCGGACGGAACCTGTTTGTATGTATGGGACTTACTGCACCTGCATCACAGCTGTGGTTGTCAACTTGTGACTGTCTAATCCAGTTTTGATGTATTCAGAAAGGTATAAATTTCTATGAGGTATAATTATAGAAATGATTGACTATAAGGAGCATATGTGACAGTTAAGAACTTGGAACTAACTCCTGTTTATAATAGTAACACACTCCTGCTTCTTGATTCTTTCTCTGTTGCTGGCATCTGCATCTCTCTGCCAACCATGATGACAGTAAACCATTTCTGACGTCTCTCTTTCATAGACTCCGTTCAGTTCAGTTGCTCAGTCATATCCGACTCTTTGCGACCCCATGAATCGCAGCACGCCAGGCCTCCCAGACACTGTTTCCACTGTTTCCCCATCTATTTCCCATGAAGTGATGGGACCAGATGCCATGATCTTTGTTTTCTGAATGTTGAGCTTTAAGCCAACTTTTTCACTCTCCTCTTTCACTTTCATCAAGAGGCTTTTTAGCTCCTCTTCACTTTCTGCCATAAGGCTGGTGTCATCTGCATATTTGAGGTTATTGATATTTCTCCCAGCAATCTTGATTCCAGCTTGTGCTTCTTCCAGCCCAGCACTTCTCATGATGTTCTCTGCATAGAAGTTAAATAAGCAGGGTGACAATATACAGCCTTGATGTACTCCTTTTCCTATTCGGAACAAGACTATATCCAGTCAAAAGAGAAATATTCCCAATTGTACTTTACTCCCTTTTCTCCCTACATTTAGACCTTTATGGTCTCTCATCTCAGGCCTCCTGCTGGGTCTTCCAGCTTCTATGCTTTATTCATTGAATCCACCCTCTGCACAGGTACCAAAGTGATCTATGTGAAACAGACACTTAACCTGTGTCATATCCAGGTTATGATTTTCTGTGATTTCTTATCATCTAAAGTTATTTTTTCCATGATATTTAATACCTCTTCAACGGGCACCTTATCTGTCTCTCTAGGTTCATTTCCAATTTCTGTTCTTTTTCTGTGTGCTATGCTGTTTATTGCAGAAAGTGAAGAGGAGATAAAAAGCCTCTTGATGAAAGCGAAAGAGGAGAGTGAAAAAGTTGGCTTAAAGCTCAACATTCAGAAAACAAAGATCATGGCATCTGGTCCCATCACTTCATGGGAAATAGATGGGGAAACAGTGGAAACAGTGTCGGACTTTATTTTTGGGGGCTCCAAAACCACTGCAGATGGTGACTGCAGCCATGAAATTAAAAGACGCTTACTCCTTGGAATTCCGAAAAGTTATGACCAACCTAGATAGTATGTTCAAAAGCAGAGACATTACTTTGCTGACTAAGGTCCGTCTAGTCAAGGCTATGGTTTTTCCAGTGGTCATGTATGGATGTGAGAGTTGGACTGTGAAGAAGGCTGAGTGCCAAAGAACTGATGCTTTTGAACTGTGGTGTTGGGGAAGACTCTTGAGAGTCTCTTGGTCTGCAAGGAGATCAGCCCTGGGATTTCTTTGGAAGGACTGATGCTAAAGCTGAAACTCCAGTACTTTGGCCACCTCATGAGAAGAGTTGACTCATTGGAGAAGACTCTAATGCTGGGAGGGATTGGGGGCAGGAGGAGAAGGGAACGACTGAGGACGAGATGGCTGGATGGCATCACGGACTTGATGGACGTGAGTCTGAGTGAACTCCGGGAAATGGTGATGAACAGGGAGGCCTGGCATGCTGCGATTCATGGGGTTGCAAAGAGTCAGACACGACTGAGTGACTGAACTGAACTGAACTGATGCTGTTTATTACCTTGACACTTTCTCAAATGTTCCTCTCTGTTTTGAATACCTGAAACAATACATGGCCTACTTGTGGGTAACTTCTATTCACTCCTTAAGATTCTTCCCTTCTATAAAGCTATTCCTGCATATTTTCTCTTCTCTACCCTTCTAGATTCTAAACTCTCATAAGGTCCCCCAGAAGGACCTCCCTGTACATGTCTTCATTTAGCCCATTTGATGTAATCACCTGCCTAGAAGTCTGTCCCTGGGATCTTTGAGGATGCATTCCTGCCTTTAAGACTTTGTGCAGTGCTTCAGTTCAGCTCAGTTCAGATCAGTCGCTCAGTCGTGTCTGACTCTTTGCGACCCCATGAATCACAGCACGCCATGATAAGTGCTCAGTAAAGCTTTGCTGCATGATTGTTAATACAACAGTAGATGAATATAAGCTGTCTAAATGGAAAAAGGAAATAACAACCCACTCCAGCCTGGAAAATCCCATGGACAGAGGAACCTGGCGGGCTAACATCCATGGGATCACAAAGAGTTTGTCTATGACTTAGCAACTTAAACAAACAAAACACAGTGGCGATAAAACCTGATTTTCACTGTTGGGAGTCAGCAAAAGTGAATAAGCCTAATCTACTTACTCTGGGTCATATCAGCCTCCTTGAGTTTGAGTTTAAATTATGGATGGAGCATCAAGCAGTGATGAATGCCTTGATGAAAGTAGTGATGGTCAGAATAGGTTTGAGAAATATTTAGGAGTAAACGTGATAGGAATTGATGATTGGAAAAATGTCATATTTACTTAGTTGTCTATCTGTTGATTATTTGTCTTCTGACTTATCAGTTGATGTGACACTGGTTTTCAACATCGACATGACCAAGATGCATCAACAACTCGAGGATGACTCAATAACTCAGCCACTTGCATCATCTGCCACCCTCCCACCCCAATCTCCCTGAGTCTGGACCCAACACATCACACATATTCTCACTTGGGCTGAAGTGAACAATGAAAGATAAGAAACCAACAGAGAGAATGCAAGTAATGATTTTCTGCCTACAGAAACTACCAGAGTAACCAATTATACAGGGACTTACAGGTTACTGTTTGTTTAGGTATTAATTTTAGAACAGTTTGCCAACCCCAATTCTTTCACAGACTGGTGATTGAGTTTCTTCTGTGAATCCCTGTGTGATGTACTTGAGATTGGGGGTGGGGATAAGAATCAGCCTGTGAAGAGCTATTCTGAAAAACCTTGAATTGCCACTTGCAAATCATTGAGCACAATTTTAGGTTTCAGTTCCTAAATGGAACTTTCTTATGTCAACTAAGCTTTCTTTATTTTTCCACTATGCTAAACAGAACTAGAACATTCTTCAAAATAACACACCGATAAGGAAGAAAAGTCCCACTTTGGCATTATTTGGAGGACAGCTAAACACATTGACTCACAATGTGTCATATACAGAGGTAAGGGGGTGTGGGATGCTAAAGATGTTGCTAAGTTTATTTCTGATGCTGTTTTTGCACTTCCACGAAAATAAAATCAAAACATTTTGGATGTTGCCAGGTGCTATTAGTGTGGAAATACTAAAACAATAGGAGGTATATAAAGTAATAAAAAAGGACTATGGGACCAGTCCTAATCATAATCTAAATAATGGGAAATACAATAAAAGAAATGAATTGAAAACGTGGAAGATACTCAACAGCATTTCAACTGAAAGAGGCAAGTATTACATTTTCTGAAATGATGTGCGCTTTCTCTGATTCAGATCCTAATGCAAGCACAGCATTTTCTTCTTTGTATGTATGGGAAAGCCAGCCCTTTTGAGAGTTAGAATAGCTTTCAAGACTCCTGATTTAAATTTCAAACTCTTGATCATAGCTGGGGAGCAAAGGTTTTTATATTGGAATTGGAAATTGAGTTCTTTAGCTCTATACCAAGTGATAATATTAAGCATTTTGTTGTATCCACCATGCAGGCCAAGTTCCCCACTGTGCCTTCAAAGCCACAGTGAATGAACCATATTTGGATTTGCTTATCAGGAAGAGACATTTAGAAAGACAATGCACTTGTCCTGCAAGGCTGAGATTCCTGATGCTTTTAGATAGGCCTGTGGAGAGCTGCAAAATGGGCCCTAAAATCAGGCTGACATGGTTGCTTAACAAGCTTCAGCATGCTCTGTGGGCTCAGCGAGTTTGTGGTGTCCCCTACAGGGCTGCTGATGGCAGCCATCATAATTAGGACACATGAATCAAAAACACCAGGTGAAGATTTCGCCTCAGAAGAAAGAAAAGGCAGATGGAGGGAATTACCATGCCCTTTGACTGTTAAGCTCTTTCATGCAGCTGGATGGCTGGCCAGCCCTGGCTATGAATGGGTCTGTAGGGCAGTTGACAGAAGTCTAGCCCTTCCTACAGTCAAGCTTCAAAAAATCTCTCTTGTCCTTTCACCATAAAACCTCCATCTTTCTCTCAGTATTTGGTAAAACAGGTAACAGTGTTGTCTTCTTTTTTTTTTAAGTGGGGAAAAGGAACTTGGCGATCTTTTCAACAGGAAGAAAACCTCCATAATCTTAAGGGACATGACCTTGAAAGAGATTTGCTGAACTTTAATATGACTGGGTTTTTTCCAACCTTGATGGGCTCTTGATTTTAAAATCTGCCTAACAAAAGCTCTGCCAGGAAAGCTGTTATTATAAAGATGCTTCTCAATAGAGAGAAGTGGGTTAATTGCAAGCTCTCCAGTCAAATAAAGGAGGGTTTTGAAAACAAGTGCAAAATTAACAAAATGTAGCACATTGCTCTTATGGAAAAAAACGATGAGAGAGGAACATTTGAAATGGCAAAATGTCTCACATAAATAGATGTTATAAAACTTGTTGGAAGAGACTGTAAGAGATTTCAGATTACTCATAAACAATTGCCCATATGACCTTGATATGAATACAGAAATCCATTAGCGATCAAATTTTCTAACATAATTGTACACTAAAAAACATGTATTTTCCCCCTATCAATTTATGTTGACAGGATCTAGTTTAATAATACAATCTAGCCTTATTTATGTTTTTATCTTCTTTTTCACTGTATTGCTTCTGAGATTTAGTAAACATAATTTACAATGAAGAGCTGAACACTATACTGAATTTGTTGGGAGGATTTCATTCTGGCATTACATGTCTTCAGTGGAAATTTAAGTTCCATTTGGGGTCCAAAATAAAAGCCCCAAAATACACAAGAATTTTTGTTTCCCTGTTGATAAGCAGTGGCACTATTATTTTTTCTAACAAAAGGTCAATCTTAAGGGCAGTCCCCTGAACTTTACAATTTTAAGAGAAAACTCACATTACAATGTTGTATCTATGACTTATGTACATCATTTAATGTAAAACTGTTTGAATGATTTCAGATTATTTTGAAAGCATGATTTTACCTGTGAATGTGTTTAATATTTGTAAATCACAATGCAGTAGGCAACACTGCCCAGAAACATGGTTATCATGTAGACTAATAAAGATCTTTACTAGATCCATCTAAGAAATTACAGAGAAAATTGCATTTCTGTTCACATGCCCTAAGACTGGCAGTCCCTGAAGGACACATGCCTTAATCAGGACTATTAAGTGAATGAATATTCTTGAGAATCCACAGAGTCAAGCAAAAACACCGCTGCCCATTGCCCACTTTTATTTCAGTACTAGTCGGATTAGACATTTCTCTGTCTGGTTTGAGCTTCATTTGGAAGCAATTAACTATTTTGTATTAGATATAATAAGGGTCTCTAGTGCATGGACCACATTTGCCTGCATCAGTTGTTTAAGGCTTAATTGAGTAAAATCACATTCACATTCAACATAGCTCCAAAAGATAACTAATTCCTTACTTCTCTCATTTCTTAAAGTGCACTGGGCAGGACAAAGAGTGTTGGGGGTAAAAGGTAGGCCAAAGTTCTTAATCACTCTTATTTTTATTTTACTTTATATAAATATTTGAGCACCAAAATAGCCAAAGTCATGTAAGTAAAATACTCAACACATCATTTAAAATATCAGCTGAGATGCCCAAATTTATCTTCATGTTTTTAATTTTTTTTGAAAAAAACATGTTTCCAACTTACTGTTTGTAATTCAATTTTTGTTATTATGGACACAATTTTTTTTTTCCCCTCTTGCAGCTTATTTATCTAATGCCCAAGATTTAAAATCTGGTCATTTTAGGTTGACTCTCCTCCTGGGCAAACTGACTGACTCCCTTATCAGGGGTTCCAGATATTCTGTACGTGCCCCTCTTAAAGCAGTTATCATGTGGCTATGCAAGCATCTTTTACATAGCTGTGCCCACAATTAGTCTTTTAGTTGCTGGAGGACAGGAACCTGTTTTTATTTTTCTTTTTAGTCACTTATTTATTTTATGGGGCTATAACTGACATATAATATTGTGTACATATAAGGTATCCAACATAATGATTTAATCCATTTATATATTACAACATGATTAACAGTTACTAACACTTCTATCACAAAGGAGTCTAGTTTTATTCATAGTTGAACCTCAGGACTGACTAAAGAATCTGATATGAGGAAACAGGAAAAGGTAACTTGCCTCTAAATATCACTAGAAACTTCTATTGAGGAGTGTTCTCAGTGAGGGCTGAAGATGGCTTCCTTTTTCCCACTCCTTGAGCATAGATTAAGAAGGATACGGTCTAGTCTAGGACCCTGTCTTGATTCTGAAAGCCTCTGAATGCTTAATTGTCCTTGCCTAAAAATGTTAAGAATGAATTAGGAAATGAGAATGGTCTCTTGAACCTATTCTGAAATGTCTGTGATGGGATGATGAGATTACTTTCATTGACTTTGCTTCACTGTTAAGAGATTTCTTACAGTAGATTTCTTCTACTCATTCTTACTCATTTCCTACTCATAAGCTGTGGATTTTCCTTTTATATTTTCTTACTTATCCTTGAAGACAGGAGTCATACTTTGTAACTTCCACTGCCTTGACTCCAACCATGGAAGAAACTAATGGATAACAGTAATTGATAAAACATATGGTGCAATTAATTATTGTAAGAATTTGCTTCTAAAAAGCACCATATTAAAGATACAATCTTGAGAGACTTTCTTGGTGGTCCAGTGGTTACGACTTTGCCTCCCAGTGCAGTGGGTAGAGGTTTGATCCATGGTCAGGGAGCTAAAATCCCACATGCCTTGTGGACAAAAAACCGAGAAGTAAAACAGAAGCAATGTTGCAACCAACTCAATAAAGTCTTAAAAAAATGGTCCATATTAAAAAAAAAATCTTAAAAGAAAAAAAGATGCAATCTTGAAAACATTCATAGGAAAAACTTTCTATTCATAAAAACTTTTCTATTCATAAAATTGGTATATTACATAAGGAGACACGTAAAGTGCTTGGACTGGTCCTTGGGGTCTAGCAGGTGTTCCTTAAGTGGGTGCTTTAATGATGATGAAGAAAACAAAAGATCTACCATTCAATAAGAATGTATCTGCCAATATTATGCTAACTACTTAACATATTAATAAAAAGAACTGCCCAAGATCAGAGGAGACTAAGGTGACAGTGAAGATTCGGATTCAGATCTATACAAACCCCTCATCAGGTCTTTCTTTAAAGGTGATGAAAGAGCTTCCCATGTGGTAAAGGTAATTCTTATTTGTCATATGTTCTGCAATACCTAGGAAGCTCTTCTTGGTCAATGGGCAGCTGAAGCAGGTTTATCTGTATGCACTCTTGTGTTAGTTTATGGTTCTCACAAAGCATAGTGACTACTGGTATCACATGGCTGTGCAAAGTAGGCAATTCTGTAGATAACTGCTTAAAGTCTGTTCAGTTCAGTTGCTCAGTCATGTCTGACTCTTTGCAACCCCATGGACTGCCGCACGCCAGCCCTCCCTGTCCATCACCAACTCCCGGAGTTACCCAAACCCATGTCCATTGTGTCAGTGATGCCGTCCAAACATCTCATCCTCTGTTGTCCCCTTCTCCTCTTGCCTTTAATCTTTCCCAGCATCAGGGTCTTTTCAAATGAGTCAGTTCTTCACATCAAAGTATTGGAATTTCAGCTTCAACATCATTCCAATGAACACCCAGGGCTGATTTCCTTTAGGATGGACTGGTTGGATCTTGTGGTCCAAGGGACTCTCAAGAATCTTCTCCAGCACCACAGTTCAGATGCATCAATTCTTCGGTGTTCAGCTTTCTTTATAGTCCAACTCTCACATCCATACATGACTACTGGAAAAACCATAGCCTTGACTAGATGGACCTTTGTTGGCAAAGTAATGTAGGTATCAATCAACATTAATAATTATTATTAGATTTTTTTTTCTTTCAGAATGGAGATTTCTCTAAGAATTCAATGAGTGTATGAGTTTTACTCTCATGCTTCTCATGATTTGTTCTAAGTATAGAATCACAAAAATGATGTAATAATATCAGATAAAGTTTTTATTTTTCCTTTTCTTCCTTTTTAATGACTATTAAGGTTTGACTTAGCATGGACTCACAAAATGGATATAATGATTTCAGATAAGTATTTTTCCTGATACTGAGTAGGGCTTCATAACCCTCATGGCATCAGTTTGTATTCCTGCATCGTTCTATTTCTATATGGTGACTCTTAAGTCAAGCTTGTTAATGCAAATTGCTCCCCATCCTCATAGTAAGAGACTGTGAGACTTATTCCACTTGCCTCAAAAACAGAACATGTGTGCGTGCATTACACGTGCACATATTTGTACATATTCATTATGATAATATATGTAAATTGAAGACCACATTTGAGCCAAGCTGTGTAGGTATGCCACAGTTGGCTTACCTCTTTCTGGATCCTGAACAAAGCCCAGGGAACATCAGGAGACTGAAAATAGCTGTGACATGTGGGGATCTCGACGATGGTCACTGTCATAGGATTGCCGTACCATGCTTTCTGGTTTCATTAATTGAGTTTTAAAAAATGTCTCCTTTAGCTTCAGATATACTAATTTATATATTATCATCCACCCATGGATCTGTTTATTGTTGTTTACCTTCCTATTCACATATTGTTCTAAATACTATCTCACTTTGTGTGTATCTCCTAATTCAATATTCAGCTCAGAGCTCCTCTACTCTTAGGCATTTTCTGACTAATTCCTTTTAACTTTTGTCACTCAGCACTTGGGCACGTCCTCTGTGCATTTCCATGCTCATTTTATGCTTAATCATGAAGTGTTATGAATACATTTATTTGTGCTTTCATTAAATTATTCCAGGAGTACATGTTGTTACTTCACATTTTAAGTTTCTGAAGGCCAGACGATGTCTTTCACGTCTATCATAAAAAAATTTATTTCCTGCACCTTCGATCCCATTATGATACTCCTTGCATACTCAGCAGTAAGCGTTAGTTGAGTCAACAGAAAAATGGCTAAGGGGCAATGAAATAGCACATATATGTTTTCTAATCATGGTTTATCACCTTGGGATGGTTGTCTCTTGGCCTGATGATAAAACTCCACATGAGAAATTAGCAGAACTATGACCCAGAATTTAAAAAAAAAAAAGGAAAAATACTTCTCATAAAAAAATTATTTTGAGGGACTGAAAAATTCAAAAACACTGAATTTGATGCCCTGGAATTCACAGGAGGAAACACTGGGAAGCGACAGAACATAAATAATTGGAAAGCTTTCCAACTCATTTGACAAGGCTAGAATAACTGTAAAACAAAAACATGACACAGAGAAAAATAAACCTAAAAACATTCACCAATGTCACTTGTGAATGTAAAATTGAGAAACTATAAACAAAATATTAGCAAATCGAATCTAACAATATAAGGAAGAAAAGGTTATGGTAGAATAACTGTTATTGTGAGAACACAGAAAAATGTGAATTAAGGTATTTGTTTAATATAACTTATTGAGGAGTTAATAAGAATGAAATTTTGCCATTGGCAAGAACATGGAGGACTTGGAGGGTAATACGCTAAGTCAGAGAGAGAGAGACACAAGCTGTATGATATCACTTATATGCAGAATCTAAAACGTACAACAAACCAGTGCATGTAACAAAAAAGAAGCAGACTCGCAGATAATAAAGAAGAAAGTCGTGGTTACCAGTGGATCTGCTTGGCTTCAGGGCTGGCTATTCCTCAAGTACCCCACCTCTCCCTCAACTAGGAAGGACAGAAGCCCTATAGAAATGTTTTACCGTCACACTTGTAGTTGTTCCTCCTCCCTGATTGAACCCTGTCTCATGCACCTAGTAAAAACAGCCACCAACCTAAGGGTGGGAAGCATGTGAAGAACTCTTGAATGAAAACAGAAAAGGCTACAGAAAGAGAGGTAATTTTATTCAGAGAATCAGACGTTGCTTATATGAACTGGTTTTCTTTTTACATTTCTTTTTGAAAGGAGAAGTGTGAGCTAAACCTCAAGATCCAACTCAGAGCAAAGATTCTGAGGATGCTTTCTTGCCTTTTGCCAAGGATGTCTGAGCAGAGGATGAAAAGACTTATTTCTGGATCAAATTCTGACTTTCAAGTCAAAACTGACTAATGAAGTGGAAGCAATGAAAGTCTGACCAGCCCATCATAAAGCCCCTGAGTCATGCCAAAGGAAACAGGGCAGGATCAGATACAGAGCCTAAATGGCAGGAACACATTTTATTTTTAATCAGGTAAAAGGTCGATAAGCTTTTTTGTTCTGAGTTTGAAAGGGAAGACAGATCAAAGAAGAGGAAACTTCCCAAAAATGAAATTCTTATAATAAAATCACCCATATTATACATTTCTTACTAATGCAAATATATGTGTTTATATATTAGTGAATATTGACTTTAAGAAAAAGAAAAATGCATTAGGTAGGTGATACTATTTTCAAAGTACTAAATTTGAGATCATTCTTTTTTTTTCCCCTGCCTTTGAAGTATCATGGAATTTTTAGAAGATTTACACTTAATTTCAAGGAAACTCAGAATCTACATCTATGAATAAGGAGATGTCTGTGTAGTTGAAATTTTATCAATGTTGGGTTATGTAATTTATGTGAAAACACTTTAAAATTGTGTGGTAAGCTCTATAAACAGGTACTATTAAAGGAGATACCATGCTAAACAGGGGATATGAGTTGTAACAAGAGATTATTTTGTGGGTTTTTATCCATTTCTATAAAAAAATGAAATGCAGTTCCCAAAATAGTACCTGATATATGATGAAATTTTAATATATATTATTGAGCAAACTTTTTTCTCTTTTGGTTTGGCTCCTGTGCAGAAAAGCATTGCTTTAGAGTGAACTTAGTTCTAGCTTAAGTGAAGATAAAGTAAAAGGAAGTTAACTGTGTTATATGAAGAGCAAAGTCTTTTGTCCCAAGTAAGCTGTGTTTTAGGGTATAAAGATAAATTGCCACAAAAAATGAAATTCTGCCATTTGCACAATGTAGATGGAACTAGAGAGTATTATGCCAGTGAAATAAGTCAGAGAAACACAAACACTCTGTTATCACTTATATGTGGAATCTAAAAATAGTAAAACAGATGAGTGTACACAACAATAGAAATAGACTCACAGATACAGAGAGCAAGCTAGTGGTTACCAGTGGGGAGGGGAGCAAGGGGATGAGCAAGAAACAAGGACGTATTGTACAGCACAGGGAAATATAGTCTTTATCTTACAATAACTTTGAATGGAGTATAAGCTATACAACTATTGAAACACTATGGTGTACACCTGAAACTAATGTGATATTGTAAATCAACTCTACTTCAACAATAAATGCCTAGCTAGGGAAAGTCGTCCTGAGAATCTCTGAGGAACCACGGGGGATAAGACAGATGCTGGATGAGGAAGAATGGAGCTACTCATGATTTTCAACAATGAGAAGAAGGATGGGCTTCCCTCATGGCTCAGTGGGAAAGCATCCACCTGCCAATGCAGGAGACATGGGTTCGAACCCTGGTCCAGGAAGATCCCATGTGCCATAGGCAATTAAGCCCACATGCCACAATTACTGAGCCTGTGCTCTAGAGCCCCAGAGCCACAGCTACTGAAGTCCACATGATCAAGGGCCTGAGCTCTGCAACAAGAGAAGCCAGCATCGCAATGAGACGCCCATGCATATAACAAAGAGCATTCCCCTATTGCTGCAGCTAGAGAAAGAATGCACAGGGAAATGAAGACCCAGCACACCCAAAAATAAAAATATTTATTTATTTTTTTAATGGGAAGGAGGAGGATATCATAATTTACAGATATCATTTTGACACATATTTGACACTTTCTATGTGGTGTTATTAAACCGTATCCAGTGATTTCTAAAGAATGAAAGCAATTGATAATAGGAATCAGCATAGGTTCACCAATAGAATCATGGAGATACCAAGGGCAGAAACTTGTCAATTAAAAAAAAAAAATCAAGGTATTTGGCAAAACCTAGAAAAATTATCTTGGTGACTATATGGAGGAAATGAAGATTGGGCAAAGATATGGTGAAGGTGAAGTTGAAATCACGCAAATGACCAAACTCCAAACCAGGGTTTAGTGATGGTTCAGTATTCATGTATGGGAGGAATTCACAGCCAGTTGATGGCTTTTGTCTTCAGCCCTTCCTGTTTGATGGTTTATCAAGAACTTAGTTTGCATGCTTATTCAATTTCCTTCAGCCACAAAAATGGCTGTCCATGGAAAGCAGGAGAAAATCATTCCTGAAAAGAATTTAAAGAGCTTTTGTGGAGGAAAAACCAGAGGTTTAAGTAAACAGTATGGTTAACATCATTACGGTGATGTGTCTGCCACAGATGCTCCTGTGACCTTCACTGTTCTGATTGAAGCTCAGTGTCAAGAGTGAGGAAAGTTATGGTCCTACATGGTGAAGCTAATGCTCCTCCCACAGTTGACAGGACTTAGTCTAGAGGAGGGAGGGACATATGGGGATTATGACCTCAGGTGAAGGACTTGTGGATTTTCGGCACATAGTAGAATGCTCAAACTACTGCACAATTGCACTCATCTCATGCTAGTAAAGTAATGCTCAAAATTCTCCAAGTCAAGCTTCAGCAATATGTAAACTGTGAACCTCCAGATGTTCAAGCTGGTTTTAGAAAAGGCAGAGGAACCAGAGATCAAATTGCCAACATCTGCTGGATCATGGAAAAAGCAAAAGAGTTCCAGAAAAACCTCTATTTCTGCTTTATTGACTATGCCAAAGCCTTTGCCTGTGTGATCACAATAAATTGTGGAGAATTCTGAAAGAGATGGGAATACCAGACCACCTGACCTGCCCCTTGAGAAACCTGTATGCAGGTCAGGAAGCAACAGTTAGAACTGGACATGGAACAACAGACTGGTTCCAAATAGGAAAAGGAGTATGTCAAGGCTGTATATTGTCACCCTGCTTATTTAACTTATATGCAGAGTACATCATGAGAAACACTGGGCTGGAAGAAGTACAAGCTGGAATCAAGATTGCCGGGAGAAATATCAATAACCTCAGATATGCACATGATACCACCCTTATGGCAGAAAGTGAAGAGGAACTAAAGAGCTTCTTGATGAAAGTGAAAGAGGAGGGTGAAAAAGTTGGCTTAAAGCTCAACATGCAGAAAACGAAGATCATGGCATCTGGTCCCATCACTTCATGGGAAATAGATGGGGAAACAAAAACTTCATTTTTGGGGGGCTCCAAAACCACTGCAGTTGGTGACTGCAGCCATGAAATTAGAAGACGCTTACTCCTTGGAAGAAAAGTTATGATCAACCTAGATAGCATATTGAAAAGCAGACACATTACTTTGCCAGCAAAGGTCCGTTTATTCAAGGCTATGATTTTTCCAGTGGTCATGTATGGATGCGAGAGTTGGACTGTGAAGAAGGCTGAGCGCTGAAAAATTGATGCTTTTGAACTGTGGTGTTGGAGAATACTCTCGAGAGTCCCTTGGACTACAAGGAGATCCAAGTTCATTCTAAAGGAGATCAGCCCTAGGTGTTCTTTCAAGGAATAATGCTAAAGCTGAAACTCCAGTATTTTGGCCACCTCATGCAAAGAGTTGACTCATTGGAAAAGACACTGATGCTGGGAGGGATTGGGGGCAGGAGGAGAAGGGGACGACAGAGGATGAGATGGCTGGATGGCATCACTGACTCGATGGACGTGAGTTTGAGTGAACTCGGGGAGTTGGTGATGGACAGGGAGGCCTGGCATGCTGCGATTCATGGGGTCGCAAAGAGTCGGACACGACTGAGCGACTGAACTGAACTGAACTGAAGGTGCCTATAAGGGCTTCTCAGGTGGCTCAGTGGGTAAAGACTCCGCCTTCAATTCAGGAGATGAAGCAGATGTGGGTTTGATTCCCAGGTCAGGAAATCCCCTGGAGGAGGAAATGATAATCGACTCCCATATTCTTGCCTGGAGAATCCCATGGAAAGAGGAACCTGGTGGGCTACAGTCCATAAGGTTGCAAGGAACCGGATGCAACTGTAACAATGTAGCATGCACACATGCATGCAGGTGCTTATAAACGTAGTCACAGGCAGCCTCTGAGACTAAAATGAACAAGTTATACTTAACTGAAGGCAGATTTGGATTTAACTCAGGCAATGGCACCCCACTCCAGTACTCTTGCCTGGAAAATCCCATGGATGGAGGAGCCTGGTGGGCTGCAGTCCATGGGGTCGGGAAGAGTCGGACATGACTGAGCGACTTCACTTTTACTCTTCACTTTCATGCATTGGAGAAGGAAATGGCAACCCACTCCAGTGTTCTTGCCTGGAGAATCCCAGGGACGGGGGAGCCTGGTGGGCTGAGGTCTATGGGTTCGCACAGATTCGGAGACGACTGAAGTGACTTAGCAGCAGCAGCAGCAGCAGCAGCAGATAATTTTTTTAAGAATTAGAACTGTCCTAAATCCTCATGAACCACTGAGTTTCACACCAAGGAAATAGAGGTTCAATGACAGTTTATTTGTTGATGGTACAGCAGAGGAGATTTAAGCTGGGCTTTGGGTAGGGTACAGTCCAAAAGCCCCTTCATACTGAACATTTGAGTTGTCATCCAGGGTCCTGATTCTTCAAAGTACTTGGGAAAGTTAAAGATGCAGCAGTTATAATCAAGATAGAAAATGATAACAATACAATCTACTGGTAACCGTGCACTAATATTAACACAAGACTTCACTTTACCAGTGTATAGACATCTTTGCTTCAGGGTCACAGCTAACTATAAATCACACATTCAGTACTGGTAGGTTAGAGAAATGAGCAGTTTCAAGTTAATACATCTAATTTCAACATTCTAAACTCTTGTGACCTAGAATAGGAAGTAGTTTCAATTTGTGAGGCTTCTCATACAGCATTTATATATGAGAAGGGTAGATCAGATGGCCTTTAAGGTTGATTTCAACTCTCAGTTCTATAAATTTATAAATAGGCATGTCCTAAATGATAGCTGAATTCTCTGATAACCATGGTAGCAAATACTAATAGGATTCTAGGATGGAAACCGGAGCATATTCCACAAAGCAATGATGTGCTGTTATTGCCTATGTCTTTAAGAGTTTCGTGATTGATTCTGGACTGTACTACGTAAAGTGAAATACAAAATTTTGAGGCTATCTGATGTTGAAACAGAAAAAGGAAATACTCCTTGGGCTCAGGAGTTTTTGAGGAAAGGTTGAGGAGCTGAGATTTAAGCTGAGGAAGCAAAGTCTGGGTGAGTGCTTTACACCAATAACCAGGCACTCACAGAAGATCATGTGGGTGCTGGTGAGCAGATGTTTTCTGTGTTGTATGAGAGAACAGTCCAAAAGCCCCTTCATACTGAACATTTGAGTTGTCATCCAGGGTCCTGATTCTTCAAAGTACTTGGGAAAGTTAAAGATGCAGCAGTTATAATCAAGATAGAAAATGATAACAATACAATCTACTGGTAACCGTGCACTAATATTAACACAAGACTTCACTTTACCAGTGTATAGACATCTTTGCTTCAGGGTCACAGCTAACTATAAATCACACATTCAGTACTGGTAGGTTAGAGAAATGAGCAGTTTCAAGTTAATACATCTAATTTCAACATTCTAAACTCTTGTGACCTAGAATAGGAAGTAGTTTCAATTTGTGAGGCTTCTCATACAGCATTTATATATGAGAAGGGTAGATCAGATGGCCTTTAAGGTTGATTTCAACTCTCAGTTCTATAAATTTATAAATAGGCATGTCCTAAATGATAGCTGAATTCTCTGATAACCATGGTAGCAAATACTAATAGGATTCTAGGATGGAAACCGGAGCATATTCCACAAAGCAATGATGTGCTGTTATTGCCTATGTCTTTAAGAGTTTCGTGATTGATTCTGGACTGTACTACGTAAAGTGAAATACAAAATTTTGAGGCTATCTGATGTTGAAACAGAAAAAGGAAATACTCCTTGGGCTCAGGAGTTTTTGAGGAAAGGTTGAGGAGCTGAGATTTAAGCTGAGGAAGCAAAGTCTGGGTGAGTGCTTTACACCAATAACCAGGCACTCACAGAAGATCATGTGGGTGCTGGTGAGCAGATGTTTTCTGTGTTGTATGAGAGGAGAACAAAAGAAAAGGATTTAGATTAAAGTGGAAGCAATTTTTTTTTGGATGCCCCATGTCCCTAAGTGTCTTTGAGATAATGAAATATGTTACCAGGGAATGTTGACTAATCTATTTATTGGAGGGTTTTAAGAAAAATTGCAGGGCATCCTGTGCCAGATGTAAGTACAGTGCTAGATGACCTCATGATATTTTCTACCGTAGTAACATACAATACAGAGAAAATTCAAATACTATCTGGAATCCAAAGTAGGTTCATCTTGAAAAACAACCAAAGTTTGTGGGACACTGGCTAATGTTGCTGTCATTTCATTTGGTTTTTCAGAAATATATTCTTCGGGACATTCATTATCTAATTCTAGCATCTGAGAAATGATTTGCTGCCCTTAACGTTAGAACTGAGTATATTTTCACTGAAGCCGAGAGCCCAGCAATTACAGTGATGCGATAAAATTACTCAGTGAATTTACACTGCATAAAGTTGCTTCAGCGTGAATTTACACACTAAGAACTTTTAAAAAATCAAAGTATTATGTCATTCTCCTTGGATTTAGGAAAGGACCTACAATGATATCACTTCCTTTGTTTCCTATTAGTTCATATGGTTTAAAACAAGTTTTCCTATTTTAAAAATTATTTGGCACAGTCATATCATAAATTCATATCATATCATAAATACCTTATTTGCATAATAGCTGTTGCCCAGTAGGCATTATGCCGTTTACTTAATTAATGTGATCCTATGAAAATGTCCACTACATTTGAATGTTAGCTATACTTCCTTGCCTTAAAGAACACAAAGAAATTGTTTCAGAACAATGTTTTGGGCAGAACAGATGTTTTGAGCAGGAACAGGTTTTGACTAAGGCAAGTGAAGCATCTTTCCAGTTTGAGAGAACAGTTAGGTAAGCAATTCTTCCTGCTGTGTACCAAAGCTTTCTGTTGCAAAATGGGGTCCTTGAGATAGGCAGCTTGGGTGGGGCCAGGACCCAGTGAAACAAAATCAACATTTAAAAAGGACACCCAGTTGCTTGGTATGCATATTTAAGTTTTTCAGAAGCATCACGATGAAAGGTTCTTGGGAGCAGAAGAGAGTTGTTTCCCAAAGAAAGACAGAGATTCAGTGTGTCTGCAGGGCATTTCTGCTGAGGAGAAGTCAGGCCCTATTTATATACCGAAGGGACTGATATCTTCCCATCATTGACATTGGTTTCTTCTGATAGTGAATCTCAAGAAAGTGAAATCACTTAGTTGTGTCCGATTCTTTGCAACCCCAAGAACTGTAGCCTGCCAGTCTCCTCCATCCATTGGATTTTCCAGGCAAGAATACTGGAGTGGGTTGCCATTTCCTTCTCCAGGGGATCTTCCTGACCTAGGGATTGAACTTGGGTCCCCCGCATTGCAGGCAGATTCTACTGTTTGAGTTACCAGGAATCTCAGGAGGCAGCCTCTACTGTACTTAGGATACACCTTGACCAAACTGTCTTCACTTCTTGGGAATCACTGGCCTCCCTCAAGAATATCATTTAAATTACCTATAACATAAAATAGGATGCTGTGCTAGCTCAGTCATGTCCAACCTTCTATGACCCCATGGACTGTCACCCAGACAGAATACTGGAATGGGTTGCCATTTCCTTCTCCAAGGAATCTTTGGAGGCATTCTCCAAGGATTCTCCAAGGCATGTTTCCTGACCTTTACCACTGCACCACCTGGGAAGCCCATATTAATATTTTTTTTATTACATTTCCAGTTGGATCACCTATTACTTTTTGACTATCTTACTCTCATCCATATACCCTCATTCCTACAAGATCACTCAATATTTTCTACATTTCTCATCTGTGTGCCTTGCTCGTGTATTTTCTCATCAAGGGATTCCTTTCTTTCTCTTTGTTTCTGTAGAGATTCTTCACATCTTTAAAGTCACATGTTAAAGTGGATTGCCACCACAGAACCCTTCCTAATCAGAATTGGTTGCACCCTATCAGGCAACCCCCTGGTAGGCGTAATGTACTGTTCTCTGCCTGTGCAGTGCTTATGAGCTGAGTTGTGAAATTCCATGCTCCTGGACTGAGCCCTAACCTTTTCCCTACTGGTTCACTGATGTTGGTCAAGATTCTCAATCAGATTCTTAATTTCATCATCTATTAAATAGGAATAACAATACTATTGTTGAACATACTTATCTTTGTACTTCCTCATTCTTAAGATAGTTCTGAAAAGTGTTAATCTTATCACAGTTAATTGCATCAAATCACAGTTTTTTTCCCCAATCATAATGCAGAAAAACATCTATTTCTGCTTTATTGACTATGCCAAAGCCTTTGACAGTGTGGATCACAATAAACTGTGGAAAATTCTGAAAGAGATGGGAATACCAGACCACCTGACCTGCCCCTTGAGAAATCTGTATGCAGGTCAGGAAGCAACAGTTAGAACTGGACATGGAACAACAGACTGGTTNGGGAGAGGGTGGGATGATGTGGGAGAATAGCATTGAAATATGTGTACTATCATGTAGGAAATGAATTGCCAGTCTGTGTTCAATGCAGGATGCAGGATGCTTGGGGCTGGTGTATGGGGATGATCCGGAGGGATGATGGGGGGTGGGAGGAGGGAGGGGGGTTCATGTTTGGGAGTTCGTGTACACCCGTGGCGGATTCATGTCAGTGTATGCCAGTAGAGTACTGTAAAGTAAAATAAAATTTAAAAAAAAAAAAGATATGGGGGCAAGATACGCATATGCACAGAGAAAAGACCAAGTGAAGACATAGTGAAAAGGCGAAGGTGAGACAAGCCAAGGTGACTTCTCAGTAGAAATCAAACATGTTTATACTGTGAGCTTGGACTTCAATTAACCAGAACTGTAAGAAAATTAATTTTTTATTGTTTAAGCCTCCTAGCCTGTGATGTTTCATTATACAAACTGTTGTTGACTAATACAGAATTTCAGGAACTGATTGACTGAGGATCCATGTCTTTCATGAGCAGTTAAGGAATAACTCCAGAAATGTCATCTAAATTCTAGTTTTCAGATTTTGGATGAATCTTAACACACATGCACACACACACATATACAAACATATACACATAATTCTTTCAAAAATGATCCCTGGTTCAGAACANTCAGGAACTGATTGACTGAGGATCCATGTCTTTCATGAGCAGTTAAGGAATAACTCCAGAAATGTCATCTAAATTCTAGTTTTCAGATTTTGGATGAATCTTAACACACATGCACACACACACATATACAAACATATACACATAATTCTTTCAAAAATGATCCCTGGTTCAGAACCAAGTTCTGAAGAGCTGTCTTATGTTACTCACCTAAATGGCCATCCCCCTTTGAATTCCCTCCCAGTTAATTTAATAGGTCCTCATTGCAGGGGTTACCCAGGCCATTTTCTCTCAAAAAATGTTTAGTGCTCACTGTCCCCTGTGCTAGTGACAGACATCCTGATCAGAGAGGACATAGTTACGTGCACAAGCTCTGGAGTCAGAGTTCCTGAGTTTGGATCTCTGCTCTTCTAGGTATCCCTGGGTTGGGTTACTTAAAGCCTCTTTGTCCCTACCACAGCACCTACAAAATGAAGACAATAAAGGGGCACATTCAGATTAAATGTGGTAATATGTGTAAACCCATAGGAAGTTTTCAGTAAGGTAAACTGAGAAACACTAGTGGCAGTGCCATCATTAGGTTAAAGCTGTTCCACACTGCAGAGCAGAGGTGGCAGATTGGAAAGGAAGAAGGACCTCTGTCCTTTCTAAACCTTGATCTCCGAGCAGCACTGTCCATGCCTGAGTTTTCATGATCTTATCTCCCACGCTCTTCATCTTCCCCCTTTGTCTCTCTCTCTTTATTTGTATCTTGACCTCTATTTAGATTTTTATCTCTCTAGTTTCAAACCAATTCTTAGCCCCTAGGAGGTCAGGAAGCAAATTATAAATGCCTATTTATTTAGACTGTCATTTGATCCAACAGAGAATAACTGAGCACTACCAAGGATCAGTGAGCAATTCACTATGCTCCATGTACAGTGAGAAAACAGATGTATTCTCTATCATCATGGAGTTCATAATCTAGCAGATGATATGGACAGTTATACCATTTTCAAATGTGATGAGAGCTCAAAGAAGTAAAAAGTCCTGTGAGTGTGTAGGGGGAGGAATAACCTATCATTGATCTGAGAGTTGACTGTGACTCTCAACCAGCCCTGCTATGTTAGGAAGAAAAAAGTTTTACAGGCTGTGGGAAGACATGAGTGAAGGTCTAGAGATAATATAGCAGAAGATCTCTTTGAGAAAATGAAATATGAACAGTGATATGGAAGCATAGACAGTGGGTCCCAAATAAAGTACAGTAAGGTGACTGCAGCCATGAAATTGGAAGACGCTTACTCCTTGGAAGAAAAGTTATGACCAACCTGGATAGTATATTCAAAAGCAAAGACATTACTTTGCCGACTAAGGTCCGCCTAGTCAAGGCTATGGTTTTTCCTGTGGTCATGTATGGATGTGAAAGTTGGACTGTGAAGAAAACTGAGCACTGAAGAATCGATGCTTTTGAACTGTGGTGTTGGAGAAGACTCTTGAGAGTCCCTTGGACTGCAAGGAGATCCAACCAGTCCATTCTGAAGGAGATCAGCCCTGGGATTTCTTTGGAAGGAATGATGCTAAAGCTGAAACTCCAGTACTTTGACCACCTCATGCGAAGAGCTGACTCATTTTAAAAGACTCTGATGCTGGGAGGGATTGGGGGCAGGAGGAAAAGGGGATGACCGAGGATGAGATGGCTGGATGGCATCACTGACTCGATGGACGTGAGTCTGAGTGAACTCTGGGAGTTGGTGATGGACAGGGAGGCCTGGGATGCTGCGATTCATGGGGTTGCAAAGAGTCGGACGTGACTGAGTGACTGAATTGACTGACTGACCTTTACCTGGATGAGAATAATCCTTCAGGGCTACCTACACTTTGGGCAAGCTCATTTACTTAACAACTTAAGTCATGCCATATGATCTATTCTTTATCACTATAAAGGTGCTGAGCTGATCTTCTTGGCTGATACCCTCAATCTTTGAAAGGCTTCTAATCAGTTGAAGAAGTGTGGATGACACTCATTGAAGATTATATACATGTGATCCCATGAATTGCTAATACTTACTCTTAGTCAAAACCTGGTGTGTTGCAGTTCATGGGGGTCGTGAAGAATCCAACATGATTTAGTGACTGAACTACAACAAATTATGAAGTTTGTCCCTTTCCCATAATCCTCAAAATTCTTTTAAAAATTGTAATATGATTTATATTATCTAATATATTAAGGAAATTTCATGTGAACTAATGTGATATTCTTTACTATAGAAAAATAAGTTGAAACCTAATGTATTTTTCTATGCACATTAGTCATAGTTTAATAATTAGTCATAGCAAACACAGTATGTATAATTTGTGTTAAATATAGGGTACTGTTAAGTCTTGTCTGATAAGAGTCTTAATGTCTTTTTTTTTTTTTAAGTTTGAAATAATCAACAATGTATGTTAACTAAAAAAAAAAAAAAATGTGACCACTTTACTGAAAGGTTCAGGTTGACATTTTAAAACTTACTTGAGCTAAACTACCTAGATACACTTAAGAGAAAAAAATGAAAGCTGAATAAGAGCTTATACAAGACAGAATAAATCCTTTAAGATGATTAGCTCAGTGAAACATGAAGAATATTTCGTGTGCATGTCAGGTCTCTTGCTGGCCTCAAACTAATAATTTAGATTCACTTCATTATAGCCACTGAAGTACCTTAGCAGAGACTTTGAAGATAAGTGAAGGGCCAGGGAGAAAGAGCAAAAACACTTACAGAATGAAATTGCTCTCATAATTCAGCTTCAGATAACTCAAACAAGCACCTTGCAAATGACAATGCAGGGCTGAGTTTCACTCAATATGAATGAAAATGCCTAAGACACAGGCACCCTCTTGGAGTTGTCTCAATGGGCCTCAAAAAAGAATATTCCAAAGATATAGCTCATTTTCTCTTTGTTTCAAGAGCTGATTCTTCCATTTTAAATCAAGGATACTTTACAAACCAATGATATCTGACACTTCAGCTGACTTGTAGTGTAATAAAAGTTGTCCTATTTTGCTAAAAATATATGGATTTTTACACACTAGCAACCTAGTTAATGGTAAGTTCATGTATTTACCTTTTTAGTATAATCTTCCAATGGCAGTATCATAGCATATGGTATTTTCTGAATGACCAGATTATGTATTCATCTGGCTCATTTAAAGGAAAACTTGATGTTCAAAATAATAATTCAGTGATAATAAATATGTTTGAATTATTTGTAAGCAAAATAAAAGGAAGGGGGCTTGGTTGTGGGCTTTGAATTTAGACAGACATAGAAGTAAATTCTAGTACCCAGTCTTACTAATTGCATGAGTGTGACAAATACATTAACCTCAGTATGCTTTCATTTTCGAATCCAATCTTTAACATGGGAATGATATTATTCATATTCCTCATACATTTGTGTCAATATAAATATAAATAACAATAACCCACTACTGAGTGTTATTTGATTGTATGTCAAACACTAGGCCAATTGTGTTTGTGATTTAAGCTTCACAGTAACTATTTGAAAGTATATTAACTTCCCTACCTCGACTACATTTTCATACATGGTAGCTGCCTTGCCCATGCGAAATACACTCAAATTCTGACTTCTAATTCAAAACATTCTTATGGGCTACAGATTTATATATACATAAAACTCTTTTCTGCATTGTTCCATCTGGCCATCTGCTAAGCACCTTGATAACTACATAACCCCAGCTGTACTCATCATCTTTAATCCTGTCTCATTCTTTTGTTTATCCTGTTTTCCTTGGTAAATGGTACCAGCAGGGCTCACACCAGAAATCTTAAATTTTTTCAATCTTCAAAATATAGTGATTTATTTTAAATAGATCTATTCACTCTTTGCAACAATCTTCATCATCTTGAGGTATGAATCACTAAGCAGTCAGTGTATAACTCTGAGACTTTGGGCTTGTTTTCAGTAAACATCCTGCTCCATTGTCCTGAATTCCTGTAATGTATCTTCAGTCTGATAAATTATCAGCACTCAGACCCAGGGAAGGGCAGTAATTAAATCCTGTTCCATATGCTTGAGGGAAAAACAACTGGTGATCATTAATCTTAAAACCATACATTTGGTCCTTGGCAAAATGGCCAGAGGGCATGAAAAAGGATGGTGACTTAATCCAAGGATCAAGAGAAGCCATAAAGTTAAGTATCTTGACTTTTAAATTGATTGGTTAGAAAAAATGTGTTTTAAGGAAAGATATTAAAACTTCTATAAGTCCCACCTTGTGGCAGGGGTGAGGTGGGGGGACTCTTTACCCCTCTCAGTGTCTATCCTAAGAGCTTTGTAGTCTCCTCCCCTTTAATAAATCCTATTCTCTTGCTATCACAAGTGTTTGTGTGTTCAATGATTCCATTCTTTGGCTCCACAGATAAGAACTCAGATTCCAATCTCAATCTGACACCTTAACTATCTTTACAGCCTCATGACTGGCCTTCCTCTAACATGTCCCTACTTCAGTCCCATAATCCATTAGCCATGTTTCAGACAAAGGGATCTTTTAAAAACTGTTATGTGATAATATTGCCCTATTACACAATGCCTTTCAGTTGAGTTCAGTTGCACAATCATTTCTGACTCTTTGCGACCCCATGAACCACAGCACACCAGGCCTCCCTGTCCATTACCAACTCCTGGAATTTATTCAAACTCATACCCATTGAGTTGGCGATCCCATCCAACTATCTTATCCTCTGTCACCCCCTTCTCCTCTTGTCTTCAATCTTTACTTAACATGAATCAACAAGCATTCTGAAAAAGCAGGTATCTCTGCTGAATCAAGGCCTTGCTGACTTCTGCAACCTTCAGTTCAGTTCAGTTCAGTTCAGTTCAGTTGCTCAGTCGTGTCCGACTCTTTGTGACCCCATGAATATTGCCAACAAAGGTCAGTCTAGTTAAGGCTATATTTTTTCCAGTGGTCATGTATGGATGTGAGAGTTGGACTGTGAAGAAGGCTGAGCACTGAAGAATTGATGCTTTTGAACTGTGGTGTTGGAGAAGTCTCTTGAGAGTCCCTTGGACTGCAAGGAGATCCAACCAGTCCATTCTGAAGGAGAACAGCCCTGGGATTTCTTTGGAAGGAATGATGATGCTAAAGCTGAAACTCCAGTACTTTGGCCACCTCATGAGAAGAGTTGACTCATTGGAAAAGACTCTGATGCTGGGAGGGATTAAGGGCAGGAGGAGAAGGGGACGACAGAAGATGAGATGGCTGGATGGCATCACTTACTTGTTGGACGTGAGTCTGAGTGAACTCCAGCAGTTGGTGATGGACAGAGAGGCCTAGCGTGCTGCAATTCATGGTTTGCAGAGTCGGAACACAACTGAGCAACTGAACTGAACAATATTATCTTCTTTATAGGATTACCATGAGGATTAAAAGAGATAATGCTTTTAAACTGGTAATAAATGCTTCAGTTCAGTTCAATCACTCAGTGTTGTCTAACTCTTTGAAACCCCATGGATTGCACCATACCACGCCTCCCTATCCATAACCACCTCCTGGAGCTTGCTCAAACTCATATCCATTGAGTCAGTGATGCCACCCAACCACCTCATCTTCTGTCATGCCCTTCTCCTCCCGCCTTCAATCTTTCCCAGCATCAGGGTCTTTTCAAATGAGTCACTTCTTCACATCAGGTGGCCAAAGTATTGGAGCTTCAGCTTCAACATCAGTCCTTCCAATGAATATTTGGGGCTGATTTGTTTTAGGATTGACTAGTTTGATTTCCTTGCATTCCAAAGGACTGTCAAGAGTCTTCTCCAACATCACAGTTCAAAAGCATCATTTCTTTGTCACTCAAACTTCTTTATGGTCACATCCATACATGACTCTCATACCAATACATGACTACTGGAAATAGCGTAGCTTTGACTAGATGGACCTTGGGTGACAAAGTAATGTCTCTGCTTTTTAATATGCTGTCTAGGTTGGTCACAGTTTTTTGCCAAGGAGCAAGCGTCTTTTAATTTCATGGCTGCAGTCACTGTCTGCAGTGATGCTGGAGCCCAGGAAAATAGTCTGGCCCTGTTTCCATTGTTTCCTCATCTATTTGCCATGAAGTGATGGGACCAGATGCCATGATTTTCATTGAATTTTAAGTCAACTTTTCGCTCTCCTCTTTTACTTTCATCAAGAGGCTCTTTAGTTCTTCTTTGCTTTCCGCCATAAGGGTGGTATCCTCTGCATATCTGAGGTTACTGATGCTCCTCCCTGCAATTCTGATTCCAGCTTGTGCTTCATCCAGTCCAGCATTTTGCATGTGCTTGGCAAATAGTAAGTTCTTAAGGTAGTTAGTTAGTTAGTTAAGTCGCTCAGTCGTGTCCCACTTTTTGCGACCTCATGGACTGTAGCCCACCAGGCTCCTCCGTCCATGGGATTCTCCAGGCAAGAATACTGGAGTGGGTTGCCATTTCCTTCTCCAGGGGATCTTCCTGACCCAGGGATCGAACTCAGGTCTCCCATATTACAGGCAGACGTGTTAACCTCTGAGCCACCAGGGAAGCCCATACTACACTTGATCTTAGCCAAAAGGCCAAGAAGCTATAGTTGCTAGTGATTGTAATAAGAATAATCTGAAAAGCTAATGCACTGACAAACAGAGTGTGTTTCTGGGGATATGTGTATATATTTTCCATCATAATAGATTATACAGTTCTTGAATGTGATGATGAGAACATATCTATCTTTGTACTTCCTCATTCTTAAGATATTTCTGAAAAGTGTTAATCTTATCACAGTTAATTGCATCAAATCACAGTTTTTTCCCCCCAATCATAATGCAAGCCATTTTATTTTTTTCTTTGAAAACATTATGAATAGTCACCATTCTCTGTAAGTTATTTTTTAGTTTATATAACCTCTCAATCTTCTCTTCTACATAGTTATTCTTTAAACCTTTTTCTGAAACATCTTTGCTGTAAATAGAAAGATCATGTTTATGGATCTTTCCTCCAAGATCTCCTCAGACCCCTAAGTTGCAAATCCAAGAATTAGATTTTATCTTATCTCACTCTCTTTGGACATTACCACTAAGGGGTCCAATGTGTTTTATGAATACTTAAGGTGATTGACTCTTGCCTGGAAAATCCCATGGACGGAGGAGCCTGGTGGGCTGCAGTCCATGGGGTCGCTGAGTCGGACACAACTGAACGACTTCACTTTCACTTTTCCCTTTCATGCATTGGAGAAGGAAATGGCAACCCACTCCAGTGTTCTTGCCTGGAGAGTCCCAGGGAGAGGGGAGCCTGGCGGGCTGCCATCTACGGGGTCGCACAGAGTTGGACACAGCTGAAGCGACTTAGCAGCAACAGTAGCAGAAAGGTGATTGAATTTTTATTTCCCTAAATTGTACCGTGTTGCTGACACACAGATGGCATGTTTTCCCTTAAATTTAGGCTCTATAAATTTAATCGATATTGGCTAACTCAAGAATTATGAATAAACTCTTCAAGAAATGGATATAGTAGACGATGAAACAAGAAAACAGAAACATACACCTTGTTTCTTAAATCCTATCTGTGAATAATATTACACATTGACTATATTTCTTTGCCCCAAACAATTGATAATTTTTTAAAAAGTCTAATGAATTAGATATTAGAGGCCATATGGAAATGATATGAGCCAATTCAACTATTTAAACCTGGATATGAATATATCTGGAAGATTTATGTAAATATTTAACATTTAATCTGTTGAAGAATTATTAGAGTTTAGACTCAGAAAATGCTTTAATAATAATTAAAAATAAATTTTATGAAATGCTAAAGTCAAATGTTTAGCCCTGTAAGGGAGAAGATATTGCTATAATTTCCATTTTTCAGTTGGTAACAGAGAGGTTTTGGCATAGTCAATAAGGCAGAAAGATGTTTTCCTGATCTACTTCTGCTTTACTGACTACGCCAATGCCTTTGACTGTGTGGATCAGAACAAACTGTGGAAAATTCTTAAAGAGATGGGAATACCAGACCACCTGACCTGCCTCTTGAGAAACCTGTATGCAGATCAGGAAGCAACAATTAGAATTGGACATGAAACAACAGACTGGTTCTAAATAGGGAAAGGAGAACATCAAGGCTGTATATTGTCACCCTACTTATTTAACTTCTATGCAGAGTACATCATGAGAAACACTGGGCTGGATGAAGCACAAGCTGGAATCAAGATTGCACGGATCATCCCCATACACCAGCCCCAAGCATCCTGCATCCTGCATTGAACACAGACTGGCAATTCATTTCCTACATGATAGTACACATATTTCAATGCTATTCTCCCAAATCATCCCACCCTCTCCCCCTCCCTCTCCCTCTCCCTCAGAGTCCCAAAGTCTACTCTACACATCTGCGTCTCTCTTGCTGTCCTGCATACAGGGTCCTCATTACCATCTTTCTAAATTCCATATGTATGTGTTAGTATAGTGTATTGGTGTTTTTCTTTCTGGCTTACTTCACTCTGTATAATTGGTTCCAGTTTCATCCATCTTATTAGAACTGATTCAAATGTATTCTTTTTAATGGCTGAGTAATACTCCATTGTGTATATGTGCCACAGCTTTCTTATCCATTCATCCACTGATGGACATCTAGGTTGTTTCCATATCTTCTTAGAAAGACACAAGTCATATTTGAATAGGAGTCACCAATTCACCCATATGGCCTCATATTATTTCTTTAAAGGCACTACCTTTAAATCTGTAAATACAACATCATTAGTCTCATTCTGATGTACTGGGGGTTAGGGCTTTGATATGTGAGGGATTATTGCTGCTCAGTTACTGAGTCATGTCTGACTCTTTGCAACCCCATGGCTTTGCATGCCAGGTTTCCTGTCCTTCATTGTATCCCGGAGCTTGCTCAAAATCATATCCATTGAGCCAATGATGCCATACAACCATGTCATCCTCTGCCACCCTCCTTTCTACCTGCCCGCAGTCTTTCCAGCATAGGGGTCTTTACCAATGAGTCAGCTCTTCGCATCAGGTGGCTAAAGTATAGGAACTTCAGCTTCAGCATCAGTCCTTCCAATGAATATTCAGGGTTGATTTCCTTTAGGATTGACTGGTTTGATCTTATTGCTGTCCAAAGGACTCTTAAGAGTCTTCTACAGCACAATTTGAAGGCATCAATTATTTGGTGCTCAGCCTTCTTTATGGGCCAACTCTCACATCTGTACATGACTACTGGAAAAATCATAGCTTTGGCTATATGGGCCTTTGTCAGTAAAGTGATGTTTCTAGGGGTGAGAAGAAAGTTAGCACATAATACCATTTTTCCATGAATGTATGCAACCATATAATAAGAATTATTTGCATGACTAACTGGAACTAGGCAGTCTTAGACTGTGAAATCTTAATAGAATAAAGACAAAATCAAGCAGTGTTCTATTTCTTTGTTTTCATTAGTGAAAAGTTAGAGGCAGGAGCATACATAAAGGCTGTTCTTTGGAACCCCTCTGGGGATCCCATTGCTTGAAACAATTGAGGCAGTCAGTGTAAGGTTTCAGATGAATTGGCAGCTTCTTGGGACTGAAGGAATTAGTATTATAGTATCTAAACTCAAAATGTGCAACTGATTTATTGGTTTCTTTATGAGAAGAATCACCAGGATTGAATCTCTCATGTGTATAAAGAAGCCTGAATATGGCAGACTTCTCTCTCTCTCTCTCTCTTTTTTTTTTTTTTTTGGTAAAGAACACTAATTCTGTTCAGAAATGGGTTATATGGATAGTCATGAGCTTCGGTGAAGGAAAATCCCTTCATAATTCAGGAGTGGGAATATATTTGGTATATACCAATCATGAAAACTTTTTCCCTCAGATAATTAATGATTTAGAAAGGACAACCATTTCTTATGAATGAGACATGAAGGAATATCTGCTGCAAAGAATTATGACAAATGCATTATTCATTCTGAAAATGAAAAAACAAGAAAGTTTTTTTTTTTTTTCATAACTATGTATCTAGTTGTCTTGAGAAGATGACATCTGCAGCAGTAGCAGATTTGTGCATATGAGAGAACAGGCAGAAGACAATGCCCCCCTCCCTTGAAATTCATGTCCATTCATGACCAGAACCTGTGAATGTGAACTCATTTGGAAGCAAGATCTTTACAGATATGATCACATTCAGAGGAAGTCATGTTTGATGATGACAAGATTTAATCCAATGACTGATGACCATATTAGAGAGAAATGTCATGAATGTCATGTTATGGATGAAGCAGACTGGAGTAACTCAGCCTCAAGACAGGGAACTTCAAGTATTTCTGGCAACAAGATAGGTAAAACAAGGAAGAATTTTTCTTGAGAAGGAGGATTTGGACTTGATTTCAACTTTTAAACTTCCAAAACAGAGCATACATTTACAACTTCTTAAAGCGATGGAGTCTGTGGTATTTTGCTTCAATAGCCCTAGAAAACTAGTTCACTAAGGTAGCATTCTGATAATGACAAGGTAGGCAATGAAAAGAACCTGGGTCCCTGATGATAGTAAGCCCAGAATAAAACTACACTATCTCTTGTTTTCTTATTATTAAAGAATATTTTTTCCCTGTTTTAGCCAATTCTAGTTGGTTTTGCTATATTTATTGTTGAGACATGTCAAACTAATATGCAACATTTGGAATGTTGCAAATATTTGGGGAAGAACACTTGGAATGGCCAGGAATTCCCAACACTAGCCAAATTGGTGGAAGCTCCAAGTGCAGAGATTTTGGGGAATGAATGTAAATGTGACCTCATGTGTTCTTATGGTCTGGTGAAACTTTGCACTTACAATTTACCTTCTGTTACTTACTATCACTTCACTGTTATCCCAGACTGATGTGGCCTGGGGAAACGTTAGCAAAATTTGGTTGGTGGCCAAAAACCAGGCAAGTAAATTCCATTTGCTTTGTATCAAAATCCTAGCTTGAGTTTTGATTAAAGATAAAGAGATGCAAAAATACCCAAATCACATGCATGAAAACAAAATGTCTGCTTCTTCAGATAGTTCTATTTTTGTGTCTATAATTCTGCTCACCAACTGCATGTGTAACCTTTCTTTAAATCTGCAAAATAATTCAGAAGTTTTCATTCTGCCAATTGCTAATCAACCTTCTTCATCAACATCCACGCCCTCATTCCATTTGTCATAGTACTGATACATTGCAAACAGTAGCTCATGCAGCTCCTTTGCCGCAGGAAAACAACAGGCTGTGTAACCAAGGGGAAGCTTATTAGCTGCTAAAAGCTCATTTTTAATGCTACCTAATCAGGTTGCTGACACATTTTAAATTATGAACCTTTAGAAAAAAATCCTAGTTTAATGGCTCAAATATTAGTGCAGCTTGTCACACGGTGCCTTTAATATTGCTTGCTTCATCTCGGAGAGTTCAAGTACTAACCCTTTGCCAGAATAAATGGGTAAACCTGTTTCTTTTTCAGTGCATATGGTGGAAAAAAACCTATGAGATCTGATTTATATAAATGTAGTTGGCTGCTATTTTATATTTATCCAAATTATGCTATAAAGAAAAAGTAAGGCTCAGCTCGAAGAATAAGAATTTTTTTTTTTAATATAAGGAGTGGACAGTTCAGTTCAGTTCAGTCACTCAGTCGTGTCCGACTCTTTGTGACCCCATGAATTGCAGCACGCCAGGCCTCCAGGCCTCCCTGTTCATTACCATCTCTCGGAGTTAACTCAGACTCATGTCCATCGAGTCCGTGATGCCATCCAGCCATCTCATCCTCGGTCGTCCCCTTCTCCTCCTGCCCCCAATCTCTCTCAGCATCAGAGTCTTTTCCAATGAATCAACTCTTCGCATGAGGTGGCCAAAGTACTGGAGTTTCAGCTTTAGCATCATTCCTTCCAAAGAAATCCCAGGGTTGATCTCCTTCAGAATGGACTGGTTGGATCTCCTTGCAGTCCAAGGGACTCTCAAGAGTCTTCTCCAACACCACAGTTCAAAAGCATCAATTCTTCGGCGCTCAGCTTTCTTCACAGTCCAACTTTCACATCCATACATGACCACAGGAAAAACCATAGCCTTGACTAGATGGACCTTAGTTGGCAAAGTAATGTCTCTGCTTTTGAATATATTATCTAGGTTGGTCATAACTTTTCTTCCAAGGAATAAGCGTCTTCTAATTTCATGGCTGCAGTCACCATCTACAGTGATTTTGGAGCCCAAAAAAATAAAGTCTGACACTGCTTCCACTGTTTCCCCATCTATTTCCCATAAAGTGATTGGACCGGATGTGAATATGGAATGTGCAGACTTCATTATGACTCACTGACTAAATCAAGTTTATTCATTCTGCATCATTATTTGTTTTCATTATTAATTTATTCTGTAAATTAATGAATGAAAATTCAGGTGCTTGAAATGTTCATATATTTAAAATATGTTTTTAAAACCTTCAACACTGTAAAGGTAAGTTTATAGTGTTTGGAATTTTTATAACCTGAAATGTGTTTTCATTTTTTAAGAAAAGGAAAGAACTATGGCCACAATTGGGCATCTCTCTGCTTCCCATTGTCATTATCAAGAAACCAATCTGAGGTTGTATTACCCACTAAAGAACACTATAAATTCCATCATGGATTGGGCATATATGTATGACCTACAGCTAAATACCACTATGTAGAATCCAGTCCGTAACTTTGCTGACTTAGAAGAAATGATTTTAGGAACTAATGGTGGCTATCCCTCAGAGAAGGCAATGGCACCCCATTCCAGTACTCTTGCCTGGAAAATCTCATGGATGGAGGAGCCTGGTGGGCTACAGTCCATGGGGTCTCTAAGAGTTGGACACTACCAAGTGACTTCACTTTCAATTTTCACTTTCATGCATTGGAGAAGGAAATGGCAACCCACTTCAGTGTTCTTGCCTGGAGAATCCCAGGGACGGGGGAGCCTGATGGGCTGCCGTCTATGGCGTCACACAGAGTCAGACACAACTGAAGCAACTTAGCAGCAACAGCAGCAGCAGTGGCTATCCCTGGTGGCTCAGATAGTAAAAAGTCTGCCTGCAATGCAGGAGATTTAGGTTCAGTCCCTAGCTTTGGAAGATCCCCTGGAGAAGGGAGCAGCTACCCACTCCAGTATTCTTGCCTGGAAAATTCCATGGACAGAGGAGCCTGGAAGGCTTCAGTTCATGGGGTCACAAAGAGTTGGACATGACTGAGTGACTTTCACTCACTTATCAGCAGAACATTAAATATTACTTATAGAAACAGCATCTGACATCTGCTAAGTTTTTCTCCCTTGAAAAAGTTTTAAATATTTCAAAGTTAATCTATAATGATACAATTGATATATTCTTAACATATCAACTATAGTTTTAATGTTGGAGGAGACTTCCAACAACCTGTCACCTGAGAACAAGAGATATTTGAACAACACAGAAGATAATTATCTGGTCTTCAACTGAGGACAATTTTAATGATGCTCAATTTCATTTCTAAGGTCTTTCCACTGAAAATAGTTTTCCTTTCTGAAACATACCTCAAAAAGCTTATAACATACCCTTTTCCTCATGATACTCTTTCATATATTTGAATACAGTTATATCTTCTATAAATTCATTTTTAGGCTAAATAATCCCATACTTTTATCTACTTTGTCTTCTTCTTCATGCTCTTTAACTGCTATGCTTGGTATTAACATTAAATACAGCATTCCAGCTTGACATGATCCATATGGGATATAGGATTATTATACCTTGGGGCATGTAAACAGTATATGGAGACATAGAGTGATAATTTTAAAGGAAAACTATATAATTGTAAAAGAAAATAAATTCTTCCTCCATGTCATCTTCTCTCCCTTAATTTCTGCCTCCCTGTCTTTCTTCCTTCCAAATGATTCAGTCTACATTCAATTAGGTTGGGCTGCTAAGGGTAGGTTTTCTTATTCAGAAGAGAATGGGGAGCAGCATGGATATTGGATCCAAGAGAGAGGAGAAGAGCATCTCTGTGTATATGGGAGAATGGCAGTTATCCACATTGGGATAGGTATTGGAACCAAGGTGGAGTGAGAAAGTTTTCTGGGTGGAGGCCAGAAGACAGCATCATCAGTTCAGTTCAGTCGCTCAGTCGTGTCCGACTCTTTGCGACCCCATGAATCGCAGCACGCCAGGCCTCCCTGTCCATCACCATCTCCTGGAGTTCACTCAGACTCACGTCCATCGAGTCCATGATGCCATCCAGCCATCTCATCCTCGGTCTTCCCCTTCTCCTCCTGCCCCCAGTTCCTCCCAGCATCAGAGTCTTTTCAATGAGTCAACTCTTAGCATGAGATGGCCAAAGTACTGGAGTTTCAGCTTTAGCATCATTCCTTCCAAAGAAATCCCAGGGTTGATCTCCTTCAGAATGGACTGGTTGGATCTCCTTGCAGTCCAAGGGACTCTCAGGAGTCTTCTCCAACACCACAGTTCAAAAGCATCAATTTTGCAGCTCTCAGCCTTCTTCACAGTCCAACACTCACATCCATACATGACCACTGAAATATGAATGCATAATTCATGCTTTTGGCCTTCCCTCATAGCTCAGCTGGTAAAGAATCTGCCTGCAATGCAGGAGACCTGGGTTTGATCCCTTGATTGGGAAGATTCCATAGAGAAGGAAATGGCAACCCACTCCAGTGTCCTTGCCTGGAGAATCCCTTGGACAGAGGAGCCTGGCAGGCTGCAATTCATGGGCTCACAAAGAGTCGGACACGACTTAGCAACTAAACCACCAACCAGTTCATGTTTTTCTTGAGTGAGTTAAATATTTATCAAAGGCTTATTATGCCATACACTCTTTCCGGTGCTGGGAACACAACAGTGGGTATGATGAACGAGGTCTTTGCCTTCAAAGAGCTTACATTTTGGGGGGTGGGGGGAGGNTGTCCTTGCCTGGAGAATCCCTTGGACAGAGGAGCCTGGCAGGCTGCAATTCATGGGCTCACAAAGAGTTGGACATGACTTAGCAACTAAACCACCAACCAGTTCATGTTTTTCTTGAGTGAGTTAAATATTTATCCAAGGCTTATTATGCCATACACTCTTTCCGGTGCTGGGAACACAACAGTGGATATGATGAACGAGGTCTTTGCCTTCAAAGAGCTTACATTTTGGGGGGTGGGGGGAGAAAGGTGAGAAAGAAAATAATTCAAATGTTAAGACCCAGCTCTCCAAAATGATTGTCTAATTTCAAAATCCATTAGTAAAATATAAGGATACATAAATGTATACAAACACTTCATCACCAACACAGGCTGTCACAAAACTTTTTAATTTTGTCATTCTGATAGATGAAAAAATTTTATTCTTTTGTTGGATTTTTATAACTTTGTATAGGATGGATTCCAAAGCTCTTTTAATGTTTCAGCCCTTTCTCTTGTGAATTACCTATGTGTATTCTTTATTTTTCTATTAAATTGTCTATTTATAGGTGTTCTGTGCTTACAGTATGTTTATCAGTTATATATGTTATAAATATTTTTTCCCAATCTGCCGTTTGTATTTTAACTTATTTTTGGATTCTTTTGCAATACATACTTTTAGATTTTTTTTCTAATCAAAATCATCACTTTTTTATCATGATTTCTGGGTTTTTTTGACCATTTGGAACACCTTTCTCAACCTTATGTTATAAACTCACTGTTGTTCAGTCACTAAGTTGTGTCTCACACTTTGACCCCATGGACTGTGCACAGCAGGCCCTTCTGTCCTCCACTATGTTACAAACTTACTCACCTATCTTTTTTTTTTTTTTCNAGATCATGAACTCCTTATTACCAAATTCAGACAGCATCATAGAGCTGTTCTTATCTACTTAGAACTTATTTTATTTATTTTAGCAATGTTTAGTAATATTTTTAGTGCAACTCATATATTTGTTTTGTTAATTTTAATTATTTTATTTTTATGCTATGGTGAATACATTTAGCTTCATAACTTCATTTTGGATTGTCCATTTTTAACGTATTGAAATACAGCTCTGTTTTATATTATTGACCTTCTGCAACCTTACAAAACTCATTTTTAGTTCTAACTTTTATTTGCATGTGTGTGTGTATTCCTTGGATTTTTCTATATACAGAAGCATGTCATCAGTTTTATTTCTTTCTTTATAATCTCTATATGATATTACATCAATTCATTTTCTTATTTATTGTCCTGGCTAGAACCTCAAGAACACAGCTGAATAGAAGTGGTGAGAGTTAACATTTAAAATTTCAGACATAGAGAAAAATAGTAAAGCTTTCATGATTAAGGACAATATTAACTATGGGTTTTTTTTATAGAAGGGTATTATGGAGTTGAGGACTTTCCTTTCTATTTCTAGTTTGTTGAAAGTTTTTTTTATTTTTTTTAATGGGGGTCATAATAACAGGAGTCAGTCACATTTTAAAAACTTTACTGAGATGACCTTTTTACTTTATTCTTCTATTAAGATATGATATAGTTAATAATAACACACCAAATACATCCTGATACCGGCATCCTTATCCCTGGAACCCATGAATATGCTATTATAAATAGCAGTAGGAAACTAGTCATATCTTGATACTTTGAAGCATGGTGCTACTCTAACAAATATCTACAAATGCAGAAGTGGCTTTGGAATTGGGCTAGAGGTAGAAACTGGGAGAATTATAAGGAATGTTATAGAAAAATCTTTGATCACCTTGATAACTGGAGTTTAAAGGTACCACTAGTGAGAATTGAGATGGAAGTGAAGAACATGGTAGAAAAAAAGCTCTACTGTCTTACAGAAATTTAATCAGAAATGGACTCTTGGAAGAAATATGAGTGATGAAGGGGCTTCTGTTGGGATTCAAAAGGAAATTTACATGTTTTTGGAAACTTTGAAGAAAAAGAGTCCTTGCTACACAATTGTAAGAAGTTTAGCTGAAACTGTGTCCTACAAACTATGTGAAAAGTAGAACTTGTAAGCAATGAACTTAAATGATAAAATTTGGAACTTCTGACCTGGTAAGTCTTAGGTGAGATTTTAGATATGACTTAATACTGTAATGGGGACCTTAGGATGTGTTGCATGTATTTTGCAGGTAAAATGGCTGCCTTTGGTACAAGGCAGAGCTCTGTGGTAGGTTGAATAATAACCCCCAAAGATATCCATCTTCTAATCCCCAAAATCTGCAAAAATGTTACCTTATATAGCAATAGGAAACAAATACATATGATGTATTATGTTAAACTATGTTTAGATGTTAAATTAACTTTGTACTCCTTGGATAATTCCTACATGGTTATGGTGTTTAATGTTTTCTATTTTTTCCTTTTTAAATAGGTAGATTTGGTTTACTAATATTTGATTAAGATTTGCAATGAAATTTTAAAGGCTCCAATGTAATACTTTATTTTTATATCTGTTAAAATTAACCTATGTGTGCCTTTTCTAGCCGACTAAGATTGCCAACCTACAACTTGTCCAAGGGAAAGTTATAAAATATAATATAAAATATATCAATATAAACCTTTCTTAGGTGAACAACATATAATGCATTTTCACACATAAATCATTTATGTTTGGTTTTACTTTAACTTTCAATTGGAACCAAGTATATTCTTGAAACATCACAACCTGTAATATGAGGTATACTCATTCTATTGTGTTAGAAATAAAATATCCTTAAATACCCACTATTGATATTAATTTATAGAAATCTGACTTTATATGTTCCTCACAACCATAGTGAGAACAATCCTTTAGAGAGCTAGGCGGGGTGTAGCTGGTAGAGCTGGACAACCTTTTCAAAGTAGCCTGAGCCTCCAATGAAATAAAATACTTCAACTTCTGTCTCTTTTTCTTAGTTGTTCTGATAATGGTCACTCCTAAAATAACTTTAATCAGATTTTGTTTTTTCTTAATATTGTTTTTACTCCTATGTGCTTTAATCCTTCATAATATGGCTATCTTTCTAGGTTTTATAATCCCCATAAAATTTGTCTTCATTTCTATGATTTCATAATTGATTCTGTGCTTGGCCTATGGTTTATTCCTCTTACATTAGTTTTTAGTTTCTCATTCCACACATTAGTACTTTTTGTTAAATTCCATGACTTCTGGACATACTTTCCAGCTCTACTTAAAGGAAAATTAGATCCACCTGGATCTTTAGCTCTAAGACCTTCAACTTGGCCACTCTTTTGCCTCTTTTTGCTCCATTCACCACTATTTCTACCAGCCTGACTCCTTGCATTCCTGTGGGCTTAGTCAGTCAGTCAATCATGTCCAATTCTTTGTGACTCCATGGACTACAGATCTCCAGGCTCTTCTGTCTATGGGATTCTCCAGGCAAGAATACTAGAGTGAGTATCCATTCCTTTCTCCAGGGGATCTTACTGACACAGGGATCAAACTCCAGTCTCCTGCATTAAAGGCAGATTCTTTACGCCACCAATTAAGCCTCCCTAAATCCTTGGGATTTTTGTAAATACTGCTCTTTTCATATCACACTTGCTTACCCAGAAAGTTAAAAAAAAAAATAACTATTTAGCTGCAATTTGTCACTATTTTTTTTGAGAAGGCGATGGCAACCCACTCCAGTACTCTTGTCTGGAAAATTCCATGGATGTAGGAGCCTGGCAGCCTGCAGTTCATGGGGTCTCTAACAGTAAGACACGACTGAGTGATTTCACTTTCAATTTTCATTTTCATGCATTGAAGAAGGAAATGGCAACCTACTCAAAGTTAAAAAAAATAATAACTATTTAGCTGCAATTTGTCACTATTTTTTTTGAGAAGGTGATGGCAACCCACTCCAGTACTCTTGTCTGGAAAATTCCATGGATGTAGGAGCCTGGCAGCCTGCAGTCCATGGGGTCTCTAACAGTCAGACACGACTGAGTGATTTCACTTTCAATTTTCATTTTCATGCATTGAAGAAGGAAATGGCAACCTACTCCAGTATTCTTGCCTGGAGAATCCCAGGGACTGGGGAGCCTGGTGGGCTGCTGTCTATGGGTCGCACAGAGTCAGACACAACTGAAGTGACTTAGCAGCAGCAGCAGCAGCATCACTATTTTTCTTCAAATTCAACTTAAAAAGTTCTTAAATACATCAGTTAATGATATCAGGAAAATTCCTTATCTCCTTCAAATGTCATCATATTAAAACATAGATATTATTTGTTCAGTGCAAATAATTATCACTATAGGGTAAGCCATTATAATAGACATTGAAACATTTAGGTAGCTACAGCAGGCCCAAACTCTCAAGGTGCTTATGCTCTTTCATGGAAGAGATGATGGTAAATGAACAGTTGCTATCAATGACGAGGAAAAATAGTGCTATTTTTTAAAGTTTGATTACATTTGCAAAAAGGTCCATAAATGTTCACAAACACTTGTATGGGAAGATATGGGACTTGTTCATGACATGAGGGATGGTGGTTCTATGAAGAAGAACTAAAAATACTTGCCTTGTTAGATACCCAGTTGATTAAGGTAAGAGGAGGCATTGGAGACTGAATAACAGAACAGAGTCTGGGTTAGAGTATGCGTTTGGAGTTTTCTATAACTAAGTAGTAACATGATCTGTGAATATGCATGAGATCATTCACAAAGAATATACACAAAGAGAAGAGACAAGAGCTTATGAATCTGAGTAACTGAAATATCTAAGGATTAAGTGTAAAAAGAGAAGCCATCAGTTCAGTTCAGTCACTCAGTCGTGTCTGACTCTTTGCGACCCCATGAATCACAGCATGCCAGGCCTCCTTGTCCATCATCAACTCCCAGAGTTCACCCAGACATGTCCATCGAATGTCCAGTGATGCCATCCAGCCATCTCATCCTCTGTCGTCCCCTTCTCCTCCTGCCCCCAATCCCTCCCAGCATCAGAGTCTTTTCCAATGAGTCAACTCTTCACATGAGGTGGCCAAAGCACTGGAGTTTCAGCTTAGCATCATTCCTTCCAAAGAAATCCCAGGGCTGATCTCCTTCAGAATGGACTGGTTGCATCTCCTTGCAAGAGTCTTCTCCAACACCACAGTTCAAAAGCAACGATTCTTCGGCGCTCAGCTTTCTTCACAGTCCAACTCTCACATCCATACATGACCACAGGAAAAACCATAGCCATGGACATTTGTTGACAAAGTAATATCTCTTCTTTTCAATATGCTATCTAGGTTGGTCATACCTTTCCTTCCAAGGAGTAAGCGTCTTTTAATTTCATGGCTGCAGTCACTATCTGCAGTGATTTTGGAGCCCCCAAAAATAAAGTCTGACACTGTTTCCACTGTTTCCCCATCTATTTCCCATGAAGTGATAAATCATAGTATAAGGGTGGAAAAAGCTATATCAGGAGAGACAGTAGTTAGAAAACATGAGAGCCTAAAATTTATATGATAACTTATTAGACCTCTTTAAATTTCAGGCATTTTAATAGTGCCAGCAGTTGTCAACAATGTAAAGAAACATATACATTCAAGTAATGTGAGAATGATAAGTGATAATTAGGTTTCTCAGATAAGCTATTAGTGATCTGTATAGTTGTGAGAAATGGCAACCCACTCCAGTATTCTTTTTTTTTTTTTTCATTTTTTTTTGTATTTATTTATTTTTTTACACGAACTCCCAAACA
>SJYX01002295.1:0-19088 GCA_006410675.1 Oreotragus oreotragus
GTGGTTGTAGAAGTTTCTCAAAATAAGACAACAAAGAATTTGCTGCATTGTTCGGCTCTTCCTTTCGTGAACAATTTTTCTGTAGCATTCAATGCTATTTGATAACATTTTACCCACAGTAGAGCCTCTTTGAAAATTGGAGTCAGTCTTCTCAAGTCCTGCCGCTGCTTTATCAACTAAATTTATGCAATATTCTAAGTCCTTTGTTATCATGTCAACAGTCTTCACAGCATCTTCACCAGCAGTAGATTTCATCTCAAGAAACCACTTTTCTTTGTTCATCCATAAGACACAACTCCTCATCCATTAAAGCTTTATGATGAGATTGCAGCAATTCAGTCCCATCTTCAAGTCCCACTTCTAATTTTATTTCTCTTATTATTTCCTCCACATCTGCAGTTATTCTGAAATCTTAAACCCCTGAAAGTCATCTGTGAGAGCTGGAATCAACTTCTTCCAAACTCCTGTTAATATTGATATTTTCCCCATGAATCACAAATGTTCTTAATGATATCTAGAATGAAAATCCTTTCTAAAAGATTTTCAACTAACTTTGTCCAATTCATCAGTGGAATCACTCTCTATGTCAGCAATAGCCTTACAAAATATATTTAAGTAGTAAAACTTGAAAGTCAGAATTACTCTTTGATCCATAGACTGCAGAATGGATGTTGTGTTAGCAGGCATGAAAACAACATTAATCTCATTGTACATCTCCATCAGAGCTCTTGGGTGACCAGGTACAATGTCAGTGAACATGAATATTTTGAAAGGAAACTTTTTTCCTAGTAGTAGTTCTCAACAGTGGGCTGTAACAGTTGTGCTGTCATCCAGGCTTTGTTGTTCCATTTATAGAGCACAAGCACAGTAGATTTAGCATAATTCTTCAGAACCCTAGGATTTTTAGAATGGTAAGTGATCATTGGCTTCAGCTTAAAGTCACTGGATGCATTACCCCATAACAAGAGAGTCAACCTGTCCTCTATCAAGTTTTGAAGCCGAGCATTGACTTCTCCTCTTTAGCTATGATAGTCCTAGATGGCATCTTCTTCCAGTATAAGACTGTTACATCTACTCCATTGAACATCTGTTCTTCAGTGTAGCCACCTTCGTTCATTATCTTAGCTATATCTTCTGGGTGACTTGCTGCAGCTTCTGTGTTAGCACTTGCTGCTTCAGCTTGCTCTTCTATGTTCTGGAGACAGCTTCTTTTAAACTTCATGAACCAAAAAAACTGCTAGCTTCAAATGTTTCTTCTGCAGCTTCCTTACCTTTCTCAGACTTCATAGAATTGAAGAGTTAGGGCCTTGCTCTGGCCTAGGATTTGGCTTAAGGGAATATTGTGGTTGGTTTAATCTTCTATTCACACCACTAAAGCTTTCTCTATATTATCAATAAGGCTGTTTCATTTTCTTATCATTCCTGTGTTCACTAGTACTTTTGATTTCCTTCAAGAACTTTGTCTTTGCATTCACTTGCTTAACTGTCTGGGGCAAGAGGCTGTTTCCAGCCTATCTCAGCTTTTGACAGCCTTCTTCACTAAGCTTAACCTTTTCCAGCTTTTCACTGAAGCTGAGAGAGATCTGATCCTTCCTTCTACTTGAACATTTGAGGCTGTTGTAGGGCTATTAATTGGCCTAATTTCAATATTGTGTCTCAGAGAGTAGGGAGGCCCAAGGAAAGAGAGAGAGACAGGGGAATGGCCAGTTGGTGGAGCAGTCAGAGTACACACGACATTTATTAAGTTCATCATGTTACATGCATATAGTTTTTGGTGCCCCAAACAATCAGTGATCAAAGATCACTAATCACAGATCACCATAATAAATACAATAATAATGAAAATGTTTGAAATACTGCAAGAACTACTAAAATGTGATCCAGAGACATGAAGTGAGCAAATGCTGCTGGAAAAATGGTTCCAATAGTCTTGCTTGATGCAGGTTCACCACGAACCTTCAGTTTGTAAAAAAAAAAAAAAAATGCAGTATCTGTGAAGCACAATAAAAGTGGTAAACCTGTATCACACTGGTGGAAGTGTTGACAATGGGGGAGGCTATGCATATGCGGAAGTAGGGGGTATATAGAAAATCTCAGTGCCTTTCCCTCAATTTTACTATGAACCTAAAAAAAATATTATTAATAATAACAATATAAAGATGCTGTTTCTATCTCTTAGAACTATCAGAGATTAAGTGAGATAATATTGAGTGGAAAGGCTTTGAAAGCATAAGTGTAATATACATATCAAGATATGTGTTTTTTTCTGAATTTAACCTTTTCTGATTTGTATTATAAACTCTGAAGTCATAAGCATGTCTCTAAATCTGTTTGCTGTGATAGAAAGATAAAGGAAAAAGAAGTGTGATAGGGATATGTAGGAGAGATACCGAACAATCTCGAAAGGTCACTTCATTCTTAACCAGCCTGAGGAAGGGGGAGGGCATAGGAGAGTAGAGACTCATTTTCTATCTTAACCTCTTCTGTATTGTTTTAATTTCCCCCATCAACGTGTATTACTTTTGTAAGTTAAAGAAACCAAGTTTTTTTTTTTTTTAATGGCTTAAAATGATACACTAGTTAGGACCAGAGGCAGAAATAGGAAGTCATCTGCATATAGGGCTGACAGCTGGAACAAAGAGAACAAAGGATTTGGAGAGATGAGCAATTGGAGAAGCAGCCAGATGGTAGAACGCTGTTACAACTATTGAATGTTAGGTCAGGGAGTTTTTAAGTGGTGGGAGCCACTGAAGGGTCTTGCACAAGGAAATGCTGTAATCAGAGCAGTGTTTAATTCCCAGAAGAGTAATTTAAAAGCAATGCACAGGGTAAGTTGGAAGAAGAAAAGACACACTGGGGTGATGAGTGAGTCACCAGTGTAATGGGCCTGGAATAAGATGATAAGGACCTGAAGCAAGATGTTGGCTGAGAGAATGCTTTTTTAAAAAAAGATAAGTGTTAGATATTTTGAAGAAAGTGCTACCCATAGGTTCATGATTAACTTGCCAGAAAGATAAAGGAAAAAGAAGTGGGTCAAAATGACCCCATAGACAGGTCAAAAAGACAGGAGTCAACTTGAAAGAGCTCCCAGTGGCCAAAACTGGAACAATTTGAGCAACAAAATAAATAACGATTGCATTGGATTATAACCGGCCCCAAGGATATTAATATACATAAATCCATACTGAAAAAAATAAATGACTTAATACGTAAACAAAAACTTAGAAGAAGGGACAAGTCTTCCTTTCAGAAGAATTCCAATTTTTATGTTAAAAAAAAAGCTTATTAAAATTTAAAGTTTACATTTATTTATGGAAAGAATGAGGGAAATTTTAAAATAGCCATTAGAACATCATAATACATATCGCTGCTGGCAAGATCCACCGAATGCTAAAAACTAGTGGGTGAAACCTTAAGGAGAAACAAGATATTTGCGTAGTCTATCAGAATCTCTCCAAAATTTGTATTGTTTACTGTGGTAGTTTTATGTCCATAAATTCTTTGATCCTCCTTCCTCTAGGAAGTAAAACTTAATTCCCCTGCCCTTGAGTGTGGCCTGAAGTTAATGACTTGTTTTTAACTAATAGAATATAGTCAGAATAAGAGAAAAATCATAACTTGATAGGGGAGAAATCTGGCAAACACCACCCTAAGTGATTAGTTAACATCACCAGCATTAAGTCATGTTCCCCTGATAACCTGTGGTGAGAAAGACACATCACCTATATAGTATTCTTCCAAGAAACCCCATAGCCTCAGTCTAATCATGAGAGAATGACAGATAAGTAGAAATTGAAGGAACATTCTAGAAAATGCCTGACCTTTTCAGTCATTTCTACTCCTGAAAATCAAGAAATGACTGAGAAACTCAGGTGACCATGGAGACATGTCAATGAATTGCAACATGGATACTGGGACAGAAAAGGGGATATCAGTGGAAAAACTGGAGAGATTGCACAGAGTCTGCAGTTTAGTGAATAGTATTGATTTAATCAGGGTGCCATGGTTCTCCAAGACGATAACATTAGGAAAACCTGGGTGAAAGGTATATGCACTTTCTCGGCACTGTCTTCATAACTTTCTGTAAACAAAACAATTTCAAAGCTAAAAGATTTTTTGACCTTATTTAACTGGGCAAGTGGTTGTGTATTAACAAAATAAGGTAGTTAAAAGGAAGAACTAGCCTAGGGAGAGGGGTATGACATCAGTGAATCTAGTAGGCCGTTGGAAATGTGGGTCTGGAGCTTAAGAGAGCAATCAGAGATATAAATTTGAGAGTAAAACCCATAGAGAGATTGCTTGAAATAATAAGTTTATGTTACTATTGTATTTCCACATGCCAGGAGAGGCCATGTGAAAAGAAAGACAGCAGCCTTACTGAGAAAGTCATCTGTATCTGGAGCATGAGAGGAGAAGCCATGGGGAGGATGGTTACAACAAATAGGGATAGAATGTTTTTATACAAGCCAAGAGAAAACAGAATGTCTAGGAAGATCTGGTCAGCACTGCCCAAGATCACCTGAGAAAAGATGATTGGATTTTAACTGGGAAGTCAGTATCAGAACAGGAGAGATGGGGGGAACTCAGCCAGGACTCAGGCATCAAGGGAGCAGCTCAACTGGGCAAATAGTCTTGTGTAGGTGCCAAGAGGAAGGAGCCCCTAGAGGAAAGTGGGACACTCCAGGGCAGAGGAGTAGAAAGTGCTGGCCAGAGCAAGTGGGCCAGCGGGCTGTGAAGAGGACCTTGACCTCTGATGGCAGGAAGCCCCTGCTATCTCCTGGCTGCAGGACTCAGGCTGAAAGCTAGATGCCCTGGATTAAGGACTGCTATTTACCTCCCTGAACTTGAAGGCCATTCCCTTTCCCAGGACCCAGCTTATCCCTACGGGGGCCTAGAAAGTTGGGCCAGACAGGAAATGAAGAAGACTGAACTTACTCATCTTCTCTTCAGCTTTTATCTGAGATGGAAAAGAATCTATGTTTTAAAACAGGGCATTAAATAGTATTACAGAATGATTTCTATGAGGGTGTATGTATGTATAAGAGCTACCCTTTATTGACTGCTTACCATATGTCAGGGCCTGTGCTAAGCGCTTTATCCCATTTAATTCTTCCAACAATCCTGTGAGATGGGTACTGTTATTTCCCCCATGTTGAAGATGAAAAACAGACCCAGAGATATAAGAAATTTGATTAAGACCACACAGATAAGTAAATGGCAGAGCTAGGGATTACTCATGCTTTTAACCACTGTACTCTACTGCCTCTTACTGACACTCACATGGGTGTGCACACATACATGCACATACACACACACACACAAGGATCCAGGCCGTGTGCCAGGAGGTTTACATTGGATATAGCTCCAGATGATTGGATTAAGGGTGATGATTTTTTTCTTCTTCTTCTTTTCTGCTTATCTGGACTTTGTACAATGACTACAAATTCCTCTTGAATTCAGAAAAAGAAAGAAAGACTTTATTTATTTAACTTTTGATGTTCTTTGCCAAATTTCTGTAACATCCAGGATGGGAACAAAGCAGGTGCACTCTGCTCAAGCGCAGACAATGGAGACTAACTTTGCTGCAGCATACAGGCTCTGCACTGACAGTACAGAGAATCTGGNACACACACACACACAAGGATCCAGGCCGTGTGCCAGGAGGTTTACATTGGATATAGCTCCAGATGATTGGATTAAGGGTGATGATTTTTTTCTTCTTCTTCTTTTCTGCTTATCTGGACTTTGTACAATGACTACAAATTCCTCTTGAATTCAGAAAAAGAAAGAAAGACTTTATTTATTTAACTTTTGATGTTCTTTGCCAAATTTCTGTAACATCCAGGATGGGAACAAAGCAGGTGCACTCTGCTCAAGCGCAGACAATGGAGACTAACTTTGCTGCAGCATACAGGCTCTGCACTGACAGTACAGAGAATCTGGTGTTTGTGCATATGCGTGTGTGTGTCAGCATGTGTGTGCAGCAGCCACTGAGGCGGAGGGAGGAGCCGCCAAGCTGTCTAGGGATGTGTCACATGGAGAACTTTCTCCCTTCCCTCTGGCCACCTTGTCCCCGAGCCAGGCTCATTTGGTCCTGAGCTTCCACAGGGACTGGGAGATATTTTCTCACACACACACCAGTATCCTCAAACTCACCCCCTGTTGCAAAGCTGGCCAGGGAGTCAGGCTGCTGGCATGAAGCCCAGTCTGCAGCCATAGAGAGTGATTAGAGTCATGCTGGAACTACTTCAGGCTGTGTGGGCCATGGGTCCAAGCAGGCAGTTGGTATCAGAGATAAGCAGAGAGCAGCCAGAAGCATTTAAGGTTTGCATTAACTGACAGGCAGGGCTCTTGTTCAAAGTCACCAAGGTCTTCAGGTGAGGCAATTCAGGACCCTGGACAGCTCCTAAAAGAGCCTGGCCCCTGCCAGGTCTGAAAAGTCTAGGTGCCTGAGTCCTTCAGGCACTTACTTATTTGATGCTGAGCCGCTTTCCTGCACATGTCTTTAGCTGTGAAAGGGGTCTGGCCTCTTCTCTTTCCAATATTAGTCCTATGGATCCAGGGCCTCCCCCTTAATGCCTCCAGCCCTTGCCCTACCCCATATCACCCCCGTACACATCTAGCCAGACTGAACTCTCTGTTGAGGTCTCCATCACTGTGAAAGTGAAATAAGCCTTCAAGATAAGCATGTCATATCCTGAGCTGTCCTTGATCAGGATATATTACCCTGTTACCTCTGGGCTGTACGACACTGAGTGAGTGGGGGTGTGGGAGTGGTAACAGTCTAGTAGAACAACAAATGTTAAAAGAGCTTTTGTCTCTAATAGTCCTGTGCTCCCCTCTTCAGTCTGAGAGTAGAGGGTATGAGGCAGGGGAAACAGGGGAAGTACTGAGCAGGTTTCAAGGTCTGAAGCTGGAACCTTTCATGAGTTCTCACTGCATCTTCACCCTGGCAGTGGGAAGACACTGGATTTAAAGACATCTTTTTTTAGGGGAAGGGCATTGATATAAGGTGGAGGGGGGCAGGTGTAGCAAGTAGAAGCAGAAACAAAACAGCCTGTCACCCCAACTCTAGACATGCACATGGCCTCTAGGTAGAAGAGAGTTAAATCAGCCCTATAGGGAGGTCTCCTCCCTTATGCCTCAAGTCATTTAAAGGAAGGATGTGTGTGAGGTGTCTGGAAGGGCAGAGAAATCATAATCATCTACTAGGGGCTGGACTTTCTAGTTGAAATTCCTCCTCTACCTCCAGGCCTCTTCTATGGGTAAACTAATCAGATACCAGCAAATGAGGTTACTGTGCACTTTAATTGCCTGGGTGGGTCAGGAGGGAAAGTCAGTCTGCCTGCACTGAGCCTGAGTGAAAACACTCAGGATCCAAACCCTTCCACTAGCCCTGCTCTGGGCCTTGTGCAAGGCTCTCCTCCATTGCTCCCTCTATATCTCATAGGCTCCCAGGTCCCTGACTGAAGGCAGTGTCTGAGCCCAAAGGCCATTACTTGCCTTATCCTCAGAGAACTTGCTGGTCGCGGAAGCAGGTGCTATAGCAGTAGTGAAACCACTAGAGAACTGCGGGGAGCTGCAGGCTCCCTCTCTTAGCACCAGGTAGTCATAATGGACCAGGGAGAGGCCGGGACGGGGAAGGAACATCCAGTGTTCGCTGAGGCCTGGGTGGACCTGGCAGAATTTGGGCTGGAAGGACTAGGGCTAGTCCTCCTGGAGATGGGAGCATTAACAATGAAGCAACTCATTTATGGATAAAAAGGGGATCCGGATCCAGACTGTCCCCCAGCCTGGCCTCTCTCTTGTCCCTGGAAACCATGTATTCTGCTTCCAGGAGAGACCCTTACTATGGAGCTAAACACAGGCCTTTGACACACAAGGAAGCCTGGAGAAGAAATGAGAGCAGATGAGGACTCTGCCAGATCCCAGGAGAGTTGTTTGTGTTGGGTTCTGTTCAAGTAGAACAGGCCTAACCTCAGCCAGGGCTTGCTTTTGGCTGTTCCCTCGGGGGCAAAGGCGCCCCATGTTTGCCTTCCTTACATTTGATGCTCTGTAGTCATTGTTTTCCTTAGGAGCAGTGATTATGTGACCACAAACCTTACTAAATTGAATACAATCCTGAGTATTCAGAAGAAGAAACAGTTCAGGACTCAGGGGAGGGAGCAGCTGGCTGGAAAGAAGGGCTCATGAATTCTGATCCCAGGGCTGCCATCTGGCATCGACCTGGGACAACTCATTTACTCTGCCCCGGAGGCTCTTCTTAGAATCTCAGGGCCTGAATAAAAACAGACCTGTCTAGACTCTCAAAGTCAGTGCAATCCACAGGCCTCACTCTGCAGCCAGAGGCTGTGTTTATGTTCAGGGAGATTTCTCATGTTTTTCTTGCCATCTCCTTGCCCTGATGTCTGACTCCCAAGAGCTCCCCTGCCTTGGGTGGTTCATGCCTGGTACACATGACTGCAAGCCCCAGCTTATCAGAAAGCACTCTGAACAGACGGAGGAGCAGAGCAGCGCCCCCGCCACCTCCCTCCAAAGGGCTTTCTGGTGGTTGGGATGCCATGTGGGCTCCCTCCCACTCCTCTGACACTTGACAGTAAGAGTTGGGCCTTACTCATATGGTGACAGGTGTGCTTATCTGTAAGCAGAATCTGGGCCTGGCCCTTGAGTCATGTAGAAACCTGTGTCTGCTCAGCTAGGAGTGATCAGTCTCCACGAGAAGGTGACTGAGAATTGAGCTGCTGCTTCGACCATGAACCTTAAGTGAGTTTTTAACAAGGTCAAGCCTTCAAGTGAGCAAGTGAGTGAAGGTTTGGGGGATTCCTACTTTGGTTGTTCTGCAAAATAACTTCCTGAAGGGGAGTCCTTCATCTACATAGAGGAAGTGGTCCTACAAAAACCACAGAATGCCACCTCTGTCTGAGGCACTATTAGACAAGGCCCTGGCACCACCTGGCAGGCCACCAGCCCTTTGCCACCTGTTACAGAAATATCCTTGCTGCAGCTTCAAACCAAATAGAAGCAACCTGTTTGTCTGCTATCAGATTATGTCTGTTCCTTCTGCATGCTAGGCACTGGGAGGATATGGTGGAGGCTGGCATGGTCCCTGCTTTCCTAAATATTTGTTAAGCAAATAAATTATACAAATAATCATTAGAGTAAAGTTTGACAACTGCATGAAAGAAATGTATGGGGGAGGGACTAAGAGAGTGTGTTGTAGAGGGACCTAATGTAGGGAACACCAGGGAACCTGGTATTCATGGGAAGCTACTTTTAAAAAAATTATTTCTAGTTCCACTGGGTTTTCCTTGCTATGCATGAGCATTCTCTAGTTGCAGCAAGTGGGGGCTACTCTCTAGTTGGGGTGCCTGGGCTTCTCACTGCAGTGGCTTCTCTTGTTGTGGAGGCAGGCTCTAAGGCATTCAGCCTTCAGTAATTGCAGGTCCCAGGCTTTAGAGCACAGCCTCGATAGTTGTTGTGCACAGGCTTAATTGCTCCACAGCTTGTGGGATCTTCCCAGACCAGGGATCAAACCTGTGTCCCCTGCATTGGCAGGGAGATTCTTAACCACTGGACCACCAAGGAAGTCCCAGGGAGCTACTTTTAAAGGGTGATGTGTCAGCTGAGCCATGAAGGACAAGATCTAGCCAGAAGGGGAGCAGGAGCAGGATGGGGTGGGGTGGGAGGAGGGGATCTTGGAGCTCCATTAGAAATAAAGAAGACCTGTGATGCAAAGTGTAGTAAGCCTGGGGAAAAGTGCCTGAGATGAGGTTGGGGAAACAGAAGGGAAGGCAAGTAGCTGCTTCTTTGCCTTCATCTTGGTCTGAGTAACTCCTTTCCAAAAAAGGTGGGAAGGGTAGTTGAGATCCACTCAAACTGCTATGGCATTCCCCCACGAGAGGCTGGTTCCATCTCCCTAGCTCAGGGTTCAAGCACAAGAACACTCAGGAGAGGCTCTCGCCTGGGGTTCACACAAATAGAGTGATCCTCACAGCCCAGAGGAGGTGGGAGAGAGGAAACAAGAAAGACTCGACACCTACTTTCCCTACGAATCCTCTCTGTATGTTTCTGCATGGCTTTGAACTATTTGTTACTATATGACAGAAGCCATTTCCCTGTTTAGATGGTTCTGCTGGGAATTCCACGCCATCACCCCCATCTTGAGGATGGAGAAATTTAAAAAAGTCATCTTCCAAGATTTTATACTTGGATTTCAGAAACTAAATTACATTACTACGTCCGGTGAGACGGCGCCATTGCCTGTTCCTATCTGTGTGCTCCAGGCACTGTGAGGCCGATAACATCAGTGAGTCGAAGCAGCTCAATCCGGACAATTTGCAGCTGGCTGGAACTGGGCCAGAAGCGGGTGGGTGGCACAATTATCTCAGAATCCAGAGCAGCCCAGGGTCGACTGTACTCTGCGACCCAGGTGTTTCCAGTTCTACCCACAGACCATCAGTTTTCCTACCTATACAGAAAGAACTTGTCCTAGTCCCAGCTACATGTAACAAGGAGTGGAGAATTACTCTCTTAAACATCGCAATAGGATAAAATCACCAGGGAGCCAATGCTTTGGTTTTCAATGGAGTAAAAGATAGAAGGGAGTAGGGGAAAGAGTAGAGGCCGTAATATGACAAGGCAGATTCCTACTGCCTGTGAAATTTATGTGCCCATATAGAAGCCCTGGCAGCTCAGTTGGTAAAGAATCGGCCTGCAGTGCAGGAGACCCAGCTTTGATCCCTCTGTCGGGAAGATTCCCTGGAGAAGGAAATGATAACCCACTCCAGTATTCTTGCCTGGATAATCCCATGGACACAGGAGCCTGGTGGGCTACAGTCATGGGGTTACAAATAGTCAGAGGGGACTGAAACAACTCAGCACACACGGAAGCCAAAATACTCCTGAAAAATGGTTATTCTGGGCTGCGTAGAAGCCAGATGAGACTAACTTTATAACTAACTTTCTGACTGCTATAAGGTTGTAGAGTGAAGAAAAAAGCATTATTCCCCTGACAGGGAACAGAGGAACATTTGGAGCTTCCTTTCTTATTGTAACCAAAATTTAACCCTACAGAACAAGCATTCCTTTCACAGCAAAAAATTTTCAGCTTGTTGGGTTGTTTCAAATGTATCAAATAGCATAAAACATTCCTTCAACTCTAGCAGCATTCACAGATCTATTTTTGTAAATAACCAAACACAGTCTCTTCATTTTCCAAACTTTTTTTTTTTTTTTCAAAATACAGTAGGCCCCCAAAGTCAAGGTTCAGGGAGAAGTCAGTCCAGCCTCATTGGATTTGCCAGTGTCCTCTGCCCTAGGACAAGCATGGCTCTCCCGTACTTCAGTGCCCTGGGCACTCACTTACAGGTTCTGGTGTTTGGTTGCAGGAGACACAGAAACTAGGGTCTATTACATCCACTCTGTACTATTCCCTAACTTTTCTCACAGTTCAGTTCAGTTTAGTTGCTCAGTTGTGTCCAACTCTTTGCAACCCCATGGACAGCAGCACACCCAGCTTCCCTGTCCTTCACCATCTCCCGGAGCTTATTCAAACTCCTGTCCATTGAGTCAGTGATGCCATCCAACCGTCTCATCCTCTGTCATCCCCTTCTCCTGCTGCCTTCAGTCTTTTCCAGCATCAGAGTCTTTGCTAGAGTCGGCTGTTTGCATTAGGTGGTCAAAGTATTGGAGCTTCGGTTTCAGCTCCATCCTTCTGATAAATATTCAGGATTGATTTCCTTTTGGATTGACTGGTTTGATCTCCTTGCAGTCAAGGGACTCTCAAGAGTCTTCTCCAACACCACAGTTCGAAAGCATCAATTCTTCAGTGTTCAGCCTTCTTTTTGGTCCAACTCTCACATCTATACATGACTACTGGAAAAATCATAACTGTGATTAGATAGAACTTTGTAGGCAAAGTAATGTTTCTGCTTTTTAATATACTGTCTAGATTTGTCATAGCTTTTCTTCCAAGGAGCAAGCGTCTTTTAATTTTGTGGCTGCAGTCACCATCTGCACTGATTCTGGAGCTCAAGAAAATAAAGTCTGTCACTGTTTCCATTGTTTCCCCATCTGTTTGTCATGAAGTGATGGGACTGGATGCCATTTTCTTAGTTTTCTGAATGTTGAGCTTTAAGCCAACTTTTTCACTCTCCTCTTTCAATTTCATCAAGAGGCTCTTTAGTTCTTCTTTGCTTTCCGCCATAAGGGTGGTGTCATCTGCATAAGAAGGATGTCTGATTAGCAATTATTAATAAGTCAAGGAGTTCCCTGGTGTTCCAGTGGTTGGGACTGGGTGCTTCACTGCCATGACCCAGATTCAGTCCCTTGTTGGGGAACTAAAATCCTGCAAGCCACATAGTGTGGCCAAAAAAAAAAAAAAAATTTTTTTTTTAAGAAATAAAAAGAAGCTATAGTATGTTAGCGGAGAGGGCAATGCCACCCCACTCCAGTACTCTTGCCTGGAAAATCCCATGGACAGAGGAGCCTGGTGGGCTGCCATCTATGGGGTCGCACAGAGTTGGACACGATTGAAGCGACTTAGCCCCAGCAGCAGCAGCAGCATAGTTGTTAGAAAAAAACTATTAAAAAAATAAAGTCAAGCAGTTCTTTAGTTCTACCTTACTTTTGCCAAAATGTATTATTGAAGGTATTCAGAGTATGAAATCCTGATCACTAAATAATCACGGTCACTCAGAGTATAGATTCTGAGACTGAGCTTCCACTGGATGTTCATAGTTGATGAAGTGGGTATTCAGGTTCTAGAAAAATCTCAATGCAAGCTGTCCCCTTTGAATCCCTCTGCCCCAGATTCCTAGGCTGAGGTCTGTGCAGGCTTCCTGCCAAAGAACTAGGAACCCAAGGATCTTTGCTGTTTTTGCCATCTCATGGCGGGGGGGGGGGGCGCATCCCAGGACTTGGGGCAACTACACACCCCTCTGCTTGCTGTTATTTTGAGGTTGGTCAGACCCCAGTTAGAACACCTTGCCTTCAGCCCACTCTTGCCCACACTTCCAAGAAACAGCAAATCTGCCTTGATCTCCAGACCATGGCTGGACTTCTCTACTGAAGGGTTTCTCTCTGTGGGGAGTCTCAAGCTTCCCAAAGATCAGACCCGTAATTGTTGAGAACAAAGTCAAGTTTTTGCCAAAGTGTCAGCAAACCAGAGAACAAGGACTATGTCTTAAGTTCTTTTTCTGAATGTCTTTGAATAGCTCACCCTTCTCTGTTGGCTCTTGCCCTCAGTCTTAACCATCCCTTAGTCTCATTGTCCTTCTCAAGACCTTGTCCTTCTCTGACGTCCATGACATCAGCCTCCCCTTGGTCCCCTGTCTGTCTGACCACAGCTGTCAGTCTTCTTCTACTCCACCCCCTTCAGCTTTGGTGTTGACTAAGTTCTTTCTTCCCACCTTCATATTTATAGTCACACATACACACACCCCTGCACAAAACAAAATCATTAAACTTGCTCTTATTTTTGTTTCTCTGTTATTTGGTGGTATCACAATTCACTCAGGCACCTGGGTCAGGAAAAAACTTGGGAATCATCCTAGCCAAGGTCTTTTCCTCAAACTCAGATGCAATCAGCCACTGAGTCCTGACAGTTTGACCTCAATGTGTCTTTCTTCTGCATCCGCTTTTCTCCAACCCCACTGACTGCCTTTTGCCAGCTTTTATCACCTCTTGCAATGCCTCTTATCTGGTGCCCTGCCTCTAGTTTGCTCATTCCTTCCTATTCTCCCACACCACTCCCAGAGTGATCTATTTCTATAAATCTAACAATGGGCTTAAAATACTTCAATTGCTCCCCATTATTTCCAGTTAAAGTCCAAAGCCCTGAACAGGACATACAAAGCCCTTCATGATTTTAAGCCTTCATCCCATTCTAGTCCCATCATCTCCCACTTCACCCCTACATGTAATATCCCAGCAAGATTGAGCCGTTCCTTCTGCTTGCCATATTGTCGTACATGTCTTCTTCCCACTCCTTTTTCTTTTTCATTATCTATTCCTTTCTTTTTTAAATTAATTTTTATTGGAATATAGTTGCTTTACAATATTGTATTAGTTTCTGCTATACAGCAAAGCAGATCGGTCACGTGTGTCCATATATCCCCTCTTTTTGGATTTCCTTCCCATTTAGGTCACCACACTGAGTACAGTTTCCTGTTCTCATTAGTGACCTTTTAGCTTCCCTGGTGGCTCAGATGGTAAAGTGTCTGTCTACAGTGTGAGAGACCTAGATTCGATCCCTGGGCTGGGAAGTTCCCTGGAGAAGGAAAAGGCAACCCACTCCAGTACTCTTGCCTAGAAAATCCCATGGACAGAGGAGCCTGGTGTCCATGGGGTCACAAAGAGTCACTGAGTAGAGTCTCCTGTTCTCATTAGTGATCTACTAGTGATTTGTACATAGTAGTGTATGTATGTCAATCCCAATCTCCTAATTCATCCCACTCCCCTCCTTTCCTGTTCCTTTCATCATCTGGTTCGCATCTACCTCCTACTCATCCTTCATGCCTCAGCTTTCTTTGAAGAAGTCTTCCCTAATTCCCAAGAGTGGGATGGATGCTTCTGTCTTATGTCCCTAAAACACTCAACACAAACTTCTTTCTGTTCTAGCCCTTCTCATATTATTAATATTAAAATTATCTGTGTATTCATTTACCTCACTTACTGGCTTATGAGCTCTTCATGGGCAAAGGCCATGTCGTCTTTGTATCAGCAGCACCCAGCACAGTGCCTAGAATGTAATATAAAGTGCGGGACCTGAACTGAATGAGCGGCTGAGACCTTTTTGTCTCCCTTTCTTGTACTGCCCTCTGCGTTCCCCTCATGGGCTTAGCACTCTCAGCTCCCAGGGATTTTTCCTGCTTGCTGCTTCCTGCCAGTCTCTCTTTCTCTCTCCATCTTGAGTTATTGACAGCTTCCTGGCTCTAATACTTTCTTCCTATGGAGAACTCATTGAGCAGGAGGCCAATGATCAGAAAGCATGCATGATTTTCTCAAGAGGCGCTCCGAAAGTGTGTAGAGCACTAGAGATGTGATTAAACTAGTGCCAGCCTTTGAAGTGCCTGCTTTTCAAGACAACAGTCCCTTAGCTAAGTTCTAATGTATTGTTAATCTCATGACTTCATCTGATGTCTCTGAGGAGAGGCTGGGATATTTTAAAATGAGCAAATTAGATTCCAATCCTAGTGCTTCCACCTTCTAAGGGTGAATTTGAACATATTGCTTTATACAACCTGGCTCTTCATTTCTAAAATGGGAATATTTACCTTACTTGGTTTTTTAGGAAGATTAAATGAGACAACATACATAAAGCACCTAGTACCATAACTATTCATAGAGCAGATGTTCAAGAGGTAGTAGCTAAAAATTTTGATAAATTCCAGAAGAACCACACCTGGGCTAAGCTGTTCTGAGCAGCTCCCTACCTGGTCTCAGCCAGAGGTCTTATCAGAGCTGCCTCCAACAGCAGCAGCTCTGCTGCTGTAAGTCCCTAATCTCCTCCCCTACCAAATCATCATCCTCTCTTCACACTAAGAATTAACCACATTAAGGCTGGAGCAGAGAGCACTCTGAGGGGCTGCCCGGGCATGGTGTCAGTGTAGAGGGGCTGGCCTAGAGCCCTGCTCTTCAAAGTGTGGTCCCTGACCTAAGAACACTGGTATCACCTTGGAGCTTCTGTGAAACGTGGATACTCATAATCATGTTCCTCTCCCGACCTACTGAGACCCTCCTTGGTAGCTCAAATGGTAAAGAATCCACCTGCAGTGCTGGAGACCTGGGTTCGGCCCCTGGGTTGGGAAGATCCCCTGGAAGAGGGCACAGCAACCCACTCCAGTATTCTTGCCTGGAGAATCCCATGGACAGAGGAGCCTGGCGGGCCACAGTTCATAGAATCGCAGAGTTGGACACAAATGAGACTCTGACACTTTCACTTTCCAGACCTACTGAATCAGAATCTACATTTAAACAATATTCCCAGGTGATTTGTATGCCCATTACTGTTTAAAAAGTATCACCCTAAAGGTACATAGATTTGCTCAGTGGTGTGGAAGGATATAAGCTGTAGAGGTGTGTCAGAATGGTCTAGAAGAGATGAAGCCTGCTCAGATGTAATCAGAGCAAGGAAGACATTCCTCAGAGAGATGGGCTGCAGAGCTCTAGGGAGCTCTTTGAGTAAGTGTTGATTATTTGTTGTTTCAGGGTCCCTACCTGTGGATGCCTCAGGATTGAGGTGGCAGCCTTGAGTTATCCATTCAGCATTACTGCACCAGCCAGGGAGTGACAGGTGGGCCCGGGAAGCCCCTACAGCAGGGACTCCACGATCATCTAGCTTTGCAGAGGAGTGTTGTTTCCCTCTAGAGATGCATAACCAGCATATGGCTGTCTTCACAGCTGAGATCTTGCCTTGAGCTTGGGCTAGTGTAGAACCTCCCCTCCCCGTACTCTTCCACCAGCATTGGACTTCTCTAGGGAAACTCAGATAGGGTTCACGAGTCTCTCCCTCCCTTCTCTGACCTCCTCCTCTCCTGGGCTGGGCCCTGAGCCCCCAAGTAACCTTAGCATCAACCTCCCTGCTACACAAAACAGGCCTGGTGAGAGTGACTGCTGGGGCCAGTAAGGGTTTGTTTCACCAGAGCTACCGTATCCCTGTCTTAGGACTGTGACTTCATGTTTGCCTTCCCAATGAAAACGCTCTCCAGCCACCTACCTACAGCTTCTTGACCCTTCCTTGTGGGAGAGTTGTCTGTGCGTCTCGTGGTAAAGGAAAAGCCCCTGATGTACCGAGCCCCTTGTATCTCTGTACTTGACCCACAGAAGCAGGGTGGACTGGGTGCCCCGTGACAGAGTAGGGGTTGTACTAGCAGCAGCCTTAAAAAGGAGTGAGAATAAAGTCCTAGCCCTAGGGCTAAACCTCACCAATCATTGCTTTGAGTCTTCTTGCCAAAGTACCTGTTGACCTAAGAGCTGATCCTCTGCTTTGATCAAAGTAAAAGTGCACATTGCTCAGTCGTGTCTGACTCTTTGCCACTGCATGGACTACACAGTCCATGGAATGCTCTAGGCCAGACTACTGGAGCGGGTAGCCTTTCCCTTCCCCAGGGGATCTTCCCAACCTAGGGATCAAACCCAGGTCTCCTGTATTTCAGACAGATTCTTTACCAGCTGAGTCACAAGGGAAGCCCCCTGATCAAAGAAGAGCCTGACCCTCTTTGTCTGGGAGGATAAACAACCTCCACTGCCATCACCTTCTCTGTGCTCCTCCCACCCTTCATGCATTCCTGCCTCTCTTGTTCCTCTCTCTGCCTTGAACAAGCTAATTTGTGTGCCTGTCAATTCTCCACCTTTAGACTAAAGTCTTATTGGCTTCCCTGGTGGCTCAGACTGTAAAGCATCTGCTGGCAATGAGGGAGACCCAGGTTCGATCCCTGGGTTGGGAAGATCCCCTGGAGAAGGAAATGGCAACCTACTCCAGTACTCTTGCCCAGAAAATTCCGTGGACTGAGGAGCCTGGTAGGCTACAGCCCATGGGGTCGCAAAGAGTCAGACATGACTGAGCAGCTTCACTTCACTTCAGTCTCACGTCTTGGCAAGAACCAGGTCTTGGTCTTTTTCCCTCCACAAAATGCACTTTGTCCTGCCTGCCCCCTTGTTGTTCAGTGAACATCAAGTTGTTGTTTTGTTTTTTTTTTAAACAGGTTGCAAGCTTTAAGCTTCCCTGGTGGTTCAGACAGTAAAGAATCTGCCTACAATGCAGATTTGATCCCTAGGTCTGCAAGATCCCCTGGAGAAGGAAATGGCTACCCTCTCCAGTATTCTTGCCTAAAGAATCCCAGGGACAGAAGAGCCTGGCGGGCTACAGTCCGTGGAGTCTCAAAGAGTTGGACATTACAGAGTGACTAACACCACTTTCAAGCTCACCAATGCTTAACTATTGGGATGACCAAAAAAAGGAAAGAACAGGGGACTGCTTTGGCCAGAGAGATGCAAGTTGTCTTTATGGGCAAAAAGTGGAGCTTGCCAGGCATAATGGAGGCTGGTGAGTTAGATGAGTCTGTAAGGAGAGGAAAGGCAGAGGCAGGAAATGCCACAGAGAGGAGAAGCTACTTCATACCAGCCCTCCAAGTCCATTGTCCACCACAGAGAAGTAGCTCTTTACTCTTCCAAGGCCACAGGAAAGGGCTCAGAGATGGCAGCCCTGGGAAGACATCCCATAGACTTTCAGATGACTGCCTTCTTGGGAAATCCAGGAGTCCAGAAGAGTCATGAGCCAGTGCAGGCTTGGTTCAGTCTCTTGAGTAACTGAAGCTTATCAAACATCCTCAAGTGAGATTTGGAGCCAAGATCCAGATGAAGATCCATCCACAAGTAGTCTGGTACAGGCCAAATGTCAATGTTTGTTGACAGTTCTCTTGCTTCAGCTCCCTACCATGTGCGGGGATACGGGACCAGTCTCAGGGACTCTCCCAACCAAACACCCTCTATCAGTTCTTTGGCAGCATCTCTCCTTGGTGTTCTGTGTCACCTTCTTTACACTGGGAAACTAGAATCCATATCCTGGAAAGAAACCAGAGGGTCCTCTGGACCAGACTCCTTAAAGCTCCATTATCCCTGAGTATCCAATCCCCTTCTTTGCCTCCTTTCGACCCTGTCCAAGTAGAAGGCCCTTAGAACTGCAGATCCCTTGTCCCCTTTAACTCCCTTGATTTTGGAATCATTTCTATGCAAAGTCTCATCTCCAAAGTCTGTGTTGGCCGAAACTGAATTGAATAAGAGAAGGGACTGCCTCCTCTCCACTGTCCACCCTCATACCATCTTCTTCTGCCTCAGGCCCTACCAGTTAATCTCTTTTTTCCCCCATTTTTTCCCATTGTGGCAAAATAAATATAACATAAAATTTATCAGTTCAACCATTGTTGATCTACTTTTTAAAAGAATTTTACACCTTCACCCCTTTCTCCATTAAGTGAGATGGCCTCTCCCTAAAGAGGTTGAAATAGGAGCAGGTGACGGGGGAGCAGGATGTGGGACTCAAAAACATTTTGGTTCACCAGACTGTAGAGGCTAAGACCTGTGTCTCT
>SJYX01002296.1:23603-107774 GCA_006410675.1 Oreotragus oreotragus
GGGGACAAACAGATAGAACTCACCTTTCATTAAGGGCGGAGAGAAACAGAAAGCAAGAGATACATAAAGAGGATAATATATTTTTTAAAAAACCAGTAAGTGCCACTTGGGAAATGGAAGTAATATATGAATGGTAGTGAGAGGTTACTTTAGGCGGTATTGTAAACTGAACTAGGTCAGTTGGTCAATGATAACTCTTAGGTTATTTTTAATGGGAGAGGCTAAAGAAGCTTGAAGAGGATGAGTGTTGGCTATCCCCCATGATTTCACAACCATGTTATAAGATTAGCCACACCCTGATAGAGACATTCATAAACTAAACTTCTACCAGGAGTCAAGCACTAAATGTCATATACCTATTCTGTAGGCTCAAAGAAATCCCAGCTCTCTGTCCTTTTAAGTGCCCCCCTGCAAAATACCAAGATTTCAGAGTCAGGATTCTTGCTGTCCTGAAAGCCCAATAGCAACCAGAATTTCCCACAATTCACAGCTGGCTAATGATAGAATAACTTGGGGTTTGACTTAGAGAGTCTCCTCAATGGATAAAACCTACAGACTCCACGGGTTTTGTGTCCTCTGACCATGCGAATGAGGGGATGTTTTCATGCATGTCAGCTAGCGCAGGTGTTGTCTTATTTGGGGTTCTCCCAGAAACAGACCCTGAGACAAAACCTTGGGTACAGGTATGTTATTGCTAAGATGATTTCAGGAAGCACAAGTGAGGAAGTAGGGAAAGAAGAGGGAAGAGAGGAAAGGCAGCAAAGATTTTGGTAAGAAGAGAGTTATTGCTCTGAGTACCGTCGTTGTTCATTCGCTAAGTCATGTCTGACTCTTTGCGACCCCATGGACTGCAGCATGCCGACCTCCCTGTCCTTTACTATTTTCTGGAGTTTGCCCTAGTTCATGTCCATTGTTGTGAGTGGTTGGAACTTAACCCATCGGGGNCCGTCGTTGTTCATTCGCTAAGTCATGTCTGACTCTTTGCGACCCCATGGACTGCAGCATGCCGACCTCCCTGTCCTTTACTATTTTCTGGAGTTTGCCCTAGTTCATGTCCATTGTTGTGAGTGGTTGGAACTTAACCCATCGGGGACCCTTTGGGACATCACAAAGAGCAAACTTCAGAATCTTTCCACCAAAGGACGGACAGACTGGGGTATTTATCCCACGACTCCCATCTCCTATCAGTTGAAGATTGCCCCTGGGGACACTGACTGTCCTGGCTGAACCTGCTTTTAGCAGAGCAAGCTCTTGGGGTGGCAGATGAGAGTCAAGCAGAAAAAAAGATACAGTGGCTTCAGGTGGGAGGTGGCCAAGCTGTTGGACATTTAGATGCAGGTGAACCCAAATGGGCAGAAGGCTGATGGGGAAGGGCACCCTCTCACTGGGATCTTGAAAACTTCACAGCAGAACTTATTTCTAGTTTACTAATAAAATCCCATTTCTGACATTTACTGTGCTGCTTAGCCAAGTGTTTCTTGTTGATCTAGACATAAATACCAGGTGCTCTCACCATGGGCTTCCCAGCTAACTGGCAATCCTCATCCTGTACTGTGCATTCTTGACTGAAATGCTAGCCAGTCCCTAGGTCTTAACCCAAGTCTCACACACATAATACCATAGTTTCATGCTGGGGTCTTCAGGTACCTTACACACTCTCTGACAGGTGTGTAGCCTGGGGAGGTGTCTTGGAGGAGGTAACCACAAAGCCGAGATCTAAATGACAAGAAGGAGCCTGCCAGGCAAAGCTGAATGTTTTAGGCACAGGGACCAATTCCTGCCACTCCCTTCCCCTCCCTACTCCTTATTCCTGGGCACGCCAGAGCTTTTTATGCTTTTGTTTCTCTGGACCTGGAAAACAGCTCTCACCCTCCTATATGCTTGAAATATCCTCTATAGACTTCAAAGCCCAGCTCAAATAGTAGATAAATGTTTGTCCCAAGAGAAGCGTCAGTTTGTTGGGCAGCTGGTCAGAATAATGAGCCAGGGTTGGCTCCTCTTCCTGAACCACTGCCATCAAGTCCTCACACCCCCCACCCAGCTCCTCACCTCCAGGAGTACCAGGAAGGGAAATGGTAAGAATGCCTGGAAAGGGAGAGACTTTCTTCTGCGTGCAGAGCACAAAAGCAGGACTTTGGGGATACACCGTGAGCCTCTCCCATTCCATGGTTTAATGTATAACTGGTCACCTTTCCTGAATGTCAGTTTCTTTTATTTGCCAGTAACACGTTCACCTTGTTCGGTCTCCTTGGTTACAATGCACAGTTCCAGATCCCCTCCGGATGCTTTACCGGCCTGGCCACCGAGGCTTCATTTTGATTGACAGGGACTTTGACACCTTGTCTTCAGCCCCAGGAGCCTGACCAAGGCTAGACTTCCAAATCCCCCAGATACACCCTCCCCAAACCACCCTCCTCCAGGGGCCAGCTTCTAAGAGCGTTGGCTATTCTTTGAGGGTAAGAGCCTTGGGAGCAGGGCCTGCGTCTGATACACTGGAGGTGCTCAGAGAATGGCAGCAGAGTTAAACCCAATTGCTGTCCCTTCTGCTAAGTTTCCGTCATTCGAAGATGGCTTCTGTCTCCCAGAAAAGATCGCACTAACCTAGAAGCTTGCCCACCTTTCCTTCCTCCTCTCCTTCAGTGAGCGTCTAACATATGTCAGGCACAGAGAGGCCTCTGGTAAATAAGTCATTCCAGGCAGCTGTTTTACAGTGATGACCTCACAGTCAGGGGGCGAGTCAACAAGTCAACGTGGTGACCTCAGATCTTGAGAAATGCTCGAAGGGAAATAAGCAGAGGCCCCTGACAAAGGAGAGAGGCAGGGAATCTGCTCTGTTGAGGGCAGTCGGGGAAGGGGCCATTGGAAGCCGTGCCAGAACACTTGATGAGCAGGGTCAGCGCCTTAATGATAGAAACTTTTGTTTCCTAAAACAAACAAACAAAAAAAGAATCTGTAACTAATGACATAAAGTTAACTTCTTCCTTTTGGTCATGTCTGCATGGGTATTTGTTACCTTTTGCATTTTTTTCTGTGTCAAAAAAGCTTTCTGCATGAAATCATCTAACTGAAAAGTTTTACTTCAACAGTTCACAACTTGTGACATGTGAGCTGTAGCTCATATGAATGGTGAGTAGATACCTTGAGACATCCACACCGGGTCCGTGAATGATTCTCTGACCCTTGCCTTGTGGCCACCCAAGCCTTTCTCCTCTTCTTTTCCCAGCAAACTCTTATTCATGCTTCAAAACCCAGCTCAAATGACACCTTCCCAGAAGCCTTCTATTTTTTTTTCTTTTTATTTATTTAGTGAATTTATTTGGCTGCGCCAGGTCTTAGTTGCAACTCATGGGATCTTCGTTCCCTGACCAGGGATCGAACCCAGGCCCCCTGCATTGGGAACATGGAGTCTTAGCCACTGGACCACAAGAGAAGTCCCCAGAAGCCTTCTTTTACCTCATCTTAAGGAGAATCAGATATTCTGTGGATGGTGGTTACTCAGTACGTTGCTTATATATTTCTAATAACTCTTAGCATATTATATCACAGTTTATTTCTTTGCACATATAGAGTCTTCCAAGGCATCCTCTGAATCTCATTCAACTTTTTATCCTTGGTTTCTGGCACAGAGCACATAAGTAGCACATTGTAGATTCTCAATAATGATTCTCCGAGATGCCTGTTGGATGAATGAATGAATGTTTAACCTTCAAGCAACAAGCTCTCAAAAGAGTATTAATAGAAGATATTTGCATACAAGGAATATGTTAATTAGAATTAGTTTTATTTATTCATTCATGCAAACTCAGCAAGAACCCCATTTGGCTGCTGTTAATGTTTAGTGTGATTTACGGTAAGTACTAGAAATGTAAAAAATGTGTTTCTTTTCAAAGGAAAGCCACAGTTCCTCCTGGCTTTTCCTCCTCCCTGCTTCCATTTATCTGAATTAGTAAAGCTTTACTTTAGTTCAGGTCTTTTCCTGAGACTTGCAAGCTGGTTGCATTGTAATTTAATTACTTCTGAATCTACCGAAGGCAAATACCAAGCAATCTACGGGGAAAGATTATGGAGTTCCAGGTTATTTATTAAGTGAGCCTTGGTAGCCCTTGGGGTGGCAGTGGTAAGCTCACCCCTCATACCTACCCCTTGGTGGGGGGAAACCGAAGTAGAGAAGTCTACATTTTGGAGTATGCCAGCAGGGGGATGGCAGAACCCTTATATAAAGACCGGCCAAGATGGAGGGATGCTTAGCTCCTCCTGAAACTCCAGGGTTCTTCCTGGAGGAACAGAGATTCATAAACACAGAGCAGCTTCTTTTTCTTTCCAGGAAGTAGTTGCCCCCGCCCCTCACTGAGCAAGTTGTTGGGGGAAGTGTAGGTCTGGAGGGAAACTGACTTGGTTCATATCCCAGTTCTGCCTCTTTCAAGGTGGGAATATTACAGGGCTTCCCTCTGCCTCGGTCTCCTCACCTGTAAAGCAGGGGTAAGAATAGTGTCTCCGTTTCATAGGCTTCTATGAGGATCAGAGATGCTAACACATATGAAGTACTTAGAACAGGTGCTTAGAATAAGTGCTCAGGTAGAAAAGGAACTCTGCAAGAAACTCATCCACGAGGCCCAGCTGATTCAGACTGTGATGCTCATTGCGGCTGCTCGTCCCTTGGCTGTTCCCTCACCTCTGTCCCATCTGCCTGGGGGCTTTCTGTTGTTCAGTCACTAAGTCGTGTACCACTCTTTGCCGCCTCATGGACTGCAGCACGCCAGGCTTCCTTGTCCTTCACTGTCTCCCAGAGTTTGCTCAAATTCATGTCCTATGAGTTAGTGATGCTATCTAACCGTCTCATCCTCTGCAGCCCCCTTCTCCTTTTGCCTTCAGTCTTTCCCCGCATCAGGGTCTTTTCCAATGAGTCAGCTCTTCACATCATGTGGGAAAGTATTGGAGCTTTAGTTTCAGCCTTGGTTCTTCCAATGAATATTCAGAGTTGATTTCCTAGGATTGGCTGGTTTGCTCTCCTTGCCATCCAAGGCACTCTCAAGAATCTTCTCCAGCACCACAATTTGAAAGCATCGTTTCTTCAGCATTCAGACTTCTTTATGGTTCAGTTATCACACCCGTACATAACTACTGGAAAAGCCATAGCTTTGATTATACGGCACAGTGATGTCTCTGCTTTTTAATACACAGTCTACATTTATCTTAGCTTTCCTTCCCAGGGGTAAGTGTCTTTTAATTTCATGGCTGCAGTCACCACCTGCAGTGATTTCAGAGCCCAAGAAAATAAAATCTGTCACTGATTCCACTTTTCCCCCTTCTATTTGTCATGAAGTGATGGGACCAGATGCCATGATCTTAGTTTTTTAAATGTCGAGTTTCAAGCCAGCTTTTTGACTCTCCTCTTTCACTATCATCAAGAGGCTCTTTAGTTCCTGTTCACTTTCTGCCATTAGAATGGTATCATCTGCATATGTGAGGCTGTTGATATTTCTCCCAGCAATCTTGATTACAGCTTGTGCTTTATCCAGCCTGGCCTTTTGCATGATGAACTCTGCGTATAACTTAAATAAACAGGGTGACAATATACAGCCTTGTCTTATTCCTTTCCCAACTTTAAACCGGCCTGTTGTTCCATGTTCAGTTCTAACTGTTGCTTCTTGGCCTGCATACAGGTTTCTCAGGAGACAGGTAAGGTGGTCTGGTACTCCCATCTCTTTAAGAATTTTCCAGTTTGTTGTGATCCGCACAGTCCAAGGTTTTTGTGTAGCCAATGAAACAGTAGATGTTTTTCTGAAACTCCCTTACTTTATCTGTGATTCAATGAGTTTGATCTCTGGTTCCTTTGCCTTTTCTAAACCCAGCTTGTACATCAGGAAGTTCTTGGTTCATGTACTGCTGAAGCCTAGCTTGAAGGATTTTGAACATAACCTTGCTAACATTCAAAATGAGTGAAATTATATGGTAGTTTGAACCTTCTTTGCTTGCCTTCCTTTGTGATTGGAATGAAAACTGACCTTTTTTAGTCCTGTGGCCACTGCTGGATTTCCCAAATTTGCTGACATATTGAATGCAGCACTTTAACTTTAAGATATCATCTTTTAGGATTTTAAATAGCTCAGCTGGAATTCCTTTTCCTCCACTAGCTTTGTTCGTAGTGATGCTTTCTAAGGCCCACTTGACGTCACATTCCAAGATGTCTGGCTCTAGGTGAGTGATCACACCATCATGGTTATCTGGGTCATTAAGACCTCTTTTGTACAGTTCTTACCATGTCTTCTTAATGTCTTCTTCTTCTATTAGGTCCTTACCATTTCTGTCTTTTATCATACCCATCCTTGAATGAAAAGTTCCCTTGATCTCTCCAGTTATCTTGAGATCTCTAGTCTTTCCCATTCGATTGTTTTCCTCTATTTCTTTGTATTGTTCTGGCTATTGTGACTTAACTAAATGAATATCATTTTGTAAAGTGTTACAAAAATATGCAGGCTTTCTTTCTGGCCCAAAGACTAACCATGTGGGGCAAGGTAAAGGTGGGGACTTGGCTCACAGCTAGGGGGAGACAGTGACAACTTGTCATCACAGGCAGAGAGCTGGAATAACCAACACTATGGAATCAAATTCTCACCATTGATATTGACTAATGTTTGTGCTTAGGGATTCTTAACCTGTGAGGTCTCAGGACTTTCTGCTCATTTATATACAGTTTATATTGACTGGCTCCCAGCTTGCACTGCCATATTTAATGCTCCCCTCCCCTCCCAATACCTCACTTAGAACACTTTGGGATATAGGTTGTGGATACATATTACTAATAGTGATGTAGTTATTAGGTAATGACTAATGATGATGTGATTAAAACACACATCGTCTCCTGGAATGAGAAGCATGTGCTTCCTGGGTTGGTTTTGGTTCAGCAGGTCACCAATGCTGTTAAGGACCCACGCCTTTCCCCTTCTTGTGCTCTGCTGGCCTCTGCATACTGGCTTTTTGTCGTCAAGCTTCTTTCTTCATGGTTGCAAGATGGCCTTTGCAGCATTTCCTAACTCTCTCTCTCTTTCCCTCTTTCTCTCTCTTGATCATGGAGGAAAATATTGCCCAAATGTCCCTTCTTCCCAAACAGACTCACCCTTAAGTCTCATTGTCTAACTAGAACACAGGGCACCCTCTAGCCCTGTAAGGGGGTTGGGAAAAACAACTGGCATTTTCAGACTTTATAGTATATGGTGGGCCCAGCCAGTGATGAAACACAGTGGGAGAAAACTGTCACCAACCAATCGCTCAAGCTCCTCTTCTACAATTCTCATCCATGTTCCCTTTCCCCAAAGTCACTTCCAATTCACATTAACTGGTTGGTTATTTTTTCCCTGGCAGAGAGTCTATACGTTCTTAAGTCTGGAGCTGTTACATATTCCTGCAGAGATTGTGATCTGCTTGATTCTAGGAGGTTCATGTGGACCATCACACACACGGTGCCTCCTGGCATTGTGTACTACACAACGTACTCCACCAGCAGGCCTGCGGACCATTTCTCACTCAACCTACATTGACCTCTGACCTCACCCTTCACCTTCTCACTAGTTTCCTAATCATTCATTTTTGTTCATATAGTCAATAAGCATTTATTGATCACCTAATAAATGCCAGGACCTGGGATAGGCATTGTTCGGTGGCCATGCAGAGGATGAAATGTGTGCATTAGTTGCTTAGTCATGTCTGACTCTTCTCTGCCTCATGGACTGTAGCCTACCAGGCTCTGCTGTCCATGGAATTTTCTAGGCAAGAATATTGGAGTGAGTTGCCATTCCCTTCTTGGGGATCTTTCTGACCCAAGGATAGAACCTGGGTCTCCTGCATTGCAGGAGCATTCTTTGCTATTTGAGACACCAGGGAAGCTGGTGGTGGGACAGAGAATGAAATAAACAAGCAAAAAGCAAATCCTCATCCTCTAGAAGCTGCATCCTAGGAGTGGAGACTGATATGTGAACAAATATTGACTGTGTGATAAGTGCTGTGGCCAAGAGTGCCACACAGTCCTAGGAGTACAGAGGAAGGAGTGGCTGAAGTTGGGAAGGGCTTGCAGAGGAGGCGACATTGGAACTGGGTTTTGAAGGTTGCATGCTATGTTTCAGGCAGAAGGATAAAATGGAATGCATTGTTGTAGAAGAAAAAGCTCCACAAGGCAGGAAACAATGAGCGATGTGACCAGTCTTGTTGCTCAGTTGTGTCCGACTCTTTGCAACCCTACAGACTGCAGCAGGCCAGGCCTCCCTGTCCTTCACCATCTCCTGGAATTTGCTCAAACTCATGTCCATTGATTCAGTGTTGCCATCCAACCATCTCATGGAGTCTAGAGCAGAATTGTTCAGTATAGTTAGAGCCAGGCAAAAGACCTGATTTTTTTTAATACATGATTTAAAATTTTTCATGTCTTTATTTTGGGCTGTGCTGTGTAGCACACATGTGGGATCTTAATTCCCAGACTAGGGATCGAACCCAGACCTGCAACCGCTGTATTGGGAGCACAGTGTCCCAACGAATGGACCCCCAGGGAAGTCCCAGGACTTGACTTTTATCTCGAGGAACATAGAGAACCATTCAAGCAGGGGTCCATGGCAGAGATGGCTCTGACATTGGCTAGGTAGGAGCACAGCCTTTTCAGTTAGGCAGTGTATGCAAGCTAAATTGCCTGTCATGTCCGACTCTTTGTGACCCTCTGGACTATAACCTGCCACAGGCTCCTCTGTCCATGGGATTATCTGGGCATGAATACCGGAGTGGGTTGCCATGCCCTCCTCCAAGGGATCTTCCCGACCCAGGGATCAAACCTATGTCCCCTGTGGCTCCTACATTGCAGGCGGATTCTTTACCATTGAGCCATCAAGGAAGCCCCCATTGTGCTGTGGCATGAAGCAAACTCACCCAAGAAGACAGCACACAACTCAGGGCAAAGTGGGGTGAGGGCAGTGGCTGGAAGGAGATGCACAGTTGGTGGTGGGCGACCTGCAGGTAGGGGCCTGGTGGGCAGGGAGTGGACAGGCAGAACATCACACATGAGGTGGACCATGAAGAATGAACAGAAATTAGGGAACAGAGAGGGAAGGCAAGGGAGCTAGGAATGCACCCTGAAGGGAGAGCTTGTTGATGGGACCCCAAGCAGGCTAGATGAGCGGCAGGGTGGGATCTCCTGGAGTAAAGAAATGGGAGAATCTGGGGGGAGGGCTGGGCCTGGAGGTCTTTGATTTGTTGATTGGCCCCACATTAGTTCTCCCATTGTTCCCCCATCCCTGTTCTGGTACGTGCCCTTCCTCTAAGAGTGTAGGATCCCCCAAGATGGTTGCAGGTCAAAATCCTGGGCCTGACAGTTCCCAGACAAGCAGGGTTCCTGGTCAAGAGGTTCTGCTTCCAGTGGGGAGAGCCGTATTTGCTTCACTGAGGCACCTCCTTTCATGCCCAACTGTCTAGGAGGGGATCAATCCGTCCTCCTGGTTCCTCCCTTGCAGGACATCCCAGATTGGAGCTGGATTCGTCCCCAGTCTACATGCCTGTGGAATGCTCCCAGAGGGAAGAGCAGGCTGTCCCCAACTCTACCCGGCCCTCGTGTGGAATGCCAGCGCCCGCGATGGCCTCTCCCTGGTCTCTGTGTCCCGGCGGGAGATGATTAATGACCCAGCTGCACTGATGTGTTGCATTTAGGTCTATTCCTGAGAAGATAGATTTTTCTTTCTAGATCAAATGAAGGCAGCCCTTCTCTGGGCTGCGGGTCCCTGCCCGCCCCTCCCGACGGCAGCAGGCAACTCTGAAAGGTAAATGAGTTGATAAGCTGGTGGGGCAGCGGTGACTGTACCTTCAGGGGACCTTGTGAACAGTGTAAAGTCACCTTGATGTGTCAGGACTAATGACGCTGGAGCAAGCCAAACGGAGTCTGGTGGCACCGAGCCAGGGTGGCAACCTGCGTGCCTGTGGCATGGAGACGGGCTGTCAAGGCCTCACCCCCGTCTGCCCGTGTCTCTCCTGTGGTCATGCTCACTCAGCTGTGACTCATGTCGAGGAGGGCAAGACGTGCAGCTCTCCTCTGTAAGACGCGATGCTACAGGTTGAATTGTGTCCTCAAAAGATGTTGAAGTCCTAGCCCTCAAGACCTGTGAACATGACCTTATTTGGAAATAGGGTCTTTGCAGATGATCNGGGTGTTCTTCACCAGGACACAGGGCCAAATTCTAGGCTACATAGAGGGGCTGGTCTGTGTGCAGAGGGGGAGGCCTGAGTCCAGAGTAAGCCCCTTCGACGGCTTGGGAGTACAGCCAGCACACTGGTTTGCCCTGACCTCAGGAGTGCAGAGAAACTCTTTGGACTTGGACAGGACCTCCTGCTCAGAACTCCTCAGGGGCTGAAGAGGACTGTGTTTTCCCCTCATTGACTTCTCTTAGAGCTGCTGGTTCTTAGGCCTTTTAACCTCCTCCTAGCCAGGGCTGCACCAGCAGGATATTTCCTATCCTGTTCTTTATGACCCGTGAGCCAGTGGTGACATGAATTGGCCTTTGCTGGGCCACTCTGGAGTAACCCAGCAGATGAGGTCTGGGTGCTTGCCTGAGTGTGCCTCCCCTCCTGTTAGAGGAGAGGAATACCCTCAAGATTAGGGTGTTCACTCTGGATGTGGGGGTATCCTTTTAGAAAGACGTGTGGAGGTCACAAGCAGGCAGGTTGTCTAGGTAAGTAGTGGTGAATCTTGCCATTGAGCATGGGCACAGAGTTGCGACAGCCATTTCTCTCATGAGTTGTGGGCCTTCAGAACCCACAGTAGAAAAGCAGTGGGTCACACAGCTGGAACCTTTGAGGTGAGGGTTTCTGTGGGCTTTGGGTCCCAAAGTCTGGGAATGGGAGTTAGCACCTAAAAGAATGAAGATTCAGCAGAGGCAAGGGCCCCTGTTCTGAGTGATCAGTACAGTTCTGCAGCTTTCTGAGACCACAGGGCACTTTGGTGTTATCATGGTGTTCATGAGGGCACTCAGTGGCTAAGAAGTGGTCTCAGAAGGAGCTGGCACCCAATTTAGGGGGCGGGGTGAGGAGAGTAGTGCTGCCACAACTCAAAACTCTGGCCTTTGGCCTGTACTTGGTCAGTGCTTAAAACTGAAGCTTTTCCAGAACAGACCCCAGAGCTCAGCAACCTGACCCTCCAGTCCTGGTCCTTCCATCTGAGCAGGTGGTTTGCATTAGCTTCAGCCCTGGTAGGAAACAGGACTAGGTTTTAACTCTTCAAGATCCAGAGAGGGTACAGGCCAGGTCCCTGTGTATCTCTTGAGTGTCAAGTTCTTGTCCTTATTTATCATCTCTGGAGACAGAGGGGTTACCTCTGTCTGTGGGGGTTGATCCTGACACAAGGGAGTTATATTATGTCAGTTGTGAAAATGTCAAGAGGATATAAGACCTTTGGTTTATAAGGCAGCTGCTTTTGTGTCTTGGTTCCTTCTTGAGCCCAGGGCAGAGAGAGTGCCTTCTCTGCTGAGGGCACTTCTTTTTCAAAGAAAGAGATAGGTTGGAATTCTGAAGGTGTCCACCGAGGGCCTGCATCTCAAGATTNTTTGGTTTATAAGGCAGCTGCTTTTGTGTCTTGGTTCCTTCTTGAGCCCAGGGCAGAGAGAGTGCCTTCTCTGCTGAGGGCACTTCTTTTTCAAAGAAAGAGATAGGTTGGAATTCTGAAGGTGTCCACCGAGGGCCTGCATCTCAAGATTTTTATTTGTTAGTTTGTTGATTGAGGGTTTTGGGGGTGAGTTGCGTGATTGAATTGGGGGTGAATCTTAGCAGACTTTCTGTGAAATGGTTCCAGGCTGCAATCGCGGGGATCTGTTTTTCCATCACCATCACCCAGTCTTCTGGGTGGGGCCTGCCTCAGATTTCAGGGGGAGGGTGTGGAGGATGGTGCTCTGGCTGGGAGCCCTAGGGTTCCAGGCCAAGGTCTGCTTAAAGTTGTAGTCCCATTGCCGAGGTCTAGCTGTGCCACTGGCTTCAGTCATTGATTACCCAAGGTGAGTGAATGACTGAGCTGCCATAAAGGCTCTCACCCCAGTGTCCTGTCTCTGAGAAAGCGCCCCTCTGTGGGATTTGACCTGATAAGGTCTTTCCGTATGTTGAATATTGAATTCTGCCTGTTCGTGTGCCTGGGGAGCACAGAAGGCACTTGGCCTTGACACCAGTATTAGACAGGCTCCCCTGGGAGGACGTAAGGGTTGTGTGTTTTGCCTCTGAGATGAAGGGAAGAGGTGGGTCAGGTCATTTTTAGCAACACAGCTGTGGAATCTCTCAGAGGCAGCAAGATCCACCTCCGGTACAAATGCATTTTCTGACTGCAGTTTTGGGCCTCATCAAAAGGACAGCGAGTCTGGAGAGGCAGCAGGGGGGTTGATGGGGAAGTGATCAGGGCCTCATTGCCCTTGTTCCTGAATAGCCCTGAGCTTTTATTTTTTTTTTTGCACTTGGACGTTGCTGCCTTTACTCCAAGGGCCAAGCGTGGTCCTTGTGATAACTTTGACCAATCACCAGAAAAGCCTTTGTGCAGTTCAGTAGTTGAGGCCATCTGCCTTCATCCTGTTGAGGGAGCAAGTCAGTGCCCATAGATGGGCCACACTGGGTGAACATTATCCAAAACCAAGGAATACATAGGCCCCTTAGCTTCTCTGCCCTCCTGAGAACTCCTTAACTACTACACTTGCTTTTGCCAAAACCTGTGTGAATTGGCTCATTTCCAAAACTGGGATGTTTGTATGGCAGGTGGAATCACATTGGGTTTTGCAGGGTCAGGAAGCAATTAATTACAATTAGTATTTAGTTATATTTGGCATTTAATTATTCTATTATTTAGCACGTCTTCTACATTTAATTTTACTTCCTCTGTAAGCCCCTCAAAGCAGGGACCATGTCATTGTCTCCCATTTCCCATGTAGCTTCCAGCACAGGATGAGCATATGTAAAGACTAAGAAAATAACCTTTTTGGTTGGTTTTATTAAGCAGAGTACACTTGCAGAGGAAGGCCTAAGAGATGATGGGTAGTGGATTATCGGATTTATGTATCTCTTTCTCCTATTAGACAGTGAGCTCCTTATGGACAAGCATGCTGTCTTATCCCCAGCACCTTGTATTCAGATAGTACTCAGCATGTGTTGGTCCCACAGAACCCACACCTTGGAGATGCTGATATATGGGGAAGTTATAGGTGATGTGACTCTTGCCACTCTTGTTTCTCCTCCTACTAGAGTAGTGACAGACTTGCATCCATGGCAGTAAGAGGTCGGGGGTGGGGCTGATTACTCTCATGAAGATTTGTAGGAAAGACTTCCCTGGTGGCTCAGACGGTAAAGTGTCTGCCTACAATGCGGTAGACCTGGATTCAACCCCTGGGTCGGGAAGATCTCCTGGAGAAGGAAACGGCAACGCACTCCAGTATTCTTGCCTAGAAAATCCCATGGATGGAGGATCCTGGTGGGCTACAATTCATGGGGTCGCAAAGAGTTGGACACGACTGAGCGACTTCACTCACTCACTCACTCAGGGGAGCTGCTAAGAGATGTTGGGGAATATTTAGTCACCAGGTGTGTGGTCTCTTGAGCAAGTTGGCAGACAGATGGAAGATTCCCACTGGAAAGGAAAATTGGAAGTAAAAATGCCAGGACGAGTACCTAATCTTTCATTAACTGTCCCCTGGGGTCTCTGCCAGAATTGGGTTTGGCTTCATCCAGCCTCCCATTGGAGCCATGTCTTTGACTTTGCTGTGGGGGATACAAAAATCCAGAATTTGATGGTTTTCCCCAAAGACTTGGTTATTGTTAATTAGGCAGACTTTGGGTACCGACAGAAAGAGCCAGAAATCAATCATTTTGCTTAAGGACAGTGATCATTTATTGAATACCTACTGTGTGCCAGGCACTATGCTATTTGCTTTATCTGTTTTGTCTTGAAGCATCACAGTAAATAACCCAGAGAGGTTTCTGCAGATCCCTTTTTGCAGGTGAGGAAACTAAGACTAAAAGAAGTTAATGCTACTTGTCCAAGGTCACAAGAGCTTGGTCACATGGAATCAGCATTCAGACCTAGGTGTGTCTGAAAAATCATGTTTGTTCCACGTTTTAAGGGCACCACGTCCCAAAGAGTAGGGTTGAAGTCCAGCTTTGAGTGTTGTATTTTCTAAGGGACAGAAAGAGTGTGTATAGAGCTTGTGGACATTAAATTAAATGCAGAGTTCTTTATTGTCAGCTATGACATCATATGTTTTATAGAATAATTTTGATGTATGCTCTGAGCTCTCTTAAAAACTCCCATGGTGCCTTGGTAGATTTAAGTGCTGAGTAAAGAGTGACTTTTAGAAGCTGGTAAATAAAGCCCTTTCCCCCTTCTTCCTTCATTGTGGATATCTGATGTAATTAACTGTCCTGCCTCTTCTCTTGGGTTCCAGGTGCGTTGGGCTGACTGACTGGTTTCACCAAGATGGCGCTCCATGCCACCCGGGCGGCTGCACTCCTCACGTGGGTAAGTGGTCTTCCTCTCCTTTGTGTGCCAGTTTTCCAGGAAGCTTGGGAGAGGTGAGAGAGGAGTTCTCTAGGAGTCAGGGCTATGTAGAGTCTTCTCCTCTCCAGATAAAGAAAACACAGTTTTCTTTTGCCTTTCCCTGTAGCTTTTTAAAAATTGGGGTATAATTGATTTACGATGTTGTGTTACTTTCAGGCGTACAGCAAAGCGAATCTGTTATACAAGTACGTATGTCCACTCTTTGTAAGATTTTCCCCCCACGTAGTCCGTCACAGAGTGCTGAGTAGAGCACCCTGTGTTTACAGTAGGCCCTTATTAATCATCTGTTTTATGCATAGCAGTGTGTGTTTGTCAGTCCTAATCTTCGAGTTGATTCCTTACCCCCTTGTAACCATAAGTTTATTTTCTACATCTGTAACTCTGTTTTGGTTTTGTAGGTACGTTCGTTTGTGGCCTCTTCTTAGGTTCCACATATAAATGGCACCATGTGGTATCTGTCTTTCACTGCCTGCCTGACTTCATTTAGTAAGAGGACCTCTGGGTTCGTCCTTGTTGCTGCAGATGGCATTATTTCGTTCTTTTTATGGCTGAGTTCCCCTCAGGGTTTAAAAATGTGTTTTTTTAGCTATTGGCTGTGCTGGGCCGCCATTGCCTCGAGGGCTTTTTCTCTAGTTGCGCCGAGCGGCGGCTACCCTGCAGCTATGGTGCTGGGCTTCTCACTGTGGTGGCCTCTCTCGTTGCGGTTCCTGGGCTCAGTTACTCCGAGACACGTGGGATCTTCTGGGACTGGGTATCAAACCCATGTCTTCTGCGTTGGCAGGTGGATTCTTTACCACTGAGCCACCAGGCAAGCCCTCCCCTTGGTATTTACCTTTGATTATTGCTGATGATGTTGCTGCTGACAAGTGATCCATGACTTTACTCGTGTAGCTTAGAAAAGGCTTCCACGAGGTGTGTATTCCCTCTCAGTGAATGGAAGGGTGGCTGCACAACAGATGGGAGCCCATGTGTGCCCCCTCCTTGTACGTGTTTCCTTCTTTTCCTTTTTTTCCTTTCATGTTTCTGAAAAAGGATTGATGCTGAATTTTGCTGACGTGTAGGGACTTTGGTCTTGAAAGGCCTTTAATCTCAGGGCAAGGTTCTCCTTGCTTTCTTTACTGTGTTTCTGTCAGCTTCCATTGTCCTCCTAGTGCCTTCTTGATCACTTCACCAAAATTCTTCTGGTAGGTCTTTTCATATACTTCCGCCTAAGACAATGGCAAATGAAAAAATAATGCTGAGCACTAGGAACTTAAAGCTGCAGAGAAACAGAAGAAGCCACACAGTGTAATGATGACACGCGAGGATCTTAGAGGCAGACAGCCCAGCTTTGAATCACTGCTCTGGCTTACCTGTGTGACCCAGGACAAATTACTTAGCCTCTCAGCACCTCATTTTAAAAATGGAAATAATAATAATACCTCATGGATTTATTATGAGAATATGAGATAATGTCTGTAAAAAACACTTAAATATTAAAATATTGCCTGGGAGAATTCCCTGGCAGTCCGGCGGGTAAGACTCCATGCTTCCACTGCCGGGGCATGGATTTGATCTGTGGTCGGGGAACTAAGGTCCTGCGTGCTGCACAGGGTGACCAATAAATAAACATGCTCCACAGAGTGGCTGATAAATAAATAAGTAAAATGAGTAAGTAAATAAAGTGCTGCCTGGGCATGCTATTTGTAGAGGGTATTTTAGTAGTCACCCTAAGTGCTGATCAAAAAGGACTAATTAAAGAGCCAACTTTAAGAAAAAATTACAGAATTGGGAAATGAATGTTTAATTTTCAAGTAGGGTGAATTTACTAAAACTGTCTTTATAATCACTGTCAAATCTGTAGTCAGGAAATAATGTGTTTAGTGTACAAAACATGCATTCTTAGTCTTCAGCTTCTGAAATAGATGCAAATTTTAGTTGTATAGTTTAAGATGGGTGTTTTAAATTTATGTTTTTTATTTACATTTCAGTGTTTTATGTCTGTATTAGAAACGTTATCTCTTTCTCCTCTTCCCCAGGAAAAGACTGGTTGAGTAGTATCTGTGTGCCTAGTTCAGTTGACTAAGTGATCGTTAGGGGTACTTCAGCTACATAGTTTTATCAGTATTTATATCGGTTTTAGGCTTGGTTTTATAGTGACTACTGTGTTTACCGAGAAGACACAAAAAAGACTGGTTTTATTTAACAGCAGATACTTGTATACTTTTCTGAAAAATCACAGTGAAAGTGCATTAATATATTAAAATATAGTTAGATACAGTTTTTCAGTTTAAATACCTTAGGCAGCTAAAGTGGATTTTATAACACAGTAGCAACATGAATAGTGCTTGTTAGTGAGGAGAGTGGCATCCACACAGACACATGCATGTGACAGTCACAGCAGTGATTTCTTTTTTAATGACCTAGGAAAAAAGATTAGAAAGAAATAAATCAAAATGTTAGAAGTACAGGTATTAAAATACTAGAGTGAGTGAAGTTTTTTGTTTTCCAAGTTTTCAGTAATTTATTTTCTAATGTAAAGATAAACCTATATTTTATTTAAATTGAAGTACGGCTTGAAATTATTCTGTACCCAGCAGTATAGTGAATAAATTGTTGTAAGGAATATAAGGAACTTTTAAGATTCAGCAACCATAAATGACCCTGGAAGCCTCATCCTAGATTCTTCAGTGAGCTTGGCCCGCTCTCACGTTTTATATCCTGACTAGAGATGAAGGAGCTTGTCTACTTCCTCAGCTTTCAGATGATTTCTCATTTGAGAGCAAAATAATGCACAGGAAGGAAACATATTTTTATATCCATGAAAGAAACCGTTGCTGAGTTATTGCTTAATTGATATGAGATGAATCCTGATTCCTCAAGTTAAACCAGCTAACTGGTATGATTTTTTTCCAATCTTGTTAGTGAATGAGCATTCACAGCCCTTGAATGTTTTACGTAGGTTCAGATATTAAAAGAAGATAGTTTTTGGATGCTTAAGTCGTTGCAGTCTCTTCATTTTCAGCAGCTAGAAAGGGACCGTGGCTTGGAATATTCAGAATCTTCTTTAAAATCACACTGGTCTTTTCTAATTAGATTAAGCACACACACACACATGTGCATGCACACATGCACACACACCTGTGCCCCTAAAGATAATATAAATGATTATTTTTAAGAGCATGTGCATGCATGCACACACACACACACGTGCGCCCAAAGATGGTATAAATTATTATCTTTAAGAGTCCAATGAAAGGTTCTATTTTATATTCCACACTTAATTTTTTTTTTACTTTCAATCCACTTTAATTTAGATTCATTTAGAAGTTCTTCATATAAAATTATTTAATGGAAATAAGTACTGTCGTTTCTGTAACTGATGACTGATTTTTTTTTTCATCCTCATGATTCTCCAGTGCAGTCAGCTAATTTAACTAAGAAGTAGAAGTATTGCTGGATCTATTTCACTATTTTAATTTTTATTAACCATAATAGTGCCTTGCATTTAGTCCTCTTGTTTGATAATGTGTTCTTTCATCCGCAATCTCATTTGAACATACATTGGCCCTCTAAGGTAGGTAAGTTTGACAAGTGAGGAAACAGGCGCAGAAAGAAGCAAAATTGGTAACAAGTGTACCTGGCAAGTTAGTGTATGGAGGAGCTAGGTTCAAAATCCTTGTCTGGGAGCCTCTTCTAGTGCCTGTTGAAGAGCACATTTGAGGGGGAGGGACAAATTAGGGATGTGCGATTAACTGCTACACTAAATAGATACGCACCAAGGATATACTGCATAGCACAAGGAATTATTTGCAGTATTTTGTAATAACCTATCATGGAGGATAATCTGCAAAAGTACTGAATCACTATGAAACTAACAGTTTTGTAAATCAACTACTTCAATTAAAAAAAATAAAGAGTACAGTTAATAGAATCTACTCATTTGTGCATAACCACTACTCTGAAGTTTTTAAAAATACCTTGTAAAGCAGGATATGTCTCCCTTCTCCCTCAGTCTTGCATATGTGATTGACTTAGCAAACCCTTCCTTCCTAGTAAGGTACCGCAAAGGTAAACTTTAGCCCAGACTTCTGCACTTGGTACCAGTGGAATTTATGAGGTTTTCCTGTAATAGTCAACCATGCATGCTTGTTGAATAACCTGTGTACCTGGTTCATCTGTGTGTGACTGCTGGTGAACTTTCTCGTGGCAAAGACTGAGTTAGATGAACGCCTGCCTGAAGGCCAGGAACGGGAAAGGTGATTGAATCTGAATTGACACGTTTTTCTTTGGGGTTTGTAGCTCTTCGTTTCCTTCCTCCCTCCTTTTTTCTTTGTTATCGTGTGTTTTCATCATTTCTCCCTGCCTCAGCCAAAGTTTCATGTCTGGAAAGAATTTTTAAATGCATCAATTATGAGATTTTATATCTGTGTGGGAGTATATAAAATATACCTGATATTTAATATCAACTCTGAGTGGATACAAAATTATTTCAAGAGCTATAAAATCAAGAAATACAAAGGGCTGTAAATATAACATCTGAGCTGTAAACATTCAAAAAATACAAAGGGCTATATAAAAAAAGCCTTTCTTTAACTACTCCTCACTCCCAGCCTTAGGTTCCTCTCTTGGGGTACAAGTTTCTTTCCTTCTTTCTAGAACCATTTTATGCCCAATTACATTCAAAGTACACCCAAGTGCTGGAACATTCTAGGAGAACTTAAGCTCTTATTCAAAGGATAAGAAGCCAAAGGAAGGACTCTGAGAGCAGCTTTCAGGTGGCCTTTAGTGGATGAGTTGGTGCAGCAACATTCCTTGGCTGAAATTAAAAGTCCTAGAATCGCCTGTTCCTGCATTCCTTTAGCTGCAACTATAGGCACTCAGAAGGGGCTTCCCAAGTGGCACTAGCAGTAAAGAACCTGCCTGCCAGTGCAGTGAGACATAAGAGATGTGGGTTCGATCCCTGGGTTGGGAAGATCCCCTGGAGAAGGGAATAGCTAGCCACTCCAGTATTCTTGTCTGGAGAACTCCATAGACAGAGAAGCCTTGCGGGATATAGTCCAGGGGGTCGCAGAGAGTCGGATACGACTGAAGCAACTTAGGACGCACATAGGCACTCAGCACAAGCAGAATTGCCAACACCTGGGGAAAGGAGCAAGCCCCAGGGCTCCTTGCACTAGACGGTTTCACCAAGTGCTTCCCTTTGCCTCACAGGTGAACAGTCTGCGCCTGGCTGACCCGGTGGAGGCTGTGCTGCAGCTCCAGGACTGCGGTGTCTTCATCAGGATCATTGACGGCATGTGAGTCTGCACCGCCTTCCCTGCAGCCTCTGGTGCAGCTGTAGGCTGGCGTGGGAACTGCATTTGATTCCTTTCCTGGCTGGCCAGAAAGCGCCACAGGATTGAAACGTCTTCCAGTCACTGTGTGTCTCTACGAGAGAGGTTTCACTGGTCCCATATTGAGGCTTCCTCACTCTTTCGTAGGAGAGCTGCCAGGTCTCTGTGTTCTCACCTCTGGGATCCTGCCCTGGCGTTCCCTGTCCTCTTGTTTCAACAGGACTCTTCTACAGCCGTCCTGCTTATCTCACAAGATCATCCTTACCTCATAAACCCTCTTTGCAACCTGTGGGGCCAGGAAAAAGAAAGGGGAAGCTCATAAACTTGAGAGAAAGAAGCAGCACCTAAAAATCTTTTAATTTGTTAGCACTGCACAGGTTTATGCCTTTCTAACCCATTAGAGCATTTCTGGGGTTTTCACTCACCTCATTTAACTTATTCTCTGAGGTCAATTAGCATTTGATAAGCTGCTTGTCATGTAGCCAGGATCTCGGTTTAGGCTTCTTATTTTATTTCTGTGTCTTTAGCACATTTCCTTTGAACTTCACATTTATCTGAGAAATGAGTGGAGTGGGGCCTCCTCCTCTTGTCTCACCTTTCTGGAACCCAGCAAAGATGGGTCAAGCCATAACCTATATTTATCTTTTTAAAACTCATATGGTTCATCTTGCTTCCTGTACCCTCAACTTGTCAGGAATTATGAAGGGCAGACTGACCTTTTACTTCTTTGTGCCATGGGCAAAAGTGCAGGCAAACCATGATGTAAGGAATTAGGGGGACAATGGAGAGGACCGACTTTCCCAGTTTAAAGGAAAGCACAATAGGTGCTGAGTCCCCCAGACCAAGATCTGAAGTGTTGAGGCGTCCTGTGTGGCTCAGTGATAATCTGCAATGCAGGAAACACAGGTTCGATCCCTGGGCCAGGAAGATCTCCTGGAGGAGAAAATGGCAACCCACTCCAGTATTCTTGCCTGGGAAATGCCATGGAGAGAGGAGCCTGGCGGACTATAGTCCATGGGGTCACAGAGAGTCAGACACTGAGCACGCACACACCTGTACCCGTTGTATCCACACACAGCATGTGGGAAGTGCAATTCAGCATCTCTGTGAAGCAGCTTGGCTGCGTTTATAGGCAGCAGCTCGTTGACAGGGAAACGAGGTAGAACCGAAATTGTCAAAGGCAGGGTCTGGGTCTAATCCGTCTTCAGGTCCTCTGCACCTGACTTAGGACTTTGCAGTGATTAGACTTTAATTAATGTTTGTTAGGTGAAAAAGAGTGAATGAACATATAGTTGATATTCTAGTGGGGCTGAGTGCCCCCACGACAGATGTGTTTGCTAGAATGGGTTTTTTTGTTTTTTTAATCTTTTGAGATTTATATTGATAATGAGATGTCTAATATGACTTCTTAAAGGTCCCTGTGGCTCTGACTGGCCCACATGCCTTAGGGAAGAAAGCCACTGTATTTCTTATTTTGGTACAGACACTGCCATTTTCTTTTCTTTTGGTCGCACCACATGGATTGTGGGATCTTAATTCCCTGATCAGGGATAGAATTCGGGCCCTGGTAGTGAAAGTGCTGAGCCCTAACCACTGGACTGCCAGGGAATTCCTGGACAACACCATTTTTTTTTTCCCTGTTACCCAGACACAGGACATTTCAACATCATTTTGAATTCTCCCCTCACCTGGGCACTGATTTCTAATGTCACCATCTTCTCAGTTTGTCCTTTCAGGAGATTTCTCACATCCTTTCCTCTGCCTCTGGATACCAGACTCTCATGACTTCGTTCTTCTCTAACCTATCCTTAGTCCTGGGTATCCTTGTAGTGTGATCTCAAGACCTTCCTCCATCCTGCTTTCAAAACTGTGTGCTCAACAGCTCATGGACCTCAGCAGCTCTTCATTGCCAAGAGATTGAAGTCTAAAAACTTCAGTTTGGGTATTCAGAGCTTTCATCAGGGGCCCATTTTTCTTCCCTCCAGTCTTGTTTCCTACTCATTTCTACCTCTACACCCCACTCTCTCTCTCTTTTTTTTTTTTTGATCTTGTAGACTTTCCTAAATTCTGACCTTTGTTAATTGCATCATCATGGTACTCCTTAACTTGTTCTTCCCCTTGTTGCCTATAAACTGGTAATTAGATCTAAATTTAATTAGCTTAAGATTTTTTTTTTTCAAGGATACTTCATAGTGGAGTTGTATACCACCTGTAAGTCAGCATTTTTTAACTCATAATGCAACTAGTAACCATTTTGCAAACCCTGATGAAAGTAGTCGATCTAGGCAACTAACATCAATGGCCAGTAAAACCATTAGGCTGGCAACACCTAACCTGCAATTTAATGTTAACATCTCCAAAGGAGAGACGGCCAGGTATGACTTCCCTCATTGTAACAGATAATAGTGTGCAGCATGGATGGATCAAGCTTTTGCTCCTGAGGAGATAAATTTCCTTGCCTGCTGACAAAAGCAGTAGATATGTCCAGGGGTAAGGATGTATATCCTTGGTTTAGCCACTGTAAGTTTATAACTCAGTGGGAAATTTGCATAAGGCAGGTCAAAATTTCAAGATGCCCATTTTCCAAGTTATTTTCTAAGGTGCTGCCTGAGCTTTAGATTAGAAAAAACAGGTGCGGAGAGAGAGAGAGTGTGTGTGTTGGTTGGAAGTGCTATTGAAATCCCAGGTTAACCCTGATCTTCACTGCAGATACAGGGCGATGCTGACCAACTTTCTTTGGGAAAATGTTATTGGTGAATGTGTTCTGGCTGATTCGTTTGTGATGCTCCTACTATTGCTAACAGAAATCAGACACCTGGTTCTCAGGGAAAGACAGTGGAGGAGGCCTGGGTTGGCAACAGATAGAATCTGTGGGAATTGAACAAATGCTTGTTCCTTGGCCACTTGGCTTTCTCTCTCAGAAAATTCATTAGAGTCAACCCCTCTGACAGGTTTCTCCATTTTTCTGTGTGTGAATAGCCTGAACCAAATAGGCTATCCCATCTCTTTGATATCTGTGAGGCTTGCAAATCAAAGTTCAGTGGAGGCATTTTCCCAGAAAACTTAAAGCCCTGATACTTGCCTTACTGATGTTGACCTCTGCTCATCCCAGTTAAAAGCATTCCTCATTGGTCAGTCAGCCCATACGTATTCAGCACCTGCTGTATTCCTGTCTTTCAGCTCACACAGGGTGGTCACTTATAAATGATGCGCATGTTGTAGGAATGCCTGAGAAGGAGGGGCAGACATGACTAGCTGTGGTTATGCTTGGCTTCCTGCCAGAGAGGAGACTTGAATGCCATCTTCTTAAAGGATGGGCTGTGTTTCCCCAGGACCAGTGTTTTCCAAAGCATGTTCCATGTGACTGTACTATCGCAGGGGCTCAGTGGGGGAAAAATGGGTTTTGTGGTCAGATATGTTTAGGAAATAATGACTGTTACGCCTCCTTCTTTAGAAAATGTTCAGTTGGGTTTAACCCAGTATTTCTCAAACATTTAACCGAAGTACCATGTTTTTGTTTTTTTTTAATCAAATGGAATACACCTAGGTAAATTACTACTCTGTGATGAGGCAAAGAAAGTCACAAAATTCCAGATTGTGGGTGGGTAGGGAGGATGGCTCTTTTGGGAGTCTGTGAGGAGATTAGCATCTCTGAAGGAGTTTGTAGGTGTGCCTAATCACAGACCAGGTACCCTGAGTGCTGCTTGTGGGGCTTCCCTTGGAAGAAGCCTTTGTAATCACTCCGGAGCTGGACGGAGTAACTCCCAGTCTTGGCTAGGATGCTTCTGCGCTTTGCAGGGGGATTCTCAAGTTTGCCCTGCCCTCTGGAAAGTGGATTGAAACCTGGAGATGTGGGATCTGAATAACAGGAGGCCTTTTAATCAGTATCTTCAGCTGTAGCCTCAATAGAAAAGTCAACTTTCTAACTTTTAAATGAGGGTAGTCACTTCTGAAAATGAAACTGCATTTAGCCAAAGGGGCTAGGGCCAGGCCTGTATGAGAGCGCCCCCTGCTGCTCCCTGCCTATGTTGTAGGAATGCCTGAGAAGGAGGGGCAGACATGACTAGCTGTGGTTATGCTTGGCTTCCTGCCAGAGAGGAGACTTGAATGCCGTCTTCTTAAAGGATGGGCTGTGTTTCCCCAGGACCAGTGTTTTCCAAAGCATGTTCCATGTGACTGTACTATCGCAGGGGCTCAGTGGGGGAAAAATGGGTTTTGTGGTCAGATATGTTTAGGAAATAATGACTGTTACGCCTCCTTCTTTAGAAAATGTTCAGTTGGGTTTAACCCAGTATTTCTCAAACATTTAACCGAAGTACCATGTTTTTGTTTTTTTTTAATCAAATGGAATACACCTAGGTAAATTACTACTCTGTGATGAGGCAAAGAAAGTCACAAAATTCCAGATTGTGGGTGGGTAGGGAGGATGGCTCTTTTGGGAGTCTGTGAGGAGATTAGCATCTCTGAAGGAGTTTGTAGGTGTGCCTAATCACAGACCAGGTACCCTGAGTGCTGCTTGTGGGGCTTCCCTTGGAAGAAGCCTTTGTAATCACTCCGGAGCTGGACGGAGTAACTCCCAGTCTTGGCTAGGATGCTTCTGCGCTTTGCAGGGGGATTCTCAAGTTTGCCCTGCCCTCTGGAAAGTGGATTGAAACCTGGAGATGTGGGATCTGAATAACAGGAGGCCTTTTAATCAGTATCTTCAGCTGTAGCCTCAATAGAAAAGTCAACTTTCTAACTTTTAAATGAGGGTAGTCACTTCTGAAAATGAAACTGCATTTAGCCAAAGGGGCTAGGGCCAGGCCTGTATGAGAGCGCCCCCTGCTGCTCCCTGCCATCCTTGCTCTTCACACTTTCCTCACCTTTCCACTTAAACCAGCGCCAGGAAGGTCACAGATAGAGTGATTGTCCCTTGGCCTGGCCCCTCAGAGGCCACCTCAGCCTTCAGCCTAGTGAGTGTTGACCTTTGCCATGCCCTTCAGAGCCTTGTTCCCACCTGCTCTTTCAGTTCTTGGATCTGATTTCCCGTTTCCATAGTCCTCTCACACTCTAGCCACGTACATAGTCCTCCCGCACTTGTCCTCTTGTCACGTGTTCCCAGGCGTCCTGACCTTTTACACTTGAGCCATTCCGGACTATTGACCCCATTTCTCACCCATCTCTGCTGCCTCCATCACTTCTCAGCCCGCTTCCCACAGAGCTTTTCCATGTTCACGAATGGGGTGGAGAGTGCCGTCTTTCCCAGGAGGGCCTCAGGCCTCAAGCCCCCACTTATCAGCCACCGCACAGTTCCTTCTGGATAAATGGTGTCTTCTCCCTCCAGCGCCTGGCCTGGTTCTCCATCAGATCCAACAGAGACCCAGCCTGAAGGGATGGGAAGGTGGCAGGTAATGCAGTAGCCAGGAGGGAAGGCTGGCCAAGTACTCTGGTTCTAACACTTGTTCTTTTTCTAGCCTTGGCACTGATGAGGGGCAGCAGATCCTGCAGCGGCCAGTGCCGGAGAGACTGGAGTTTGTGTGCAGTTTTCTGCAGAGTAAGCACCTTTCTTTCTGGCTGGGAAGCAGCTGCTTCCTGGGGCTCGGGCGGCCAGAAGAACCGGGTCTCAGGTGTTGGGAGGGGCAGAGGCTTGAGGCTGCCCACTGTGTGCTACCGAGATGAGTATGGCCAAGGTGCCTTCTCTGGGTCTGGCCTGCACCAGTTGGGAGAGAGTATCTCAGAGTATGAATCTGGGATCCAGGGAGAGCAGGAGGTTGATTTTGGGGACTCATCACCTTGGGTTCCCATTCCTTCCACTGCAAGGAGACAGAAAGATCCATGTTACCTTTTTCCCCTTGCTGGGAGACCAGTTTCCCGTGGTAACCCTAAATTAATTGCTTAAGTGGTAGGTATAGGGGCACAGGCAGGGTAAGACTGAGGTCTTGCCCTCTACTGTTTGTGTGACCTTCCTAGACAGGGTTTCCCTGTCTGTAAAATGAAGATGATTAATAATTGCTCTTAAGATTGATGTGCAGAGTAAATAAGAACACATGCAAAGCTTCTAGTGGGCTTCCCAGGTGGTGCTAGCAGTAAAGAAGCTCCCTGCCAGTGCAGTGAGACATAAGAGATGCAGGTTTGATCCCTGCATTGGGAAGATCCCCCAGAGGAATGCATAGCAACCACTCCAGTATTTTTGCCTAGAGAATCCCATGTACAGAAGAACCTGGTGGGCTACAGTCCATAGGGTCAAAAAGAGTCGGGTGCAGCTGAAAAGCTGAGCACACAGGCACTCAGAGCTTCTAGCAGCTTGTCAGTCCCCTCCCCCACATAGCTATGGACACAGAGTTCTCATCTTTGATCTAGGAGCTGTCTGCCATCTCCACCTCAAGAGGCTTATAAGAAAGGTGATGATGGATTAAAGCAGGGTATTAGTAATTGAGCCCAGCCCCGCTGGCAGCATAAGAAGCGGGTATCCCCCCAACCCTGGTCTGACTCAGCTGCAGGCACGCTTCCTCTGCACCCTCAATTGGAAGGAGAATCTGCAGTGACCTGGAATTTCTGGGCTCCTCCTCTGTGGTGCTGACGGGGAGTTGGTGTGTGGGTGGGTGAGTGCTATGTCAGGCCCCAGATCTGCTGTGAGTTCCCAACCTGTTTTCTCCTTGAACTGTCCCTGTAGTCCCAGGATAGACCTAACTTCAGGTGGAAATGTGCGTGTCGTCTCCTGGCCCCACCAGCTGTTCTGCTCCTCTGACTGCGAGGTGTTCTGATTATCTCAGGGATGGTTCCCAGGAAATTCACCTTGTTTTCTATATTATTTTCATTACAGAAAACCGGAAACATCCCTCTTCTACAGAATGCCTGGTGTCAGTGCAAAAGGTGATGGAGGGCTCAGAGCTGGAGCTAGCGAAGGTACATGTGGAAAACGAAACTGATGGGGGTGAGAGGGTGGCACCAGAGGGGCCCTGCAGAGGGGCCTGCTCTCAACCCAGAAGTGGTAGGTGCTTTATTTCTGAGCCTTGTGGAGGTTGGTGGTAGGTCCAGGCAGCCACCTAGCTGAGGCTTGATTCAGCCAAGGATTTTAGCCCATCCTAATGACAAATAGGTTTACTGGACCATTACTGTGGCCTCTGTGGACAGCTGGCAAGAGTCATGCCTTAGCCGGCTGTCGTATTTTTCTTTTTAGCTCAGTCCGGTTCAGTCCCCCTTCTGTTTCTGGGTGCTGGCGTATGAAGGATGCCTTAGGTGTCATACCCTGGTTTCCATGAGTGCAGGGATTCTGGCTCCCAGCTTTTTGCACAGTGAGCACTTAATGACAAATAGGTTTACTGGACCATTACTGTGGCCTCTGTGGACAGCTGGCAAGAGTCATGCCTTAGCCGGCTGTCGTATTTTTCTTTTTAGCTCAGTCCGGTTCAGTCCCCCTTCTGTTTCTGGGTGCTGGCGTATGAAGGATGCCTTAGGTGTCATACCCTGGGTTCCATGAGTGCAGGGATTCTGGCTCCCAGCTTTTTGCACAGTGAGCACTGAATCCTCGATCAGGAGGGATGGGGTGGGGAGAGAGGTGGGAGGGGGTTTCAGGATGGGCGACACATGTATGCCCATGGCTGATTCATGTTAGCGTATGGCAAAAACCACCACAAAATTGTAAAGTAATTAGCCCCCAATTAAATAATTTTTTAAAAAATAGAAAAAAGTGTTTCCTGATACAGTTAAGGGCAGTGGCCTGGGGCTGCTGAATTCTGGGAGAGCTTGGAGTCCCCAGAACAGGGCAGGGGTTGAGGACTGAGCAGAGAGGCAGCCCATTCAGCGGCCGCTCCTGTTGCCTCCAGGTGGTCATGCTGCTGCTGTACCACTCCTCCATGAGCTCCAGGAGCCTCAGGGACTGGGAGCAGTTTGAATACAAGATTCAGGTAAGCCCTGTGCCCCCATCCCACCCAGCAGGCTTGCCCATGTTTCACCCATGCCAGTTGATTTTCTCTATAAACAGCAGGCATTGTTCTTTTTAAAAATTATGTTATAGTAGTTACAGCCATTCATTATAGAAAGTCTGGAAAATACCGAGAGCCACAAAGAAGGAAATAACAGTTGCTAGTAATCGCATTCTCAGCAGTAACTGCTGACTTTTAAAGACCCTTTTCATGTACATACGTTTAACTGTACCTGTACCTTAACTGTGTTTGGAAAATACGTAGAAATTATTTTTCCTTCGTGTATGTGCTTCTGTATATTTAAGTGGGTGTTTTACACACTGTCACTCCATTTCACCCTCTTTTCCTCTAGTAGGACGGATCAGTGAGGGTGTCTTTGTCTATCGTGACAGTCTAGCTCAGCGTGGTTGCCCCTCACCCGCCCTCTGCTCGGTCCCTAAGAGAAGCGGAGTTGGTGCATCTGCTTCATTAGAGAGGGAACTACCTGCCGTGCAGGTCCTGACGTTGTCCTTGCTTCCTGCATGAGCAGCTGTGCTTTTTTTCCCCCAGAGCAGCAGCAGCTGGGATGCCAGAGAGGGTCATGTCAGTGACTGGCAGGGCAGTGTCCGGAGAGCTGTGGCCTTTCACGTAGTGGTAGAAGCGTTGAGTTCACCCCATTTCATACTCACTTAGCTCATGGCTTGTCACAGGTTGGGATTGTAATGCTGTGGGAGGAACAAGTGGCTCCTTCCTTCCTTTAACGTTTTCTCTGCTCTAAGCTGATCATAGACCAGGTAGAAAGAAATTCTGAAGAAATAAGGAAAATGGCCAGAGAAGTCAGATCAACTCTGTAGCTTTGGAATTCAGACAGCGAAGGCAAGATTTTATAGCTGAGCTGGTGGTTAAGCCCTGCATGAGCCCCGAAGGGATTTTCACTCAGAGAACAGCAGTAAGGGCAGCTGGGAGGGGCCAACAGAGTTGTGTGTAAAAGCTTTCTGACTGGGTTGCTTTGGTTACCTAGTCTCATCTCATGGTCAGAAGTGAAGTCATTTTGGACCTCTGTCTGACCCTGGGTGCGTCTTTGGGGGAAATGATGGGCTGGGGACAAGTAGAGTGGAACGTCTCTGGTGGAACATTCTGGACTGGACCCTGGGGCTCTGAGGGCAGGGATGGGTTCCAGCAGACCCTTAGGGCACCTCCAGGATGGTGCCCTCCACCCCCGCAGGCCTCCCGAACACCTCAGTGATGCTCTTTCTTTGTCTGTGGCCCAGGCTGAGTTAGCCGTCATTCTCAAATTTGTGCTGGACCATGAGGATGGGCTAAACCTGAATAAAGACTTGGAGAGCTTCTTGCAGAAAGGTAAGTAGGGGCCATTCCTAATGATCTTGTCTTTTCTGAGCTGGGGACTGCTAGGATCCTGAGTTGTCAGGAACTTCTGGGGGTTTGCCCCAACACAGGGCACAGGGTAGGTGCCTAGGAAACGTGTGGAACGTGGAGCGACATGACTTCTGGCCATGTTGCCCTCATCCCGGTTCCCACAGAGTTCCTCCTCACGCCTGGCAGCAGCTCAGCAGGACATTTGTAAGTGATCATGTCTGCTGTCAGTTCTGGTTTACCCCACCACCCACGCGTACATGTTATTTTGTTTTTTATTGTTTAAACAGCCATTACTCTTGACTTACAAGCCGGAAGTACACAGTTTTAGAAAACTGTTGTTCCTTACATATTGCTCGTGTTTTAGGTGGGAAGGCAGATGCATAAACCAGAATGTATGATGAGGAAAAAGTGCTAGAACAGGGAGGTGTTGAATCTACCAGGCATCTTGCTGAAGTACAGTAGAAAGAGTGAGAGTGCTGCCTGTAGGGAGGAGCCATCTAACAATGACAGGCGTCTGGTGGCGGGTCTCGGCACGTTCACCCAGCCACTGAATTTGGTGTTCCTAGTGTTCAGGTTCCCCGTGAGCAACTTCAGGTGATGTTGCAGATGTGAGTGTAGAATGCAGGAGAGGGCTCTGGGCCAGGCTGTGGGGTTGCACGTTGGTATATGGATGGCCACTGAGGCCTTGGGTACTGTAGGCAGAGCACGCAGGCCCCATCAGAACTCTGGGGCTTGGCAGGCAGGCGGGTGGGAGAGGAAGGAGCGGGTGCGAGAGAGGGAGCCCGGGTGTTAGAGGCAGGAGGGCCTTGTGAAGGTCACCGTGAGAGCCAAGGGAGGAGGAGATTTTGAGAACGAAGTCATGCTGGCAGTGCATGGTGTCGGAATGAGGGTTTCAGTGAGGAGGCTGCTGGCTCTGACTTGAGAGGCCACTGGGACTGAGAGGACTCCACTCAGGGTCGGCTTGAGGGGAAAAGCGCGAGCCCTTGGTCTGGTCTCTGAGTACAGAGTCTGGGCAGGGAAGCCGTGTACTTTGGCTTAGGGCACTGATTGCTGGATAACCCAGACCCCAGGCTTCAAGCTCTGCCCAGCCTTCCTCAGCAGCTGACATATAAGTGTCTGGATTCATCCCCACTAAGGCAAGTTCTCAAATAGCAAAGAGATGCAAATCTGTCCACTTCTTACTGACCTCTCTGTGGCTTGTCTGCTCCTTCCGCTCCAGCTCCTGTCCCTTCCCCCCGTTCCAGCACCATCTCTGAAGAGCTCTCCCCACCCAGCCACCAGGCCAAGAGGGAGGTTCACTTCTTAGAGCTTCAGAAAGTTGCCTCTTCCAGCGGGAACAAGTATGTGCTGGGGCTCTTCTCCCAGGATGGGAGGCCCTCGACACCCAGCGCTCGGATCCCTGCCTCCAAGGGGCCAAACTCTTGACCAGCCCCTGAGTCATCAGAGAGCTTGGAGTATCTTACAGATCTGTGATGTCCTCCCCTACCTCAGGATCAGTGGGGGACTTGGTTGGGATCTGTCCTGGGCAAAAGGCTTCTCAAAGACTGGTCCCTGTTTATGAGATTTCTTGCTTTCTTGAAGACTAGGCTAAAGTCCCTTAGTGCAGTTCTGTAAAGGCAAAGAGAATGCCCTCCTTTTGCAGCTGTGGGTGGTGGGGAGGCATAGAGAAATTAAGACTTGAAGAAAGAAGAGCAGCTTTCTCTAGGTCACATCATAAAGCACGAGGTAGCGCTGCAGGCAGAACCCAGGCATTTGGGCCTCACCCCGCGCGCACACCCACAGAGCTGCCCCCCGCCCCCACGCCTGTTGGTTGCTACCTCCCTCACGTCTTGGGCTCTGACCATGGCATCTGGGCCATCTCCTTCCTCAGCTTCCTCTCAGGTTCTCCAGCCTCCCCCATGGGTGACATCTTGCAGACCCCACAGTTCCAGATGAGGCGGCTAAAGAAGCAGCTTGCAGATGAGAGAAGCAATCGAGACGAGCTGGAGCTGGAGTTGGCTGAGAACCGCAAGCTCCTCACCGAGAAGGGTAGGTACCTGGCTCGCTGGCAGACGTGTGGATGGGCGGCATTTGGGATTTTCATCTAGGAAGGTGCTGGGCTTGTCTGAGGTGTGGCCCTTCTGCTTCCTATGTTGTCTCCCCTGCTGGCCCGGGAGCTGAGCTCATCCCTAGGCCCACTGGCTGACCCCTGGAAGCTAGTGCTCTCCGTGCCCTCCTCCTTCTTGCCCTGGACCAGCTGCCCCCTCCCTCCTCCCTCCTCGCTCCTCCCCTCATCCTGGGTTGAGTCCTCTCCTCTCCTCCGGGGCAGATGCGCAGATAGCCGTGATGCAGCAGCGCATTGACCGCCTCGCTCAGCTCAATGAGAAGCAGGCGGCCAGTCCGCTGGAGCCCAGGGAGCTGGAGGAGCTGCGTGGCAAGAACGAGAGGTACGGTTCTCCTGCTGTCCTTTGCGCCTGGCGCAGCGACCGTGCGCTCTTTCCTCACTGCCCCCTCCCTCGCAGCCTTACTGTGCGGCTGCATGAAGCTCTGAAGCAGTGCCAGGACCTGAAGACAGAGAAGAGCCAGATGGACCGCAGAATTAGCCAGCTTTCTGAGGAGAATGGGGACCTTTCCTTTAAGGTGAGAGCTGGGGTTTCTGGTCCTCACCTGGAAGGTGCAGCTGAGTTGGTCTGGACAGTTCCCCCAGAGGGTTGAGGAGAATGTCCTCATTCCTTAATTGGCTACTGCTAGGGACCGGCTGGTGGCTATAAATTTTGATTAGTAGTCCTGCGTTAGCGATGTGATTAGTTGCATTTGGCTTGAGGAGGGCTGGCAGGATTACAGGAGCTGTCCAGACCCTGGAGTTCAGCAGGCAGACAGCAGTGGTTCTGCCAGTTTTGGCCCTGGGTGACGGGGGTTCCCTTTTGTCTGTCTCAGCTGCGGGAGTTTGCCAGTCACCTGCAGCAGCTCCAGGGGGCCCTCAATGAACTGACCGGAGAGCACAGCAGGGCCACTCAGGAGTGGATGGAGAAGCAGGAGCATCTGGAGAAGGAGCTTGGCGCAGCTCTGCAGGACAAGGTAGCCCTCTGCTTCGGGAAGTCAGGGCCACAGTCTTGACCAGGTGCCCAAAGCTGAATGCCGTTTACCTCTATTGGGTCCTTTGGACTTCCCTGGTGGCTCGGATGGTAAAATGTGTGCCCCCAATGCAGGAGACCCGGGTTCAACCCCGGGTTGGGAAGATCTCCCGGAGAAGGAAATGGCAACCCACTCCAGTATTCTTGCCTGGAAAATCCCATGGACGGAGGAGCCTGGTAGGCTATAGTCCATGGGGTCACAAAGAGTTGGACACGACTGAGCGACTTCCCTTTTCACTGTGGGACCTTTGGGAATTATGCTGACTACTCGTCACTGCTTAATAGTGTGCTGTAATGGGCTTCAGTTCAGTACACCTGCATATCCTGTCTCTGCTGTTTACAGGTGTGGCTCTTGGACAAGTTACTTCTTTCTAAGTGTCTTTTCCCTAAAATGGGAAAAAGAATTAGTAGCTGCCTTGTCATCTGTTGTAAGATAATGCAGGTAGAGCACTGAGCACACACTGTCTGGTATGAAGTGAAGTTACTGAGATTATTTTGCTCTTAAGAACGCAGCTCTGCCGTGTATTAGTAACCATGTAGCCCCTAGACAAGGCACTCAACTCGTCAGCTTTGGGCTCTTACTCTGTAAAACGATAGGGATGGTAGTTGCTACCTCCCTATCTGTTGGGTAGATTCAGACAGGCTCTGGCCCATTGTAGTTGCTTAGTGAACAGTGGGGTGAAGAAGGGCAGGGGACCAGGGGGTTGCTGTAGCTACTGCTGTTCAGACAGGATATTTTTTAAGGTGATGAGTGTTTGGATACTCTGAGAGCCAAAACACGACCAAGGAAGGGTATACAGTGAGGGAATCTTAGGTGAACTCAGCCTTGGAGAAGAAATGAGCAGGTCACCCAACTTAATTCAGCCCTGGGACTGGGGCTGGTAAGTCAGGTCTCTGTTGGTTTCTGCCAGTTTTCCCCTAGGTCGGGGCCAGAGGAGATCTTGGTAACAAGGTAATGGGATAATAATGTTTTGTTGATGCTCACAAGGGCTTGTGTGGCAAGCTGGTGCCTGTTTCATTTCTGTTAACCTGGGGCTCTCTTTTACTCCCAGAAATGCCTTGAAGAGAAGAACGAAATCCTTCAGGGGAAGCTTTCACAGCTAGAAGATCACTTGGCCCAGCTGCGGGAGAACCCACCCCAGGAGAAGGGTGAGGTGCTGGGCGACGTCTTGAAGGTAGGGACTTGGGCAGCGGTGACACGTGCGGGCTGGGGTGGCTGCTGACACGTGCGGGCTGGGGTGGCTGCTGACCCGTGCTCTCCATGTTCAGGTTCCTGGTGGTCCTCAATCCCCAGAGGGGCAGAGGGCACCGAGGAGTCGTGCTGATCCCTGTTTGTCTCTGTTTCACTAGCTGGAAACCCTCAAGCAAGAGGCAGCCACTCTCGCTGCAGACAACACCCAGCTTCAAGCCAGGGCGGCAGCACTGGAGACTGAGCGGGGCCAGCGGGAGGCTGAGCTGCTTGCCGAGCGGAGCCACTTCGAAGAAGAGAAGCAGCAGCTGGCCGGCCTGATTGCCCAGCTGCAGGGCTCCCTGTCCAACCTCAGCCAGGCCAAGGAGGAGCTGGAGCAGGCTTCTCAGGCGCAGGTGGCCCAGCTGTCCACCCAGGTGGCCACACTGACCTCCGAGCTGGATACTCTCAACACTGCTGTGCAGCAGCGGGATGGGGAACTGGCTGGCCTGAAGCAGCAGGCCCAAACGGAGCAGGCACAGCTCACACAGACTCTCCGGCAGCAGGAAGAGGCTGCCCAGGGCCTCCGCCAGCAGGTGGAGCAGCTGAGCAGCAGCCTGGAGCGCAAGGAGCGGCAGCTGGAAGAGGCTGCCACGGAGAAGGAGGCCACGCGGCGAGACCAGACCCAGCAACTGGCTGCTGCGGCTGAGGAGCGGGAGGCTGCTCTCCGGGAGAGAGACGCGGCCCTCCAGCAGCTGGGGGCGGTGGAGAAGGAGAAGGCTGCCAAGTTGGAGGTCCTGCAAGAGCAGCTGCGGGCCGCCCATGAAGCCCAGGAGGGTGCCCAGACGTCGCTGACACAGGCCCAGCAGGAGAAGGCAGAGCTGAGCCAGAAGGTGGAGGAACTCCGTGCCCATGTTGAGGCAGCCCGCCAAGAGCAGAGTGAGGCCCAGGCCCAGGCAGCAGAGCTGAAGGCCCAGTTGAGGTCTGAGCAGCAGAAAGCAACTGAGTGGGAAAGCGTGGCCCAGGAGAAGGCCCAGCTCCAGGAGCAGGTCCGGGCCCTGGAGGAGTCCCTAAAGGCCGCCACAGGCAGCCTGGCAGAGGAGAAGCGCAGGACTGCAGACACCCTGGCAGAGCAGCAGCGGTGTGCCTGCAGGTTGGAGGCGGAGATGCAGAGCCTGGTGGAGCAGCACGAGCAGGGACAGAAGGAGCTGGAAGAGGAGAGAGCTGGGCGCGAGGGGCTGGAGGCCCGGTTACAGCACCTCGGGGAGGCCCATCAGGCCCAGACAGAAGCCCTGCGGCAGGAGCTGGCCGAGGCTGTAGCCTCCCGGCGTGAGGCCGAGAGTGAGTGTGAGCAGCTGGCCAAGGAGGTGGCCACCTGGCGTCAGCGGTACGAGGACAGCCAGCAGGAGGAGGCGCAGTATGGCGCCATGTTCCAGGAACAGCTGATGACCCTGAAGGAGGAATGTGAGAAGGCCCGCCAGGAGCTGCAGGAGGCCAAGGAGAAGGTGGTGGGGATTGAGGCCCACAGCGAGCTCCAGATCAGCCGGCAGCAGGACGAGCTGGCTCAGCTTCACGCCAGCCTGGCCAGGGCCCTGCAGCAGGTCCAAGAGAAGGAGGGCAGGGCCCAGCAGCTCGCCACCGACCTTGCCACCCTGCAGGAGAAGATGGCGGCCACCAGCAAGGAGGTGGCCCGCCTGGAGGCCTTGGTGCGCAAGGCGGGTGAGCAGCCGGAGATGGCCTCCCCGGAGCTGCTCAAGGAGCCGCCCAGGGCAGGAAACAGAGAGTCGGAGTGGCTGGAAGAGCAGCAGGTACGCCCATTCTGCAGCACGCAGGCCGCGCTGCAGGCTATGGAGCGCGAGGCTGAGCAGATGGGTAGCGAGCTGGAGAGGCTGCGGGCCGCACTGATGGAGAGCCAGGGGCAGCAGCGGGAGGAGCGTGGGCAACAGGAGAGGGAGGTGGCACGGCTGACCCAGGAGCGGGGCCGGGCCCAAGCTGACCTTGCCCTGGAGAAGGCCGCCAAGGCGGAACTGGAGATGCGGCTGCAGAATGCACTCAATGAGCAGCGTGTGGAGTTTGCTACCCTGCAGGAGGCACTGGCCCAGGCCCTGAGGGAAAAGGAGGGGATGGAGCAGGAACTGGCCAAGCTTCGTGGACAGGAGGCAGCCCAAGGGGCAGCACTGAACGAGCTTCAGCAAACCGTGGAGCAACTGAAAGAACAGCTGGCCAAGAAAGAGGAGGGGCGCCCGCAGTCTCTTGGGACAGCCAGCAGAGAAGACGCTTCTGAATTGCGAACCCAGTCCGAGGCTACTGGAAAGACTGAGCCAGAAGGCTCTGAGCTGCAGGCTCTGCAGGCAGAGGTGAGCCGGCTGGAACAGCAGGCCCGTGAGTACCAGGAGAAGGCCTCCAGCCTGGAGCACGGCCTTGAGTCTGAGCGCGCCGCCCACGCGGAGCAGGCCAGTACTCTGAAGACTCTGCGAGGCCAGTTAGAGCAGAAGGCCCAGGAGTTGGGGAGCAGTCAGGACGCCTTAGCCTCAACCCAGAGGGAGTTGGCCACGCTCCGCGCCAAGGCCCAGGAGCACGGCAAGGCCGAGGACGAGTGGAAGGCCCAGGTGGCCCGGGGTCAGCAGGAGGCCGAGAGGAAAAACAGCCTCATCAGCAGCTTGGAGGAGGAGGTGTCCATCCTGAACCGCCAGGTGCTGGAGAAGGAGGGCGAGAGCAAGGAGCTGAAGCGGCTGGTGGTCGCCGAGTCAGAGAAGAGTCAGAAGCTGGAAGAGCGGCTGCGCCTGCTCCAGGCAGAGACTGCCAGCAGCAGCGCCAGGGCCGCGGAACGCAGCTCCGCGCTGCGCGAGGAGGTCCAGACCCTCCGGGAGGAGGCTGAGAAGCAGCGGGTGGCTTCTGAGAGCCTGCGGCAGGAGCTGGCCTCACAGGCGGAGCGAGCAGAGGAGCTGGGCCAAGAGTTAAAGGCCTGGCAGGAAAAGTTCTTCCAGAAGGAGCAGGCCCTCTCAGCCCTGCAGCTGGAGCACACCAGCACACAGGCCCTGGCGAGCGAGCTGCTGCCCGTCAAGCACCTGTGCCAGCAGCTGCAGGCTGAGCAGGCCGCTGCCGAGAAGCGCCACCGGGAGGAGCTGGAGCAGAGCAAGCAGGCAGCTGGCGGGTTACGGGCAGAGCTGCTGCGAGCCCAGCGCGAGCTTGGGGAGCTGCTGCCTCTGCGGCAGAAGGTGGCAGAGCAGGAGCGCGTGGCCCAGCAGCTACGAGCGGAGAAGGCCAGCTACGCGGAGCAGCTGAGCATGTTGAAGAAGGCTCACGGCCTGCTGGCAGAGGAGAACCGCGGGCTGGGTGAGCGGGCCAGCCTCGGCCGGCAGTTTCTGGAAGTGGAGCTGGACCAGGCCCGCGAGAAGTACAGCCAGGAGCTGGCAGCTGTGCGTGCTGATGCCGAGACCCGTCTGACTGAGATGCAGCGGGAAGCGCAGAGCACTGCCCGGGAGCTGGAGGTGATGACCGCCAAGTACGAGGGTGCCAAGGCCAAGGTCCTGGAGGAGAGGCAGCGTTTCCAGGAGGAGAGGCAGAAACTCACTGCCCAGGTGAGGCCCTGGCTCAGCCACACTCCCGGAGAGCAGACCTGAGAGGCAGAGACACTGTCCCTCTGCGTTCCCCGGCCTCTGACCCCCATGTGACGCCAGAGTGTCTGGGTGGCAGGAGGAGAGGTGGTTGCTAGTACAGGTTGTCTACAGCCCCTGCTGGCCTACAGAAACTCTCAGTAGCCTCCCCTTCCCCAAAGGCTCTGTCTCTGGTGAGGCAGGCTATAAGAGCCATCAGCCCCTTGAGGCACTCTGTCATGAGGAGGCACACTTAGAGTGGAGGCCCCAAGAGCCACCAGGGCCTCCAGTGAGCCAAGATGGCATTTAAAGAGGCTGCTAGACATCTAGTTCCTTGGGGGCAGATCAGAGCTTCGGTGAGGTCAGCCTGGGAGCAGGGCGGGTGCCTTTTGGGCCCTCATCTCACGCTGTCTCCGTTGCTCCCCCATGCGCAGGTGGAGCAGCTAGAGTTATTTCAGAGAGAGCAGACTAAGCAGGTAATGCCTGAGGTCCTCGATAAATGCTGGCTGCTTAAGCGGTGACTGGTCTCGGTGCATGACCCCGGCTCCAGCTTGCCTCCGTGGGCTCCTGTTGTGAACTGTTTGTGAAGGGGCAGGGTCACGCCGTGGAACCCAGGCCGTCCCGGAGTGCGGTGTGCTGGGCCCTCTCAGGCCTCGCCCCACCCATCCCAGGTCGGCCCCTCCACCCGTCTGTACTTGCATCGTCTGTTAGGGACGAGGGGTAGGGCAGGCTTCATCTTTGCTGTACCAGGTCCAGAGACAGCCTGCCCTCGGGACTCCCAGACCTCCAAGTCCTGCTCCCAGTTTGGGTACTCAGCTGTGGGGACTTAAAAGTTTGGCCACAGGCCTGGTGTAGCACAGCTCCCTTCTTTCCTGCAGAAGCCAGAAAGGTGATGTGCCAGGCGGCCCCCACAGATTAGCAGGGCCGTGAGCTCAGGACGCTTGCCCATCACCCTCTGGGGTTTTTAACCTCCAGCATAAGATAGAGATGTCTGGGAGCAGGAAGGCCAAGGTTGAGAAGAGGTGAGGTCTGACTGCCTCGCCCTCACCAGGGTGCTGCCTTAGACATCAAAGCTATCAAACTGGCATTTAGGGGGCACCCCCTTCCTCCACCCCTTTCCTACCCCATCATCTGGGGCTTGCTGAGGAGGTGGGCCCTCTTCTCTTCCCATCCCCTCCTCCAGGGAGCCTGAGATGATGGGGAAGGTCAGACAGAAGAGCAAACAGTTAGCAATGGAGCTCCCGCCTTTTGCCTTCACTGATCATGCTTGAGCTCCCAGAAAGCCCAGGGGAGCCAGGAGCATCTGTGGCTGCCATGTGCCCTCTCGTCCCCTTCCTTCCTGAGCCCGTCCTCTCTGTGGGGGTGGGGTGGGCGTGGAATACGTGTGCTACCCTGCTCTCGTCCTCCAGCTGCCTGACCCCAGTGCTAATCACAGCCACCACACCACCAGCCCCAGCCCTAATGGCCTGTGCATGTCGAGGAGAGGTCCGAGCAGTTGGGCTTTTGCTCTGGCAGTTTCTTGCGGGGCGGGGGGGTAGGGGGGGTATTCATTGAGTGTGTCTGCTGGCGTTATAGACTGGGCCCCCTGTTCCTGTCCTGCCGTGGGAAGGTTGGGGCTGGGAACGGCGGCGGTCAGTCGTGGTAGGGTGTCAGCTCCCGAGTGGCCCCGCTGCCTCTGTCTCTGAAGCAGGGGCCGGAGGCAAGCCGGGCAGGTGGCTCTGACAGCACTTGCGTCAGGTCACGTCACTCAGGTCCTGCCCATCAGCCAGGGCGGCCCTGAGATTCTTATGGGGACACTGGGGACTGGCCTGGGGAAACCCCATAATTTGTCTGGACCTTCAGCAGAAGGCCCCCTGAGTCTCTCTCCTCTTTCCTCCCTGCCCCAGGTGGAAGAACTGAGCAAGAAGCTAGCTGACCATGAGCAAGCCAGCAAGGCGCAGCAGCAGAAGCTGAAGGTGGGACAGCAGGGGATGCGCCTGCCCTCATCGGCTCAAGGGAGCAGGGAGGGAAGCGCTGAGCCCCGGCTGGGCCACCCTGGGGCCTGGCAGCCTCAGCAGCCCTGCCCATGCGTCTGTGAGCTCCTGAGAGACCAGAGTGGCTCGCAGCCCGCAGACCTTCACTGTCTGCTGCAGTAGCCACTAGCCACGTGTGGTTACTTGAATTAAAAATTCAGTTTCTCAGTCACGCTAGCCACGCTTCCATAGCTCAGTAGCCATGTGTGGCTAGTGGCTACCATACTGGACAGGGCAGATCAGAACATTTATAGCACTGCAGAGGCTTCAGTTGGGTTGTACTGTTTAATCTCAGGGAATGAGTGTTAGTGACATTTAGTACTACAGTGCAACTGAATGTTTTTAATACTTTCCGTGGTATCACCTTCTTTGGTTTAATATTTGCTTTTTTGCAACTCCAGGCTTCACAGCTTTTAGTTAAGGGCAAAGGAACTTGTTACCAGTGGCCCCAGGAGGGTCACAGGAGTGGGTGGAGTTCAGAGCTCTTTGCCCAGCTCACTGCCCTGTGCTTCCACACCATGTCACAGTCACGCTGATAAGCAGGTGGAGGACACTCCTCCCGGGGGCCTTGCTGGTGCTGGGGGGTGAGGCGGTAAGGCTGGTTGGCCCTGGCCAGTGCCTGCTACAGACTTAGCACTTGCTGGCGCAGACTGCGGGTGGACAGAGAAGCCGCCAAGGACAGATCCTGCGCCCAAGGAGTCTGTGGCCTGCCTGGGAGGCGGTGCCCGCAGCATAAATGAGCCCACCGGCTTCGGAGTCAGGTGTGCAGAGGCTCCAATCTCACTCTGCTGTTCAGTCCCTGTGACCAGTGTGCTTTCAGTCTCTGAACTCAGTTTCTTCATCTGTGAAGTGGAGCTAAAGTTAGTTCCCAGGGTGGTTCTGAGGAGAAACGAGTTCTCATGTCCTCAGCACACAGGCTGCGCCTAGACTCCTGGTGTTCCTGGGGGTCGGTACCTTTCCTCCCGGGAGACTGTGTCCTCACGGAGGGAGGGTAAGTAGCTTGTGCCTGGTGTCAAGGCAAAGGCAGGCTGCCAGAACTCTTCAGAAAGGGCACTGTCTGGCTAAGAAAAGCTCCTATAGCATCTGGACTCGGAGGGGTGTATGGTGCTTAGGCTGCAGCTGGGAGGGGCCCAGAGGCCTGTTGTGTGTCCTCAGAGGACATGCAGGGATCTGTAAACACCGTGGAGCCCAGGAGGCTAGGGGTCGGTGGATTTGGGTGAGGCAGAGAGACCAGTGGCCATCAGCTTCTTTCCTCTTTCCAGGCCCAGGGCGGTGAGAGCCTGCAGGAGGTCCAGCGGCTCCAGGCCCAGCTGAGCGAGCTGCAGGCCCAGCTGAGCCAGAAGGAGCAGGCGGCTGAGCACTACAAGCTACAGGTGAGGAGCCCAGCCCTGGCCCTGGCGCCCCCCACTTTTCTGACCCCACCACCCACTCGCCCTTCCACCCACCCAGATGGAGAAGGCCAAGACTCATTATGATGCCAAGAAGCAGCAGAACCAAGAGCTGCAGGAGCAGCTGCGGGGCCTGGAGCAGCTGCAGGCAGAGAACAAGGAGCTGCGGGCAGAAGCAGATCGGCTGGGCCGGGAGCTGCAGCAGGCCGGGCTGAAGACCAAGGAAGCCGAGCAGACCTGCCGCCACCTCACGGCCCAGGTGCGCAGCCTGGAGGCACAGGTGAGGCTCTGGCCGCGCTGGCACACTGGCCTCCGGTGCCCTCCTCTCCGCAGCCACCCTGCTGAGGCCTGCCTTCACTCTCTCCCCGCCCCCTTTCCCAGGTTGCCCATGCCGACCAGCAACTTCGGGACCTGGGCAAGTTCCAGGTGGTGACTGACGCCTTGAAGAGCCGGGAGCCCCAGGCGAAGCCTCAGCTGGACTTGAGTATTGACAGCCTGGATCTGAGCTGCGAGGAGGGGACCCCTCTCTCTGTCACCAGGTCAGGGGCACCCTTCCTCCCTGTTGTCCGCCCACATTGCTCAGGCAGCCTCCTGGGCACTGGGGCTATGAGAGAGGAAGATGGGAACCTTTTGCCCTCTGGAAGCTTGGTCTTAGAGGAGGATGACATATTAGAGGTATTAGGCCAGATGCTTTTATGTAGCATAGTGGGAGTGAGAAGAAATGAGTGGTCAGAAGAGGCTTCATGGAGGCCGTCACTCCTGCTCGAGTCTTGAAAGAAACTGTACGTGAGAAGAGTGATAACAGCAAAGGCTGAGGAGGAGCCTGGCTGGACAGTGAAGTTGGGAGGGCTTGGGCCCAGGCTGGACCCCCACTGAAGGAGGCTGGCGTTTAGAGCTGATCCTAAAGGCACTGAGGGGCCTCAGGAGGGTTTGCAGTTGAGCACATGGTCAGTTTTGCATCTTAGCCTACCTATCCTGATAGGGAAAACTGAGACTTTAATGAGAATAATAAGTGTATTTTTATGTTAAATGCTTTATATGTGCCAGAGATACTGTTAAATATACCTGAGAAATATGAATTTATTTATCCCATAACAATTCTCTGAGATAAGAGTCCATGATTATCTGCTTTCACAGAGGAAATTGGGGCAGCCCGGGGTCCGACAGTGGCAGGGCTAGGCTTGACCCCAGGCAGCCTGGTTTGAGTCCTGGCTTGTCACCACCGTGTGTCTCTCAGAGGCTGTTGTAGTTGAGGTGAGAGATGAGGTAGACAGGGAAGGAGAGGAGTGGGGTGTGGTTAGGGGGCTCTTGGGCATGCAGGAAAGGGAAGAGATGGAGGCAGGTTGGAGGTTGCTCCCCTCAGCTTCATGTTGGCTATAATAGGAAATAGAGGAGGAGCAGACAGTGGACTTAGTTTGGGACATGTCATTGTGGACTCCAGAGGGGCAGTCGGGGGCTGTGTCTGGGAGGGTCTGGAGAGCAGGGTCTGGGAGTTGCCTGTATTGAGGAGCTCAGAGCACCATGGGGTGGGTGGGCTCACCAACAACGGAGCAGATGGAAGGCAGGGTCCCAGTCAAGGACTCTTCTTGGTACCTCTGAAAAATCAGAGGGTGGGGTACTTGACCTGGTGGTCTTGTAGTAAATGTCACTGGAACAAAGGGATGGACAAAATGTGGTGTAGCCCCAGGAATGGCGCCTCAGCAGCTTTTTCCCCACAGCAAGTTGCCTCGCACCCAGCCAGATGGCACCAGCATCCCTGGAGAGCCAGCCTCCCCCATCTCCCAGCGTCTGCCCCCCAAAGTGGAGTCCCTGGAGAGCCTCTACTTCACACCCATCCCCGCTCGGGGTCAGGCCCCCTTGGAGAGCAGCCTGGACTCCCTGGGGGACATCTCCCTGGACTCAAGCCGGAAGACCCGCTCTGCTCGTAGGCGCACCACGCAGATCATCAACATCACCATGACCAAGGTCAGCAAGGTCAGGCTGCTGGGAATGGGGCTGTAGGACAGCACTGCTCGCTTCCTCTCCAGGGCCTGCCTCCATCAGGTCTCCAAAAACTGCCTCCAGAGGGGCAGGGCCGACGGGTCCCTACCCACAGACGAGAGCTGCAGAGCGGTGACTTGCTTTGGCCTCCCGGAGAGGGGCCGGGCTGGCCTCGGCTGCCTGTCCACCGACAGGCTGCCATGCTCTCTGTGTACAGTGGCGACCCTGCGCAGGCTCAAGGGGACAATGCAGAGAAGCCTCCCGCATGCACCCTGGGTGACAGATACGTTACGCTGCTCGGGGGCTGCCTGCCTGCCTGCGGCTCTGGTCTTGTTTCCACATCCCAAGGAGGCTGGGGAAGGTGGCGGGGCAGGGAGCACTTCAGTTACCAAGAAACTGAAGTTCTAAAAGATGGTCCCCTGGTGTGCTTGGTCAGAGGGACCTGTGGGACAAGCCTGATGCACTCAGGAGACGCGGGGTCCAGCTCCAGCTCTGTCCCCTGCTCTGTGACCCCCAGGCCAGTCCTTTCAAGCCCGTGTACCTCACTTCTAAGACAGCCTGAGGCTCTTGGCCCACCCTCCCTCAGAGCGTTGTTAACAGACTCAACGGAACAATGGACAGGAGTCCCGACAGCCTCAGCACCTTGTGTGGATTAACAAGGCCCATTTCTTGCAGATGGGCAGCTGAGGACCCTGTGCAAAGGAGTGTGGACAGCTGTGGGATCTGAGGCGCTCTGGGAAAGGAAATGGGAGGCTTTTTCAAAAAATGTTGATATGCTTGGCGGGGGGTCTTAGTTGCAGCATGTGGGATCTAGTTCCCTGACCAGGGATCAAACGCCCCTGCATTGGGTTCAGTCTCAGCTGGTGGGCCGCCAGGGATGTCCCAGGACGTCAGGGCCCACCCCCGCTGCAGCAGGTGCATCCTCTCTTCCAGAAGCTGGACGTGGAGGATCCAGACAGTGCCAACGCCTCCTTCTACAGCACACAGTCAGCCCCGGCTTCCCAGGCAGGCCCGAGAGCCGCCTCCTCCACCCAATCTTTAGCCCGCCTGGGCTCTCCCGACGACGGCAACTCCACTCTGCTCAGCCTGCCTGGCTACCGGCCCACCACTCGCAGCTCCGCTCGCCGTTCCCAGGCTGGGATGTCCGGTGGGGCCCCTCCAGGTGAGGGGACTGTGGGGGCCTGACACGCAAACCTGAAACTGGAGACAGATCCTGACACAGCCAAAGGACAGGCCGCGACCCAGCACCTCCCCCCTCCCCCCTCCCCGTTGTTCACCCAGGGGCTGTGCTAGGTAGTAAGGCTGATGTCATTCTCAGCCAAAGGCTTCATGAGGGGCGGGGGATTCCCTGCACAGGAGTGCTCCAGGCCCCTTCTCAGGTGGGGAGGGGCTGCCAGGGGGGCCAGACTGCCAGGGATCTATCCTCAGATTCCTTTCTGAGGCTCTTGCCTTCAGGGAGCGCTCTGGGTATGGATTCCTGGCCCTCCAATAGTTTCTTTTGGTGTCACAACCTCTGCATGGGACCCCAGGGAGGAGGCAGGGAGCCAGTCCCCAGGGAAGAGATGGTTGTGAGCCTCGTGCCCGTAGCTGCAGGATGGAGCAGAGCAGGACCCTGGGGTGCTGGAGTTCAAGGGCTAGGACAGGAGTAGTGGCACCAAGGCTGGCGGGGTGCTGCCTCCACCCTCTCGTGCTGGCCTTGCAGCCCTGCTTGTTGCTGTCTCCTTGCCCCCGTACAGGCAGGAACAGCTTTTATGTGGGCACCTGCCAGGACGAGCCCGAACAGCTGGATGACTGGAACCGCATTGCAGAGCTGCAGCAGCGCAACCGAGTATGCCCACCGCACCTGAAGACCTGCTACCCCCTGGAATCCAGGGTGCGCTCTCAGGTTCCCTGCCAGGGACCCACCCCTGCTGGCTTCCCTCTTCCTCCTGGACCTCCCTCCCCAGTTTCCTGGCCTGCTGAGGAGGGGACCTGCTTCTGGTCAACTAGCAGGCAGGGAAGAACTCAGGAGGAGGGCCTGTGGAGGGCTGGGGTTTGCAGAGCTCCCTTGGGACGGCTCCTGCGGCTCTGGTGCAGGGCGAGGCAGGAAGACGCCAAACGGGAGGGGAGCCGTTTGCAAGAGGAAGGCTCCAGATGCCTGGCCAGTGAGGAGTTCTAGGGCGGCCCTGCCCCATCTCCAAACAGCTCGGGTCCACCGACCACTTCCTTTACCCCACACAGCCTTCCCTGAGCCTGCCTGCCATCACAGATGAAGAGATAAAAACTGGCGACCCCCGGGAGACCCTGCGCCGGGCCAGCATGCAGCCAACCCAGATAGCGGAGGGCGCCGGCATCACCACACGGCAGCAGCGCAAGCGGGTTTCCTCAGAGACCCACCAGGGTCCCGGCACACCCGAGGTGGGTAGCTTGGACTTTGGTCTTCTCTAGTGGCCGCCACGTCTGTGAGTCTATTAGTGGGGAGTCTCCTGGTGCAGGAGGGAGGCAGGTGCTGGCTGGCTGGACACGGTCCACTTGTCTGTTTCGTTCTGGACCTAACCATCCTCTTCTCCGTAGTCAAAGAAGGCTACCACGTGTTTCCCGCGCCCCATGACCCCCCGGGACCGACATGAAGGGCGCAGACACAGCACTACCGAGGCCCCGAAGAAGACAGTTCCAGCTGTTAAACAGGTTAGCTGGGGGTTGAAGGGAGAACCGCCAGCTGAGCCCTAGAGCAACTGTGTGGCCAGTGGTGCCCCCAGTCTGACAGCCCTTCCCAACAGGCTGACCGCCGCCAGTCTATGGCCTTCAGCATCCTCAACACGCCCAAGAAGCTTGGGAACAGCCTTCTGCGGAAGGCAGCCTCAAAGAAAGCCCCCTCCAAACCCTCACCCAATCCCCGCAGCGGGACCCGCCGCTCTCCGCGCATCGCCACCACCATAGCCAGCGCCGCTGCCACCCCCCGGGCAAAGGGCAAGGTACGGGCACTGACGGGAGGGTTCGGCTCCTAGAAACCCAGTGAGGAGCATGGGTGACCCCCACCCAGCCACCCCAGGGCTCTGAGTAGGCCTCTGGAGGGTGAGGGCTGAGAGCAGGAGCTCCTCTCTGGTTAGCTGCTCCTCCTTGAGGAAAGCAGAGGATAAAACACCCAGAGCTGCTCAGGTGAAAACCAGCCCCTGCAAGCCTGCGGTAGATGGGTCCAGGGCTGCAGCACGGAGACCGCCCTAGTCTGGGCATGTGGGAGCGGGAGGGGGCGCAGGCTGGCGCTGAGCAGCTGTCTCTCTCTCCAGGCGAAGCACTGAAGAGCCAGTGCCAGCGAGCGGCCCCGCCATGTTCCCGATGCTGCCCTCGCCTGGCCCTTCTCCTTCTGTCCCTTTCAGTGCCTTCTCTCAGCTCCCAGGCCAACAGTGGCCCAAATCCTCGAGACAGTGATGCCTGCCCACACCCTGGCCAGGACCCAGACCATCCCCAGGTGAACAGCTGTGTCCTCCAGAGTGGCCCAGAGCCTGGGCAGTCTGGGTCCGCTCCCTGCCTTGCCTCCTGATGTTTTCCTAGAGTAAAGTCACTTCTCCATCGTAACCAGATTTGAGGCTGGCTTTGTGTGGCTGGGTCCTTGGGCCTACCCAGTCCTCCCGGCCTCTGGATCTAGAAGGGACCATTGGAGGAGCAGGCCCTGGCCGTTGGGCCTCGCAAGGGCCCTTGCTCTTGAAGTCCAGGACTGGGCACTGAGCTAGTGGGAGCACCCCACCCCCAGGTTCATCCATCCACCCAAGGACCCAGTTGCCCAAAGGATGCTCTTTTCCAGGAGAAGGGCCCTGCACCTTGAGGGGGTGGGGGGCAGCCCTCAGTGGCAGCTCCCATCACCCACCCTCCCCAGATTTGCGCTGGGGTGGGATTTGGAGTGATGGGAAGGTTTTTAAGGGCCAGAGATGGATCTTTTCTAAATGTTATTACTTGTAAATAAAGTCTATTTTTTCTCCCTTGAATGCCAAGATGCCTTGGTCTGTGTTGGGGAAGCAGGGAGACTTCAGACCACCTACCTTCTCTCAAACCCCTTCTCCTGGCCTCTCTGGAGCCACAGGATCTTCCACTGTTTCTGGCCTCTGCTCCCGAGGAGCGTTAGCTAAGCTAAGTCGCTTCAGTCATGTCTGACTCGGTGCGACCCCATAGACGGCAGCCCACCAGGCTCCCCCCATCCCTGGGATTCTCCAGGCAAGAACACTGGAGTGGGTTGCCATTTCCTTCTCCAGTGCATGAAAGTGAAAAGTGAAAGTGAAGTCGCTCAGTTGTGTCTGACTGTGAGCGACCCCCATGGACTGTAGCCCACCAGGCTCCTCCATCCCTGGGATTTTCCAGGTAAGAGTACTGGAGTGGGGTGCCATTGCAGGCCGGCATCTTGTGATGTGAGGGCCCGTGTCCCTGAATCTGGCTTTGTCTTCAGCTTCAGAGTGGCATCCTCTCACTCCGTACTCCCTCCTCGCACTAGCCGCGTTCTGTGCTGGGACGACAGCCTAAAGGATAAGTGACTGGACACACGTCGGATGCTGCCATTCAAGATGGTTTATGAATGGCCCCCATGGGCCTTGCTGGGCTGACAGATACAGAGGGGGGTCAGAAGCAGCCTCTGCCCGCATCCCAGGAGGCCACAGAGGAAACATACAGTAAATCGATGCAGACTGTGGCCTGGACCTCAGTAAAGAGGTGGTGTTTCAACCAGGTGGCGGTGGAGCTCGGGTTCACCATCAGGATGGTGTGGCAGAGGGGCCTGGCTGGAGGACGGGGCTTCCTGTGGCAGGGGCACACTTGTCTCCAGCCCAGCCTGGGGGAGTGAAGCAAACAAGGATCAGGGCCAAGGTGGGAAGAACTTCCCTCTACGCCATGTCTCCTGCCCGAGTCCTGTTCCTTTTAGTTTTCACCTCAGGCTCGGGCAGTCAGTGGGCATAGCCCACCCTTTCCTTCCCACACTGAAGCAGGGCTCCTTGTGTCCTGGAGGCCCTCCCTTGGGTTCCTCACCCAGAGCTGGGCCAGGACAAGGTGATGCTGGACAGTCTGCCCAGGATCCATGAAAACACAGGAGAAGTTGGTATCTCGCAGGGTAGGGCTCAGCTCCTCCAGCACCAAGGGCCTCCACAGCTGGGTCCACTTGCCCCTGTACTCCCGCCTGGAGCAGAGGAGGGGGAAAGAAAGGCTGAGAGGACTGCAGCAGGCGGCCTGCCTCCAGCCAGCCTCACCACCATGCCCTCACCTGGTGCTGCCCTCCCGCAGCCGGCCTGGGAGGTGTTCGATGAAGGAGCCATTGCCCAGCCAGTAGAGGATGCTGAAGTGGGGAAAGCGGCTGCAGGCAGTACAGGACAAGGTCAGCGTTCCATCTAAGGGGCACATGTGGCTGTTAGTCCTGTAGAGCAGACCCTCCCGCCCCCGCCATGGCCTGCCCGCCCTGCCCCACCATTCAGGAATCTCGAATGGAAAGTCCAAGGGGAAGGCTGCACAAGAGGAATCTGGGGATGGGTCCCTCATGTGGGTCCTTGACTCCTGAGTGGTTTCTTCAGAATGCCCCGGGGTTTTCCAGCACCCAGCTTCAGTGACTAGGAGCTCTGGCCAAGGAGGCAGCACAGTAGGCAATCGCTCAACTGAGAAGGCCAGCGGGCAAGTGGGCCCTGGGAGAAAGGGCTGGGCTTGGAGCCACCTCAGTCAGGACTACGGGAGTCCCCTGACTGTTCTTCTGAGTCCTCTCCATCCCTCCTGACAGCATCTTGGGAGCTGTGAGCTGAGGCCTGCACCAGCTCGCGATGCTGGCTGGGAGGGGGAGAATGCCCACTGCTCAACAGAGATGCTCGGTTGGTGACAGGCTACATGGCAGAAGGCTGGGGGGTGTGTGCTCAGAGGCCAACCCGCCCTCGGCGCCACTGTTTCCTCAGCCCGCCCTCGGACCACCGCGCCCTCCCATCCTACTGGAATAGCTCCTTACTCAGTGAGACTTCCGCTGCTGGCCAGGTCACTGTCAGCGCTGGGCACTGCTTAGCTGCTGGGAGCGCTGGGGGCCTCGAGGAGCAGGGGGCCTTTGCCATCCCAGGTGAGGCAGCTGTGGTGGCCTGAGGCACAGGTGTGGCTCTGGCCAGGTGGGAGATGATGTGGACACAGAGGAGCAGGGCCCGAAGAGGGCTGGGGTCTGAGGAGAGGACAGTCACAGAGGTCAGCAGCTGTCTGACCTCCCAGGACTGCTCGGCATCCTGGCTCTGCTCTTGCTTGGAGAGGCAGCTGCTGCCAGGATTAAGTCTGGCAGATTCTTGGCTCTGTTGGGAATGGGTGGGACAGAAGAACCCCTCCAGCCCTAGCTCGTGGCTCCCTGAATGGAGCACAGGGAGACCTTGGAATGGAGCCAGAGCGCAGCATCCAGAGGCTGAAAGCCACAGCACAGCAGCTGAAGGGACCGCCTGGGGTCAGGTTCCTCTCTGGCCTCAGGCCGCACCCCACCCCCTCCACCCGCACACGCACAGCCCCAGGGCCCACCTGGAATCCAGTTCTGTCTCATGGTCATGATGATCTGTGTCAGGAGCTGCAGTGCCTTGCTCTATATATCTGTGACAACTTCCTCTCTGGGGAGGCGGGGGAGGCGACCGTGACAAACGGCTTCTACAGTTTCCAGGCACACTAGTACAGCCTTCCCGTGGTCTCCACAGCCCCTTCCTACGTCTGACTTTTCAGGGGTCTGCCAGACACTGTCCACTCTGCCCCGTCCACCTGTCTCCACTGACAACTCCTGGAGGACTGGCATTGAGCATAGGCTGGAGCTCTTCCAGCCCCTAGAAACAAAGCTGGCGGATCCCCACCCTAGCTCTTCCTACCATCAACATTATACTCACTAGTCCAATCAAACACAGGATGGAAACTGAGGCCCAAAGAGGACCAGGGACTTACCTAGTCACAAAGGGAGGGAAAATTCCGCTGCCAGAGCTGTTCTGGGAAGGGCAGGATAGACAGTGAAATCCTTCTGGGAAAGCACTGCCCCCTGCTCCTATTTTACTTTCAGTTTTATTTAAGCAGGGGATCTAGAGTAGGCTCTGGCCACCAGCAGACACATGGACTCCACAGCAGTCTGGACCGAGTCCCGAAGGTCCCTGCACACCGTGCCTTCTGCTGAGCTGGAGCTCACCGCGGCCGTGAACCTTCTCCCTCACTCCCAGGCCCCCTGCTCTGCAGGTGGCATCAGCCTGGGGTCTTCAACCACCCTCAGCCTTACCCTCCCAGGGCTGCACAGGGCCATGAACTAATGACAGTCTCTCCATCCCAAGACTCTGCTCTTCCGTGTGAACAGAAAAGGCCTCCTGCTTCTTCCTTCAGTCACACTGTACTCAAGGGGACAACTGTCCTAGACACTGGGGACCCGAAGTTGGATCAAGTGGGACATTTCAGATTCATACCAACCCATCCACATCCTGGCCTTTCTCAGGCTCCCCACTCCCTCCAACCAACCCAACACCTACCCCTCACCCCCATAAATCCTTTTCACTTCTGTCATCCCAGCTCCTTGGCCAGAGCTACAGATCTAAGCTCACCAGGAAGTCTAGTTTCCCCCTGCCTGGCTCCCAAGAAGTCCTGAAGAGCCCTCTTTTTTGGAAGCTGCCCCTTTCGGAGCTCCCCAACTCAGTTTGGCTGTGTCTGGCCCCACATGAGCCCCATCATGGGAGCTACATTTCCTGGCCTCCACAGAAACATCTCTGACACGCTTGGAGCACAAGCTAGAGCACTGGCCCTACGGGGAGGAGAGGGTGCTTTCCAGGGAAAAGTGGGTACACCCAAGCACTGGCTGGAGCAACAGCAGAGCTACAGAAGTCAGGGTCACACATGTGGCCTCAAGGGGCAGAGAGACCAGGGCTGGTGATCCACGGAGCAGCTGTGAAGGACCAGACCTGATTGTCTGGGATCAGGAGGATGGGGTCCTGGAGACAGAGCCAGGGAGGCCAAGAGATGGAATTAAGGTTTGGAAGATGCGTCAGGAACATGGCTGCAATCTCAAGGGGTGAGTGTATTGTGTGTGTGTAAAAACCATACATTTCCAATTTAGATGTGGGAGACTAAGTCAACTCCTCTTCTCTAGGGCTCTAACTCACATCTTCTGACTCCCTCCTCACCACCTGCCCAGGAGCTTCTGGGCTGCAATACGGAGAGAAGCTCCTCCCTAGGAGCACCAGTGTCTCCGACTGTCGGAGCTTCTGAGATCCAGTTCTCCGGGGAAGGGGATGGGGATGCGAGGGACAGGAGACAGGACTCTACCTGTGAGTGTAAATAAGGCCAGAGCCGGGCTGCTGGGAGGTCATGGTACTCAGGACTGTTGAAGGATGGAGAGTGCGCCTTGGAGAGACTGGCCTTGGCTTCTCACATGGCCTGATGTGGGGGTGGGGGGACGTGGTTTATTCATGAAGTTGTGTCTGACTCTATGACCCTCTGGACTGTAGCCCACCAGGTTCCTCTGCCCATGGAATTCTCCAGGCAAGAAAACTGGAGTGGGTTGCCATTTCCTTCTCTAGGGAATCTTCCCAACCAGGGGATCGAACCTGGGTTTCCCGCATTGCAGGTGAATTCTTTACCGCTGAGCCACATGTGGGCGAAGGAGGGACAAAAATGAAAGGATGACCCCAGGCCCCAATCCACTGAGGGTGGGCCCATGGGCATGAGTGGCATGTTGGGTAAGCCACAGGTGGATAAGAGAGTGACTGGGGAGGGGGTGGTTGCAGCAGGGCACTGATCTCAGGTCATGAGGACAGTCACCCTGTGATGACCTAGGGCTCCTTCTGTGACAGGACAGAAGCCCAGCAGGCCATCTCACTCAGGGATGTTGGATGGGACCCACCACTCGCAGGACCCAGCTCTCAAATGGGAAGAGCAAAAAGGCAGCAGAGACCAGGCAGCCCCAGGGACCACAGGGAAAGAGGTGGGAAGAAGAAAAGCAAGATGGATGTTCAGCTTTCCAACCCAGCTCACAGAGCTTTATTAAGAACAAATGACAAGATCCTGCTTGGTTCCTGCTGCACCTGAAGGGCCATATTCCCTAGGAACCCGGCGTGGAAAGTCCATATTTGCCTTCCTACTTCCTTCAAAACCCCTAGGACCAGAGCTGGGGCTCACCTGAAACCCCCTTTCAGACCCCATACTCACCCGGCCCTGACCTCTTCCCAGCCACCCCAGCACTCATGCTGCTGGGCCCAGGCAGAACCCAGGGATGACGGGGCTGACATGAGGATACTCCTTGAGCTGGGAATCCCCTGGCAGCTTCAAGGGAGCAACGTGTGACTACAGGAAGAAGTGTCACGCCTATCAGCCCCTCCACCGCAGACACACAGACACACACGCTCACTGGGGCTTGCAGGGAAGGAAGTGATGTGGCCATGGCGTTCGACACAGGTCACCACTTCTGGGCAGAGCGTCAGCTTGCACAAGCGGCCCTCAATCACTGCTCTGTATAGATGGTCTCTGTTCTTGACTGAGTAAGCCCTGCTTAAGGGAAGGTTCCCCAACAAATTCTCAGGGAATTCTGAGGTCCCAGGGCTTCCCTTATTGGAAAAGCCATGGCAAGGTTCCACTTGCCTCAACCAGCCTATGGCCACCCCCACAGGGAGGGCCCGCCCGTGGCCTTAACCAGGAGGAAGGACACTTCACCCCCCAGTGTGCTTCAGTGGCACCGGCCACAGTTCTCTGGCCCTTCCGCGCTGAGTGTACCAGGCTCAAGCCCCATGCACGGAAGGAAGAGGGGGGCAGGGCCTGGGGCTCACAGCCAGAGGTAAGATGGCTCCTTTACATCAAAAATGTTGTGGCTCTGCTCCTGCCCTGCTCAAGCAGGGAGGTGAGGCCTAGAAGAACTGGGGCAATACCTAAGCTCCACAATAAAAAAGGTTTTTAAATATATTCATCAAAATAGTTTTCTTTTAAAAAGCCCCCACTGCTGACAGCCCCACTGGCTGGCTCTCCATCACCTCCCTTCCCAGCCCGGACACAGCCGGAGGAGTCCTGAGCGGCCCAGTGCCCCTCTGAGTCTTTCCCACCCAGGAGGTCTTGGAGGGCAGAGAGGAGAGTGCCCTGAGGTCCATGGTGGGTGGATGTTCTTCTTCCTGACTATTCCAGGCCCAGGATATAGTTGATGCCTTGCACCAGGCCAATGATGACAGGCTGCCATGCTACCAAGTACCGAAGCCAGTCCAGCAGTTGCCCGTACATGACATGAGGCCTCTCCCAGCTGTTAGTGAGTTAAAGAAAAGAGGCTATATGTTCGAGCTGCTGAGGCTGGCCTAGGGGATGGGTGAGAGGGTCTGTCTACATGTTCCTGAGGCGTCACAGAAATCAGCCTACAAAGAAAGGTGCTTTCTTGAAAGACCCGCCCCCTCCAACCTCTCCGTGTTGGAACACAGGGCTGAACCCAGAGAATGAGGGAAATGGAACAGAGGGGATCAGTGCAGAGGATCGGACAGACAAGGCAGAGGGTGGAGTGGTGAAATGAAGGTCTCCATGGCCGATACACACAGAGGGCTCTGCGTGACCCCCTCTGTAAGCTGGGACTGCCAGTGAGCCTGAGACTGCTGTAGATTTCTCATGACAATGGCTTCGGGAAGATGAGGAAAGAGATAAGGTAACCCGAAGGTTCTTATCCAAAATGGGAAGATTTCTAGGTCAACAGAGGGGTTGAGTGTGAGGACAGAGGCATATAGGGGCAAGCAAGAGGCTGGTCACAGGGGATAACTCCTGGTAGAGAGGCTCCAACGAGCCCCATCCAAGGGCACTGAACATGCGGGCCCTGCTGAGGCCAAGAGGCCCTGGAGAGGAGTCCCTTCCCTCCACTTTACAATCCACTGCCAGTAAAGACACTGGAGAGGGAGCCTGGGAATCCAGCTCCGGGGAAGCACAGACCTCACAAGACTGCGGGGAGTCCCTCTGAGGGCATCAGGAAATACAGTCTGGCCCAGTACTGAGAAGCAAGAGAAGCCCCGACCCTCAGCTTGACCACAGAGTTACTGAACTAGACCCCAAAAGAACCAAGCAAGGAACCATTACGGGGAACACCATAGCCCTACACAGCCCAGCTAGTATCCAGGGGCCAAGAAACCCCCACAGAGATAAAGGGCAACTGGGAGAGGCTCCTGGATCCAGGGCAGCTGAGAGCAGTACAGGTCCTATGTTCAAAGCGGAGGGGACAGGGCTGGTCTCCAGCCCCGCCTTCCAGAGGCGAGGCGGCACACGTTAGTTACAGCACCTTGAGAATGTTGGTCAACCTTGAAACCGTTTCACTGGTAAAATGAGGATACTATTACCCAGGTCACAAGGCTCTAGAGAATGGAGTGAGCTCACAGAAGGAAAGCGCTTGTCACAGTGCCGCCAGGTGCACAGTGAGCAGGTGGGCAAAGGAAGTCGCTATCACTACTGATTCACCCTCGAGAGATCCTGAGCGGTGAGGAGAAGCTGAGCTGTTGGTCCTGCCCCACATCCCACCCACCTCCCTAGACAAGCCAGACAGGGGGCAGGAGGGGCACCCCAAGACCCGCCTGATGCAGGCCAGTACTTTCTTACCACTGCTCACTCCCAGCAAGAGCCCAAAAAGGATACGGGTTGCTGAACATCCTCTTGAGGTCTACCTTCTCTTTGCAGTACGGACATGTCTGCTTCTTTCCCACAATGCACCAGCCGCGGATGCAGAACTCGTGGAATCTGAGCACCAGTGGTCAAGGGAAATGGTGGGCAGCCAGGATGGCACTCCAGCCCCATGACGGGCTTCATGGCGTCCAGGCCCTAGCTCTGGAGGGAGGTTCAAACCCTGGCTTCACCTCTTACTGGCTATGTCATCTTGGGCGAGCTGACAGTACACCTCCAGCCCTGCTTCCTCATACGTGAAGTGAGGTTAATGAACTCTGCCTTACAGGGCCGCTCTGGGCACACGGCACAGGACAGGAGCCGAGTAAGGATGTGCTGAGCGCCAGAGGTGCCACTCAGGGCACTTGATTCCAGCACTGAAGGAGCCAGTTAAAGGATGCTCCTCCCTGGTGACCAACCCATCTTGCAGCAGCTAGTGTAGCTGAGGCTCCCTTCTGACCTGGCCAGGCTATACGCACTGCTTACACACGAGTGGCTCCCATCTATGAGGAAGACCAAAGGAGGCAACCGTCTCCACTCCCTGGAATTGGCTTCCCTACCAGAGGACATCACCCAGATGTGTGCCTCTTGTGACTCTCCTCCCCTCAAGGTCTGGCTGGCATGCCCAGGGTCATGATGGTCCCCTCCCTCCCTGACTGGAGTGTGCAGGTGGTGAGAGAGGCAGCCCAGGAGCTCCAGGCAGGATACACGTGATTGCAAGACAGCCTATACGTGTTCTCGATGATGCCTTCTTCACTGACATCCACAAAGATCTGCTGCCCACACACGGCACACACACTGTCCGAGAGGTGCTTGGTGGGCATGCCCGACTCGCTGTAGAACTGGGAGAGAAGAGCAGGAGGAAAAGACAGAAAAGACGTGAGAATCAACCAAAGTGGGATGATACCAGCGAAGCCTGGGGTCTTCTGGAGAGAATGTGACATGGCAGGTGGAGGATCCCGAGCTGCAGAATATCTCACCATCAATCATCCTCATCTCTGTGGGGCAGACAGGGTGAAAGGACTAGACTAGAGGTGGGGTGGGAAGTCAGATCAGACAGAACCTGAAGACAGGGCTGGTCAGCATCAGGGCAAGGAGGCGGGCAGGGAGAAGGGTTCGGGGCTGCTGACAGGGAACTACGTCAGCTAAGCCACTCTGTGGCCACACCGTGGTTCCCTCAGATGGGCAACATCTCTTCTCCAAGAGAAAGGCCAGTGAAACACCTGGTGGCAAGGGCATTTTCAGGCACTTGCTGCAGCAGTAAAACAGCTTCAACCCACCTGGACAGCATTTGGCATGATGTCTCAAACTGCCACACCATTTAACCCATTAACTTCACCTTAAGAAATTTAAAGAATTTCTTTTAAAAAAATATCAAAAAAGCTTCATGCATACAGATACTCATTTAAGTGTTATTTATAACTAAAGAAGTAAAGAGTCTGGCAACCTCTTAAAAAGTTAAACACAGCAATACCATATGGCACAGCAATACCATTCTTAGATAAAGAAAGATAAATAAAGATAAAGATAACTTAAAGATAACTCCTAAAGAATAAAAACCAGGCCTAACCACACACTTGTACACCAATGCTCATTAGCAGCATTAATCACAAATAGCAAAAGGTGGAAACAGCCCAAATGTCCATCAACAGAAGAATGGATAGACAAAATGGGGTCTATCCCTCCAATGAAATGCTACTCAGTCACAAGAATAGTAAAGCTCTGATACATGCCAAAACACGCATGCACTTTGGAAACATGCTAAGTAAAACAAGTTAGACACAAAAAGATAAACATTGCACTGGAATATAAGTCTATTTCTATAAAATACCTAGAATAGCCAAATTCATAGACAGAAAATAGAACAGAGGTAACCAGTGGCGGGGAGGAAGAAATGGGTTATTGCTTCTGTTTGGGATGATCAAAAATTTTGCAAATAGTACACTTAACAATGGCTAAAATCGTGAATTTTACGCTACGTATATTTTCCCAAAAAAGCAAAAAAAAAAAAAAAAAAAGCAAACAAAAACAAGCAAAGAAATGGAAAGAACCATAAATGGCCAACAATAGAAGGACACCTCAATAAACTGTGGCATCCACTCAAGGGGCTAGACAGGCAGTGAGCCAACTGAAGCTTGAGATACAACATTAAGTGTCAAAAGCAGGGCACAAAATTGGAGGCACAGCATTGTTGGCACCACATGTAAAGACCAGCAAGCAGATCAATCAAAACGCCAGAAAGAAATGCATGAGGATATTTACACCAGTGGTGTCTGGGTAGTGGGATTATAAATGGGTGCTTTTTATTTTGCCTACTTTTCTGTACTCAAATTTTCCTTAATGAACATATATAACAGGCGAACCTCAGCGATATTGTGGGTTCCACTCCAGAATACCACAATAAAGTGAGTCACACAAATTCTTTGCTTTCCCAGTGCATTTAAAAGTTGTTTCTACTTACTACTAGGTGTAAAATAGCATTATGTCTAAAAAACCAACTATGACAGTAACATCTAAGACCACAGATCACCATAACAAATAATAATGAAAAAATTCAAAATATTGCCAGAAGCACCAAAATGTGACACAGAGACACAAAGTGAGCAAAGGCTGTTGGAAAATGGTGCTGATAGACTTGCTTGATGCAGGGGTGTCATAAACCCTCAATTTGCAAAAAGCAAAACAAAAACTTATCTGCGAAGTGCAATAAAGCAAAGCCTGATAAAAAGAGGTATGCCCACACCTTAAAAGATTATTTATTACCCATGGTTAATCACAGTGAACGAGCAATTCCATGCTCCAAAAAGAAATTCAAATTTTTGCATACTTTCCTTGTGGTTTATTGTTCAACAGCTACATAGCATTTCCCCTTTATCCCAAGAATAAAAGACTTGAATTTTGTTGAAACTATTGTTTTTTTTCTTTTCATTGTCTTAAAAATGATGGTAAAACACACATAATATAGAATTTACCATCTTAACTATTTTTAAGTATACAGTTTGGTAATGTCAGTAAGTATATTCACATTGATCTGCAGCTCATCTCTAGAACTTTCACATCCTCCGAAACTGTAATTCTTTTAATTCTTTAAAAGGCTTCTGTGTGTACCTATAAAGGGAAACAGATTATACTTAGCCTTTTTTGTATTGTTATTTTCCTAACTTGAGTTTGCTCTGTTTTTTGTTTCCAGGCAACTGTCTTCTGAAACCTCACAGACCGTTAGCCGGGCGAGGGACAGCAGTGGAAGGGCGGGCGGGCGTGAGGAAGCTGGGACAAGGAGTAGGGGGCACAGCTACGTCTGCGACGACCTCCACTCCACACGCGGCTTCTGACTCCAAGCGGCCCTTCTGAGAAATGGCCTCTCCTGACTCCAAAAGTCCTCAGGGTAGAGGGCAGAGCTGCCCCAAGAATCCATGAATACAGAGTTTCCAGCCTTCAACCCTCCCTCCCCATCTTGCAAGAATGTCTGAAGTGACTCAAGGGGAGCTTGTTACTGTCACAGAACACCAGAGCAGCCCCGTCGCTGGGGAAACCAAAGCCCAGAAAGGAAAAAAACTAGCTGCGATAAGAATCCAGACCCCCTGGCCAAGACGTTCATTGACACCTGAACGTTGCAGAAATGCAGCTACTTAGCTCAGTGAGGGCCAATAATTCAAAAGGTTCTGATTTGTGTATTGACAGCGCAAAAGGAAAAGTGAGAGTTAGGATGAAGCCAAACCCGTGGGAGCCCACAAGCTGCAATTCTCCAAAGCAGGAATCTGAATGCTTGTGCTGAGGGGACCTCTGAGAGAGCACCAGAGTTCAAGAGGCTGACGGCTCTGAATGTGCCTGCCTGAGTATTTCTGAACAGCGAGAAGAGAGACCAAGAAGTCTGAGCCCAGCTCTGGCACCAAATCCTTGCACACTCGTGCAGCACAGGAACACCACCACTCACTCTGGCCCATGGCATCAGCAATGAGAAAGGGGAACCCTCCAACTCAGGACAGGAGAGCTCTGAGCAAAAACTTAACCTCAAACCACCCCAAGTTCTGCCCCAGGATACTGGGGCAGGGATAGAGCATCAGAGAGAACCTGCACGAGGAGATGAGAGTAGAAGGGACACCAAGGCAAAGTTCTATTAGGCCTCTAGCTTCTCCATTCTCCCCGTGAGCTAATGCAGCGACAGGCCAGCAGGGTCAAATCCCACAATGTTTCAACAAAGTTATCAGATGAGTCTGTCAAGTCAGGAAGGTCCCAGCAACCAACAGTTCACAGAGCCCACTGAGACTGCATAAGGAGGCCCTCAGGCTGAATGAGGTAAAGTACAGGGAGGAAGATTCCGGTTTAACCTCAAGAGCCTGATGCCTCAGTGTGGAAAGGGCTCAAGGGGCCACACAGTTTGTCAGGACAGACTGCATTTCCATCCTCTGTCACTTGCTATCTTGATGATCTTGGGCAAGCCACTCAAACTCTTCTTTCCTTCTGTCAGATATACTGGGTACCTACTAGATACCAGTCCCTGGACTAGGTCTTGGGCTATAATGTTGGAAAAACACAGACCTGGCCTCTGTCTTCAGGAAACCTACAGCAAGGGGAGACTGGCATTTAATGGCCATACTACTCAAAGCAATCTACAGATGTAATGAGATCCCTATCAAATTACCCATGACATTTTTCACGGAACTAGAACAAATGATCATAATATTTATATGGAACCATAAAAGACCCAGAATTGCCATAGCAATCCTAGGAAAAATAACAAAGTAGGAGACATAACACTCTTAGACTTCAGGCAATACTATAAAGCTATAATAATCAAAACAGTATGCCATTACCACAAAAACAGACATATATAGATCAACGGAACAGAATAGGGAGCCTAGAAAAAACCCACATACCAATGGTCAATTAGTCTTCAACAAAGGAGCCAATAATATAAAATGGAAAAAAGACAGTCTCTTCAGCAAGTGGTGCTGGGAAATCTGGACAGCTGTATGTAAATCAATGAAGTTAGAACACACCCTCATACCATGCACAAAAATAAACTCAAAACAGCTGACAGACTTAAACATAAGATACGACATCATAAAACTCCTAGCAGAGATCATAGGCAAATATTCTCTGACATAAATCATAACAATGTTTTCTTAGGTCACTCTCCCAAGGCAACAGAAATAAAAGCAAACAAAAAAAATGTGACTTAAACTTAAAAGCTTTTGCATAGCAAAGGAAACCATTTAAAAAAAAAAAAAAAAGACAACCTATGGAATGGGAAAAAATATTTGTAAATGATGTGACCAACAGGGCTTGATTTCCAAAAAATACAAACAGCTCATATAACTCAAGAATAAAAAACCAAACAGTCCAATGAAAAAATGGGCAGAAGACCTTAATAGCTATTTCTCCAAAGAAGATATACAGATGACCAATAGGCACATGAAAAGGTACTCAACACTGCTAATTAATAGGGAAATGCAAATCAAAACTATAATGAGGTATCACCTCACATCAGTCAGAATGGACATCATCAAAAAAATCTACAAACAGTAAAAGCTGGACGGAGTATGGAGAGAAGGGAACCCTCTTATACCATTGGTGAGAATATAAGTTGGTGCAACCACTAAGGAAAACAGTATGGAGGCTCCTCAAAAAATAAAAATAAAAGTTGCCATGTGATCCAGCAATCCCACTCCAGGGCATACACCAGATAAAACAATTCAACAAGATACATGCAACCCTATGTCAATAGCAGCACTATTTACAATAGCCAAAACATAGAAACAACCTTAATATCCATCAACAGACGAATGGATAAAGAAGATGTGGTATATATACACAATGGAATATTACTCAGTAATCAAAAAGAACTAAACAATGCCATTTACAGCAATCTCTAGGATGGACCTAGAGATTACGATACTAAGTGAAGTAAGGCAGAAAAAGACAAATACCATATAATAACACTTATATATGGAATCTAAAATACGATACAAATCAATTTATCTACAAAACAAAAATAGACTCACAGACAGAGAGAACAAACTTGTGGTTGCCAAGGGGTAGGGAGGATAGAGCAGGGAAGGAATGGGACTTTGGTAGTATCAGAGCCAAGCTATTAGATACAGGAGGACTAAACAACAAAGCCCTACTGTATAGCACAGGGAACTATATTCAACATGTTGTGACAAACCACAATGGAAAAAATATGAAAAAGAATACACACACACACACATATATAATTGAGTCACTGCGTTGTACAGAAGAAATTAATGCATACTCCAGTAAAATTATTTTAAATGTACATAAAACGAGAACTAATTACTTAGAAGGCTAAAATAAGAATTAGTTGTTTAAAAGGCATTCAAAGGGCTATCAAAGAGCACTGCAATGAAGGAGTTTCCTAACTAAGCCTAGTCATCTGAGGAGGCTCCCTTAGAGGAGAGGCACTTCAGGCTGAGAGGAAAGCATGAGCAGAAGTCAGCGAGAGGAAGCGGCAGGAGTGACAAGAGGCGGCCAGGGGCAGGAAGAGCCCGGCGCACCCGAGGAGCTGGAAGGCGTCTCTAAGAAAGAGGAGAACAGTAAGTCCTTAAGGCCAAAATGGAGGATTTGGGACTTTAAATGAGAAGTCATCTAAAGGCTTTATTTTAGACTCATATTGTTTAAAAGATCACTCAACCTTCCATGTGAAAAATGGATTGGAGATGATGCCAAAATGGATTCAGTGAGACCAGCTAAGAGACAGTTATAATATTTTAAATGCAACAGATAATTGGGGCCTATGCTCGGGTGATACGCTATGCTATGCTAAGTCACTTTAGTCGTGTCCAACTCTGTGTGACCCCATGGACAGCAGACCACCAAGGCTCCTCTGTCCACAGGATTCTCTAGGCAAGAATACTGGAGTGGGTTGCCATTTCCTCCTCCCATGCTCAGGTGATAACTTGGGCTAATTTGATGGCAATAAAAATTGGGAGAAGTGGACCGATTGTTGATAACAAAGAGACAGCTGACTAGGAAAGGCCTGGAGTTCAGAATAGAGTTCTGGATTACAGATCTGGAAGTCATGGAAAAAGAAAATAACTAGTGAATAATAAAGAAGATGGTTTTGCCTTGAGCTCATAGGAACAGTAACATTTAAAGGGAAGGAAAATTAACAGAGAAGACAGAAAATATCATAGAGAAAGAAAACCAGAACAGGGTAATGTCAAAAAAGCCACTGTGGGGAGGCAGAAGTGGTAGGGGGAACCCTTTTTAAGAAGAAAGAAGTGCTGAGTCAACTGTGCTGTTGACTGCTGAAATCATAATCAATCCCCCAGAGTAAGTGACAGAGTCCCTGGTGATCTGAGGAAGAGTCACTTCATAAGAAGGATATGACTTGAGGTCAATCAGAATGGCCCAGGAAGTAGGTGAAAGGTGATCAAAAAGGAAAAAGAAACTTTCCACAAATTTAGCTGTCAATGACAGAAAATGGCTCAGTAGCTAGAGAAGGTGTGTCAAAGAAAGGACATTTTTTCAAACAGAATATTTAAATGATTAATAGGCAAGAACCCAGTAGAGGGAGAAGTTGAAGTCACAGGTGAGAAAGGAAGTCAATGGTACACCAGGTCCCTGGGGAGGCAGAAGGTGTGGAATCTAGAGCACAGGTAGAGCTGGCCTCTGATGGGGGAAAGGACACTTACTCCACTGTTCCTGGAGGGGAGGAGGAGGAGACAGGTGCAAATAGAAGTGGGTCTATAGGTACGGTGTCAGGATTGGGGGGATTCCTGTTTGGTTTCTAGTTTCTCAGGAAAATAGGAGACAAGATCATCTGCTGAGAATGAAGGGCAGAGGGAAGGGGTGTTAGAGGTTTAAGAGTGGAAGTTTGAAACAGAGGTTACTCAAAGCGGGAGAGGGTGTGCTCCCGATGAACAGTCAGATTTCTCCTTTTGCACAGGAGCTTGTCTGTAGTGGGGGCTCAGGATACAGGAGTTCTAATCCACACCACCGACCATCACAGGGAATGTGTGCCATGACAGCTCGAGGGCTCTTCTGGTCCCTCCCCTCAACTAGTGAGGAGACTAATGGCCAAGGAGCAGAGCCTCACTTGAGGCCAGACAGTTGGCGGCAGGGCTCAGCTGGCTCCCTGTCAAGATGGCTTCAGAAACACTTGCTGAAAAAGTGAATAAAATACCCATTTCCAGGATTACAGTGGAGGAGATTCCATAGCACAGAGTGGTTGAAGGTGATTTCAGGCAAAAGATGGCATCAAGAGAGAACTGGCATGCATGGTTAATGATCTGTCTGTCTTGCTTTATGTGTTGAGTATGATGAAGATACAAAGTCTACAAGGGCCCTGCGCCCCAGGTGATTAGATATAAAATATGTAGCGCAGTAGAACAGGACAGCAGGTAACAGTAGTTGCTATCATCATCAACTGAGTGTCTGCTATGGGCCAGGCTACTCTTAAGGAGCTTGACATTAACCCATCTGTTCCTTACCACAATTCTATAAGGCTGACAATATTATTACAGGTAAGAAAAGAAGATCAGAAAGGTAAAGCAACTTGTTCAAGAGTATACAGATAATTAAAAGTGCAGGAGAATCTGAAACCAGGTCTGTCTGACTCTGACCCCCCAGCTCTTTACACTACTATTTCAAATCAGATGAATGGGTAGCCACCCCTGTCCTCATATTATCTGGGGCTGCTGAGGCTCCAGGAAGTAGGAAGTCTGAGGCACAACAATTTGCTCAGGAGACAGAAAATGTGAGCTAGGAACACCAGGCCCAATGCAGCACAATATTTTGCTACCCTGCCTGCCAATCAATCCCACAGAGGAGGAAGTCCCAGAAATAAGCTTATTTCTCAATGCTCCATTGCCCCACCCCTCCATGACTTTTGGGTGTGAATAGAAACTAAACTGACTGGTTGTCACAAGCTTATGACCTCATAGTAACCAACTGGAAAACACAGACTTCATCCAAGATTCCCTTGAATCAACTGACTCAACAAAACAGTTTACAAATTTCTCCAAGTATGGCAAAACAAAGAGCTGCTGCTGCTGTTGCTAAGTCGCTTCAGTCATGTCCGACTCTGTGCGACCCCAGAGACGGCAGCCCACCAGGCTCCCCGGTCCCTGGGATTCTCCAGGCAAGAACAGTGGACTGGGTTGCCATTTCCTTCTCCAATGCATACAAGTGAAAAGTGAAAGTGAAGTCGCTCAGTCGTGTCCGACTCTGCTCTACACTAACTAAAAAGAGTAGCATAGAGTACTGTAACAACTATAAAACATCATAGTTTTATTTCTAGGAATTGTGACATTAATTAATCACAGATTTTTTTTTTTAGGTCAAACCACTCCCAGAGGAGGACCAAGAGATGAATCAGATCTAGTTCCTGACTGGTACAGCTCCAAAATCAACTATGACTCTTTGGGATAGAAGCTGTGATCACCGAATATAGAAAAGACTATTTGAAGAAATAAATAGAACTCAAAATGTGGTGTATATATATATATATATATATATATATATATAAAGTGAAATATTATGTAGCCTTAAAAAGGAAGGAAATTCTGACATGCCACAACAAAGGTAAACCTTGAGGATATTACGGTAACGGAAATAAGCCAGTCACAAAAGACAAATATTGCATATGAGTTCACTTATGTGAGGGATCTAAAGTGGTCAAATTCATAAAGACAGAATGATTGTTGCCAGGGCCTGGGGAGAGTGGGGATTAGGGAATTATTGTTTACTGAGTGTAAAGGTTGAGTTTTGCAAAGTGAAGAGTTCCGTAGATGGATGATGGTGACAGCTGAAGAACAATGTAAAGGTATTAACGTCACTGAACTGTACACTGCAAAATGGTTAAGATGGTATGTGTATTTTTAGCAGTTTTTTAAAAAAAACAACTAGGGGTGCTACTGAAAGTGAGCAATGAAGCTAGTAAAGGCTGTACTTGGTCACATTCTGTGCACTGTTGACTACTGATAAATAACAGCTGCTTGAATAAATAAATGAATGAGTTGGCTAATGAACTAGTGGAAAGCTGCTGTCTCTTGACTTCTTCAAATTACCCTCCCCAAAGCACTGATTAGATTCTGGCTTCGAGGGACTTCCCTGGTGGTCTAGTGGCCAGGACTCTGAGCTCCCAATCCAGGGGGCCCAAGGTTCGATCCCTGGCCAGGGAACTAGAGCCCACATGCTGTAACTAAGAGTTCACATGNAATTACCCTCCCCAAAGCACTGATTAGATTCTGGCTTCGAGGGACTTCCCTGGTGGTCTAGTGGCCAGGACTCTGAGCTCCCAATCCAGGGGGCCCAAGGTTCGATCCCTGGCCAGGGAACTAGAGCCCACATGCTGTAACTAAGAGTTCACATGTAGCAACTAAAGATCCCACGTGCAACTGAAGATAGAAGATTCCACATGCTGCAACTAAGACCCGGTGCAGCCAAATAAATAAATAAAAATAAATTAATTAATTTAAAAAAAAGATCCTTGCTTCGAGACCACAGACATTCTCTTCTTTAAACTTCTTTATTTATGTTTTAAATTTTTTGGCTGTGCTGGATCTTTGTTGCTGCACATGGGCTTTCTCCAGTTGTGGCAAGCGGGGGCCAGTCTATAGTGGCAGCACTTGGACTTCTCATCCCGTTGCTGGCTGATCTTCTTGCAGAGCACAGCCTCTAGGCATGCATGGGCGCAGTGGTTGTTGCACAGGAGCTTAGTTGCCCTGTGGAATGTGGAATCTTCCTGGGCCAGAGATCAAATCTGTATCCTCTGCAAAGCCAGATGGATTTTTAACCACTGCACCGCCAGGGAAGCCCCAGGAATATTCTTGAAATTTAGGCTGTCATGGTTCAGGGGCCTGTGTGTTCCTGCGCAGACCAAGGCCCATCTGACCAAAGTGGGCAGAAATAACAACAGTCTTGAAATTTTCAGGGTTGGAAAGAACTCTAAGATAGATCCCTTTAATCTCATGTTGGAGTCTCTTCTCCCACATTCCTATCTGATCTAACCTGCTGGCATCCTGAGCCCTAGCAGAAGACCTGTTACTCAATCTCAGCAATATTTACGAAGAGAACTGGAAAACAACGAATGAATTAACTCCTAGTGACTCACTCGGTACTATCACAGGCCATCCTAGTATTTCTATGACTCTCAGGATGGGACCCTGGGGAAATAGCAAACTGCTTGTCTATAGTTAGGATCAGCAAGGTCACATTCTGTTGGATGGGAGTTTTCAGAGTGACTCCTTTGAAAGACACAGTTGGATCAAGTGGCTCCTCTGAAAAGGAAAGCCATTCTCAATGTCAATTACTTAGGGGAGAGGTAGCTATCAGGTAAGATACTAGGATTCAGAAGACTTGCCTGTGGTATAAAGGAGGGGCAGCACTATTTTTGTCAAGAACACAGGCTCTGGGTGTTGGCATCTGGAAGACAGTCACTGTCCAGGTGTGGGTGTTGGCATCTGGAAGACAGTCACTGTCCAGGTGTGGATTCCAGGTTGTGGGTGCTAAGATGACATCCAGGACACTGACATAGGCTGAGTTGGATGAGGCAGGGTCTAAAAGCCCTGGAGAGCAGGCCGCCTGGTAAAGATGCTCACACTTTATTTTCCTGCTCTTATCCTCAACTCTTTAATAAAGTCCAATGTGATTGTTTGATTCTTACATTCTGTGCTAAGAGTTACAGTGAGGTATGTGGTTTACCCTTGGGACAGACTGTTATCATGGAGTGGTGGGGGTAACTAGTGACATCCCATGAAAGGAAAGAGAATACAAGGGGTCAAGAGTTAGTGTTTGAGGCACTCTCCACTCTAATGAGAAATTCTCCCACCAGGTCTCCTGGTGAAGCTGGAATTTATCATTATTAGGGAATTATCTTATGAGGGATTATTATTTACAATCACTGGAGTACCCAATAATTCTTCCCAAGAACATGGGAAGAGGCCCAGGTCAAATCTCATCTTGCAGAGGCCAATGTAATACTCTATCTCCCAGCTGCTACTGCTGCTAAGTCACTTCAGTAGTGTCTGACTCTGTACAACCCCACAGACAGCAGCCCACCAGGCTCCCCCATCCCTGGGATTCTCCAAGCAAGAACACTAGAGTGGGTTGCCATTTCCTTCTCCAATGCATGAAAGTGAACAGTGAAAGTGAAGTCGCTCAGTTGCGTCCAATTCTTAGCAACCCCATGGACTGTAGCCCACCAGGCTCCTCCGTCCATGGCATTTTCCAGACAAGAGTGCTGGAGTGATGTTTACTCAGTGATCAAATCTGAGCTTAGCTCCACCTGGACAGAAAAGGGATTCTGCAGATTAGTCATTAGGGACCCACCTGGGAAGGAATACAGGCTATATTTAAATTGGCAGCTGATAATAACCTTGAGATAAAGTTGGCAACTACTTGGGAAAATCAGAGAATTGGTCCTGTAAAAACAGAAAAAGAAGAAGAAATCACTACAGGGTAAAGGACAGGATTCCAAGAGACACTCTGAAAAGCTGGCTGTGCCACCAAAGGAAACAGTTTTAGTGAACAGCTGCTGCTGAAAGTCAAGTGAGTAATTAAACAATCTAGGGTCTGAAAAATCTCTTCAGGGAGTGAACTAGTTGAATGAACAGCTAAAGACACAACTAAATAAGAGCAAATGAGATACTGCTAAAACATGAGACAGCTGTTCAGAAAAGAATCTAATAGGCTGTCTATAAAGTGACCCAATACACTTTGTTTTCTATTTAATCCATTATAGGAAAAATAAAAAGAGTCCCATGATAGTGAGACACAAAGTCCCAGGCCCCAAACTGTACTTGGTTGACATTACACAAGGAGATAGGGCTTCCTAGGTGGTACAGTGGTAAAGAATCTGCCTGACAATGCAGGAGACACAAGAGACACAGATTCAATCCCTGCGTCAGGAAAAAACCTTTGAGTAGGAATGGCAACTCACTTCAGTATTCTTGCTTGGAAAATTCCACGGACAGAGGAGCCTGGCAGAATACGGTCCATGGGATCACAAAGAATCGGATATGACTGAGTGAATAGCACATACACCCAAGGTGATAGCTGAATCTTCTGTTTAACCTGAATTGCCCTAAGCCTACACATGAGATCACGTAGCTGTGACATACAAATTTGCACAGCCAAGAGGTCCCCACCTGCAAAACTGCCACAAGCTCAGCAAGAGGTCCTGAAATGCCTCACATGAAGTCAGTGCCAAGCCTTTCTTGTTCTTTTCAATTGGTCTCCATTGATATCTCCTGCCTAAAAGCCAGGACTTGTATGTGGAGGAACCAGGAGAACTCACTTCCCTGATGTTCTAGGGCTTCTCTCCAACTTGCCAAACTTCGACCTAGAAAGAACTTTGGAATGCCCTTCAGTCCCCACACACCAGAGTCACAGAAACTGGAGAAATGTCTATTAAACTTGGAAATATTTCTTCTTGGGGTGGGGTCTAATGGAATGATACCAAGATGGGGAGCACTTCTGTGTTGTTCACACAATTACAAAAAGAACTCATTATTTTTACAAACAAACAAAACAACAAACATATTTCCATTGCATTTCTTTGACTGTTACTTTACCTATATTTTAAGCCTGAAAAATCTTTGCATGGTCTCCACCTGGCCCTCTCACAGCATCTCCTATCTCAGTGAAGGATCCGAGGAGTTGCTTGAGTCAGAAATGTCAACTTCAGTACCTACCTTTCTTTTCTTCCTGTTTTTTCCTTAAGTCCCCAGAACCAATCTACATCCAAGATTGGCCTTGGAGGTCAAACTTACCTCCAAGATACCTCTCATCTACTTCTCTCCCTTCTCACCATCTCTACACTAATCCAAGCTGCCTTCACCTTGCACAAACTACTGTAACTGTCTCTTTAAATAGTCATAGTGGGTCACGCTGATCTATGGACCCTTCTCAGATCTGTTCTCTATCCAAGCAGCCAGAATGATCTTTTCCAAGTGCAAATCTGATGATACCATTTTCTATCTTAGACCCTTAGTATTTTTAGTATAAAAATAACAATCTTTCATTTGGCCTATATGGGTTTTTCCAGTCTAGCCTTTATTTCTCTATACACTTCTACTATAATTCAGCCCCACAACCACGTTAGCCTTAGTTCCTCAAAATTCTCACCTTTTCTCCCACTACAGGCCTCTTAAACATGCTATTTCCTCTACCTGGTACACACTTCACTTTTCACTTCATCTGGTTAACTCCCACTCACTGTTCAGGTCAGCTCAAAAGTCACACCAGGGAAGCCACTGTTGAGCCCCAAGACTAGGTCAGACACTGTAACTGTATTTGTTCATAGTATCATGAACCTCCCTTGATAATATGTATTATAATTTCTAATTATATAATTTTGAATATATTATTATGAATAATATAATGTATCATATATAATTTATTGGTGTTTTAAATTACTTTAATACCCATCTCTCTCGACAGTAAACTCCATTTGGGCAATAATCATGTTTATTTTTATACACCTTTCTAATCTAAGCACATTAGATGTGCTTAGGGACACAGGAGACATTAAATAAGTATCTGTTGAGTGACTCTCAACTTCCTGTAGGGTAAATTAACTTTTACCTTATAGCTTAACAGTTAAAAATTCCAGGGTACTTCTGAGATCTAGCTTTCCAAATTTTAAAGAGGGAATCTCCACATATAATCACTTACATCTTGAAGGATTTTGTATGGCTTATCTCTTCCATCAAACAAGTGATGCTATCCTGAACTCTTTGAAGGTGGCAGGAGGCAGTAATAAAAGCCCAGGTGAACTCACCCCTATGGTTGATGCCATGTAGTCTGCACACATTTCTGCAAAGTCCCGCTCAAGAACACCATAGTAGAGGCCATAGAAGAGGAGAGAAATGCCAAAGTCCATAGCATCTTCAGGTTTGATCCTGTAAGGGAAGCAGTATGGCTCATAAGACTTGCCCTGAGATACACTTGCTTTGCATTACTACTCTGGGACACATAAGGCAGCGCCTAAAATTGGAAGCCTCAAGAGTAGAGCAAGTATTGGCAAACTAAAACCAAGTCCAGCCTGTTTGCGTATGGTCTGTGGGCACCTCCTGACAGGCTAGGACTGGAAGCTATGAAGACCAAGTCAGAGTACCCCTTCTGCCCATTTCCTCACGGGGTCTCCAGTGCCTGCCTCCAGTGACTGATGACCATGGCCTGCAGCGGCCTAGGCGCTGTTCTGGTTTGCACTTACACATTGGGGACTCCACCACTGGCAACCACTGCACACCAAACAGTGGGATTTTCGGTCTGGAAGTCAGCAACTCACCAACGAATTGCTTCACCTCCAGCAAGTTGCCTAAGTTGAAATGGCCAAGCCCTCCAAAAGGAGGGAAGAGTGTCACTGGAGCAGACTGAAACTGATCCCAATGCTCACCCGCCCCCATCAGGCCCCTCCTTTAGAGAATGTTTCACCTGATGGTAAGTGGACACAAAGAACGCCCACCATCTGAGACAGTTCACCCAGGCAAATACATGGGGCAGGGAGGCGTTTTCTCTCGTTATGTGAATACCTATAAACCATCCTAGATCTTGCTTTTTGTCCCATGAAACCTAAAATATTTATTTGGCCTTTTACAAAAAAAAAAAAAAAGCTTTCTAACCACAGCTTTAGAAAAGAAAGATACAGTTAGTAAATATACCCGTTACATACAATTTTAAGTTGCAACTACACATATTCTGTATCATGTCACCCAAGTTAAATTTTGGTTCAAGTCTTCTTACTAAGGACAATATGCCTACAATATTAGGAAGCTTGTTTTAGTGATTTCATGGACCAATAATTTGGAAACTTGAGTCTGTAAATGTTTATTAAAAAAAACTCTCTTTGTTAAAACATTTGTACAAAGAACTGAATGTGTTCACTTAAGACTGTAAATTACATTTATCTCAGAAAGTTGAATTTGCCCACCAATCTTGTAATATGTAACCAACTAATTTGATATCATGGTCTTATATCAATTAACTAATTAGCATCATAAAAATGGTCAAGATTCTCAAGTATATTTTCCTCCTTATGTAGTTTATCAAAGTAGAAATTATAATTCTAGAATAAATACCTTTAAAAACATAAAACATGGAGAATCTTGGTTTTACTATTTTTAATCACAAAGGTTAGGAAGCTATCTGGAAATACCTGGGTCTTCTTTGATGAGACCTGACGACTCTTCACTGATAAATTCCTATAAATATCTGTGGCACCTGTTTATTCTTTCAGCCTGTACTACACCTGGGAGGAAGAATTCCATGGTTGTCCTCTCACTATATACAGTAGGACTGACATCTTTCAATATCAGAAACTCCTGCCTACAGTGTACTCAGTTTGGGGACGAGGTCAGTGGTCATGAATTTCAATTTTAATCCTAAATCTCTAGCTTCAAATTCCTCACGACCCACAGCCTACAGCCCCCATTCCCTCAGCCAGGAAAACACATTTCTACCCTTTTCTGCCCTACTTATTATACTCTCCAGTCCCAGAGTCATTATCATTGTCATAGTCATTGTCCAGAGTCCAGGACAGGATTATCTGGCTTTTGCTCTAAAGAGCAGGGGGGTGGGAGGGGACCTGTATGCTGAATCAGATCTTTTGGAAAGCTTATGACAATAGGAAGTAACAGCCAGAATCCCACTCCTAGTCGTGTATTTGTAGGAAGCAACTCGGCAATGTTATCTGCGGCAGCAGTACACTGAAAAACAACCTACATGCCCAACAGCGGAGCAAGACTTAAAAGTCCACAGGTTAATTCTGTCTCCTGAGAAATCTCTTAAAGGCAGAATGTCAGCTGTGTTACAAAGCAACAATGCTTATGTTGAACGTGATCTGCGATTAGAACACAGTATCTGGATCCAGGGAGTTTTAAACCTGATGTGTTCCTTGGAGAAGTGAGGCTTCTGGGCCTGGGTGGCTCCCACACTCATCTGTGTGGTCTCATTCCCTCACATCTCAGCTCTGGGACTACTGTAAGGACTTCAGCAGGCACTGCCTTATTATTTCCGGTCTTGTATCTTTCTAGGTGGATCTGCTGCCAGGTGCAACCAACCATTCCATGAGTTCAACTGTCTAGCCTGGGGTCAGCAAACTTTGTCTGTAAAGGTCCAGATGGTAAGTATTTTAGGTTTATGGCCCTAAAAGTCTCTGCCACAAGTATTCAACTCTGCTGTGTTATTACAAAAACAGTAACAGGCAATGTGCAAACAAATGAGTGTTTCAGCAGAAATGTTTTATTTTATAAAAATTGAAGGCAGGTCAATTTGGCCCATAGGACGTTGTTTGCCAACTCCTACTCTCCTTGAACATAAGACCGCTAAGGTAGAGTGGATGCTGTAAGAAACACTACACACGTGGAAAAGAAATGGCTCTGCAGGGGTGATTGACTTACGCGTAACTGGCTATAATCATTATTATGCTTATTTTTGTTATTATAGTTTTCCATTAAAATATAAATTCTTAGAAAGTACAACCAATGATTTTAGACTCTTAACTGTATTATCCAGACATTCCTTTCTCTTTGCCAGCACAAAATCATAGAGGGGCCGGCCATCCTGCCATCCTCCACAGCCCCAGTTGCCTATCCTAAGTGCCATGTTCCTCTTGCTAATACTCAGGACTTGTACCAGGAACAAAGGTACATCTCACCAGTCCCTTCTCCCCAAACATTAGCAAAAACAAAAGCAAAGGTTACTCACTTGAATAATAAGTTAAGACCAAAGAGGGTAAACATGACAGCCATGTAGCCAACGATGCCAGTGGCATAGCTGATTTTATAGATCAGCAGGAACCACTTATAAACCAACCTGGAGAAAGGAGAAAAAATTAGTAATGCTGATCCAGAAACACCGGCCTAAGAGCCTCTGCATCACCAGAATTCCCTTCTCTCACATCAAGGGGAACATCAGGCTCTTTGCTTAGGACTTATATTGAGCAACTTCAGTTACTATACATGGCTGATTACTCCCTCAATTGCAAAATACCTCCACATACCCAGGAGGTATTTTGTATTTGTATTTTGGTATTTATATTTTCCTGGTCTCAAACCAAGGGAAGAAAAGGGAGCATTAAAAGGAGGTTTCAACGTATGTAAAATAGATAGCCAACAGGAATTTGCCGTATGTCTCAGAAAACCCAAACAGGGGTTCTGTATCAACCTAGAGGGGTGGGATGGGGAGGGATATGGGAGGGAGGTTCAAGAGGGAGGGGATAAATGTATGCCTATGGCTGTTCATGTTGATGTCTGATAGAAAACAAAATTCTGTAAAGCAATTATCCTTCAATTTTTTTTTTTAAAGACGAGGTTTCAACATCAAAGAAAGAATGCCTGCCTAACCTCAGACAACTATGTCATCTCAAATTTAGGTTAGCTGTATAAGGAAGTGAAAATCATTAACTACAGCTATGCTCAGAAGGAAACAGGTATTCTTATCAGGAAAGAGGATTCAAGGAAAGATGAGTAAGAGGTAGAGTTAACTACAGGCTTTTGTAACTGGGCACGGTTACTCTGAATACTGCTTTGTTCTAACCCATAGAACAGTAACAAAATGAATGATGTCTAATGAGTTGGCTTCTGAATTTTTTTCCCCCTTGGAAGAGAAGGGATAAGGAAGGAGGCACTCAAAGAATACCTTTATTTGGATGTGTGTGTGTGATAGTGGTGTGAGTTGGGGAGTGGGGGTTGGATGGGGGTATGAGATTCTCCTCAAAGAGGAGCCATGCTCCCTAGGATCCAATGAAAAGAAGTATGGAATCTGGTTGGTTGACTGCAAGTAGGTTCGGAGAGGAAAGATAGTTCCCAGAATGTACCAGAGCTTTTTAAAAGCTGTGGACATAGGTCCCTTTTATCATGGGCCACTGTTCTACTGGCAAGGAGAGCTAAAGATCAACTCAGCAAGTTTGTCTAGCTATTGAGAGCCAACGAGGTTACTGTCACTCTGCTGGGCCTCAGGGAAGATGCTCAAGGTCCCTGCTTGGGCCTCCCTGCTGTGGCTAAGCAAGGGTATAATGACTTCTCAGGTTAGCAAAGGGATCCAAACACCTTGCAGTGTCCACCTTCAAAGACCACAGAAGCTCCAACATCCAGAGTTTGCAATGATCAGCTGGGAGTGAGATACAGTGGAAAGGATATGCCATTTTAGGATGAACGGGGATTAAGTAACCCCAGACGAGTCATATTAACTTGAGACAAGTTTATTAAGTCCTAAAACAGGAACCCGTTACTACCTTTCTCACTGGATCGTACATAGCCCATTTCCTAGTGTATAAAATACATGATCAATAAATGCTGCATAAATAAATGTGGACGTTTATGAAAGTGCTTTGAAACTGTAAAGCATTAATGAATGCTAGTTGTTAATCATCACTGAAAACTTCTCATGTTATAAACGTATTTTCAGTCATTTAGCTAAGATATTTAAATTACCTGATGATGCTTAACATGCTTTATTACACTCTTTCTTCATATTACTACTACCTATATGAGGTAGCAATTGTTGTCACACTTTTTAGGGATAAAGAATTCAAGGCTGAGAAACATGCAGTCATATGGGTCATATAATTAACAAATGGCAGGGCTGGGGATTTCCAATCCACATCTATCTGGCTCCAGAGCCTGTATATTTTATGATGAGCTTTTAATGTAGGAGACTTTCCAGGAGGCTCAGTGGTAAAGAACCTTCCTGCCAAGCAGGAGATGCAGGTTTGATCCCTGTGTAGGGAAGATCCCTAGAAGAAGGAAAGTGAAACCCACTCCAGTATTTTTGGCTGGGAAATCCCATGGACAGAAGAGCCTGGCGGGCTAAAGTCCATGGGGTGGCAAGAGTCAGACATGACTTAGCAACTAAACAACAGAACAACAAACTGCTGCTGCTGCTGAGTTGCTTCAGTCGTGTCCGACTCCGTGCAGCTCCACAGACGGCAGCCCACCAGGCTCCCCCGTCCCTGGGATTCTCCAGGCAAGAACACTGGAGTGAGGTGCCATTTCTTTCTCCAATGTATGAAAGTGAAAAGTGAAAGTGAAGTCGCTCAGTCGTGCTGACTCTTAGCGACCCCATGGACTGCAGCCTACCAGGCTCCTCTGTCCATGGGATTTTCCAGGCAAAGAGTACTGGAGTGGGTTGCCATTTCCTTCTCCATAACAACAAACTACATAGCCAGAGAGGAGCTTCTGGATCACTGACTTCACCTTGTAAGTAAACTTTACTTTGTAGAATTAAAACAAACATGTAGAATAACAGAAGGCCAAGAAAAGGCTGGCAGTAAAGTAGAACATAAGAAGCATGGGAAAAAGAGTAAGTTTCAAGTTGGAGGTCTCTGGATCATGTAGTCACAACTCTGAGACTGGCCAGTTCCTCTATTAGGCTCTCCTGGACCTGCACACGTGTCTCACAGCACTTACCAACTGCACTGAAACAGCTGCTTTCTTGTCCATCTCCTCCATTAAAACGAGTAATCCTTGAGGGCAGGGACCATGTCTTATTCAGCTCTGTATCCCCAGCACTCAGCACAGGGCCTGACACAGAGCAGGTGCTTGTTGAATGAATGAATGAGAAAATCTCTCTTTTTTTTTTTCTGTCAAGCATAGATATAAATGACCTCACAAGCTGGTTGGGAGGATCAGATGAGAAATGCATTTGGAAATACAAAGAATTATATAGGAAGGGGCTGCTTTGTGACCAAAGAAGGAAGTATTGTTTGTTATAATTCTCCAGTTTTAATTTGCTGAGATTCATTCATTCAACAAAAATTCAGAGTAGGCTACTATGTGCCAGGCCCTTTGGCAGAGCCTGGATATACAGTGACAAACAACATGGATGTGGCTCCTGATCTCACAGTTAGTGGGGGAGACAGACACTTAAAATAATATTTAGTCATAAACTGTGATAAGTTCTATGAAGGAAAGCTACAGGGCACTAGGAAGAGAATGTGACAGAAAATCTACTTAGAGATCAGAGAAGAGTTCACAGAAGAAAACAACACTTAAAATGAGACCATGAGGACCAGGATTTGCTTACTTATATTGTTAGCTTTTAATATAAACAGACCTTGATGTAAACCGTAAGGTAAGCTATAGGGAAATATTTGGGTGGTTTTATTCTGTGAATGGGGCAGGAGATCTCCCAATCAGCTTGTTTTGGTGGGACTGTGTGCCAAGTAATCTTGGCAGATAAAAACTGAAAAAAAATTTTTTTTTTTTTTTTTTTTTTTTTCAGTTTAAGCCCACCCACCTCCCACGCATCCCAATCCATTAGTTTCAGGAAACTTGGCTCCTTCCCACTATCCACTAGCTAAATTCTCACCTTGGGGTTGTCTGGACTAGTGGTTTTCGGGTGGCTCGGAAGGTGACAAAGGCTGTGACAGTGGAGAACAAGATCCAGATCACTAGGAACCTCCACCAGTGCAGCTTCACTGTGAAATAGAGGGGAACAACCCACATCTGAAAGAGGGTCACCATCTGAAACACAAACATAAGCACTTCAGCTCTAGCCAGCTTCCTCTGTAGCTCCATCCACAAATCCAGAGCATATCTTTTGTGTTCCATTTTAGCCTGATCCTCTGTGTGCTTCCAGTTTTGGATAAAAGCATCTCCTAGTGACCCAAGTTAGAAACCCTGGGACCATGCTTGACACCAACCTTTTCCCCCACCCAGCTGTTCATTGTACCTACTCTTTCCTTTCCATTTGAGCCCTTGCTGTCTCTTACGTGGCTGACCATGACCTCTTTATTAAGTCTCCTTGAATTCAATGTCTCTGCTCCAATCTATCCTTCCCAGGAGCATACTCAGTCGTGAACATGTCGTTCCACTGCTTAGAACCCTCTGAGGTCCCCCTTTCTATAGATAAGATCTGACATCCTTAGGCCCAACATCCTTAGGCAGTCATATCTCCCACAATGGAGCTCCAAACTACTGTTTCAGGACCATCTTCTACCACTCCCCATGACTGCAGTCAAGGTATCCCGCTCTGAGATTAAAACATCCTTCCCACCTGCCTTTCAGCCTGAGAGTACCTCATGAGAAACACACGAAGCCTTCAGTCTCCTTGCTAGGCAGAATAAGTCATGATTTCCCAATGCTCCAAAAGCATTTTCCTTTCTACCATCATTACAGTGCTTATCTAGAGTATGAGGCTAGGTTTGAATTCATTCTCTACCTTACTGTAAGCTCCTTGAGAGCAGTGACAAGGCCATGCTCTGGCCCATGATACATCCTCAATGAATTTAGATAACTGAGGGGAAAGCAAGACTAGAACCTAAGAGAGAGGCACATTTCTGTTATACGAGTATCTATTTTACTTTCCCTCCTTCCACCTCAGACTTGTTAGCTAAGGTGTTCCAAATGTATAAAACGATTCTAAGTCAGAAGCTGGGACCAACACCAGTCTTCTGCTTCCCCAAGTCTTCTAACTCCTTCCCCAACCACCCAACTGTCACTAGATGGCACTCTTCTCAGGTGAGTAGCAAGTATAAAAAAGATAATTGGCACTTAGAGGCTTTCTTCCTGGTATTAAATGAAATGTAAGAATATATTTTTTTAAAAGGGCGGTGGCTATAGAGAAGACAATAGCAGCTAGCATCCTAAAGTTCCACAGAAGAGAAAACTTTTGAGAAAATATTTACTCTTGAGGATTTCTAGACTAGTGCTGCCTAGTCCAAATATAATATGAGTCATATGTGTAATTTTAAGTTTTATAATAGCTATGCTTTAAAAAAGTAAAGAGATGCAGATGATCTTAATTTTAATAATATATTTTATTTAACCCAATGCATCTAAAATATTACCCTTTTGACACGTACTCAATATAAACTACCCATGAAACATTTTACTCTTTTTTTTGTAATAAGGTTTTAAAATCCGATGCTTTATATTTACAATATATCTCAAAAGAGACCAGGCACATTTCAGGAGTTCTACTGCTACATCAGCCTGGATAGTGCAGCTTAAAGCATCTTTTTAGTGTTTAGCTACTACTCTTTTATAGACTGCTCTGTGGCAAGAAAAAGCTTTAGTTTTTTAGTGTTATTTTATATATTTTAAGAGAGAGAGAGGCAGAGGAAGAGAATGGTGACCAGCCACACTGCCTTCAAGCTTCTAGTGCTGTCTGCCCACTGCTCAGTGAACAATGCAGCCTCAGGACCAGTCCACTGTACAGGACCTGCAGTTGATGCCTTGAATGAAGCATTCTAAAATATCCTGGCCTTATAAGGAGGGAAGGAAAGGGGAAAAGGATAATTAAGGAGTTTGGGATGGACATGTACACGCTGCTATGCTTAAAATGGATAACCAAGAAGGACCTACTGTGTAGTACATGAAATGCTGCTCAGTGTTATGTGGCAGCCTGAAAGGGAGGGGAGTTTGGGGGAGAATGAACACATAGGTGTATGTATGGCTGAATCCCTTTGTTGTCCACCTGAAACTATCACACATTGTTAATGGGCTATATTTCAATACTAAATAAAAAGTAATAAAAAATAAAAATTAGATGGAAAAAAAAATTCTGGCCTTACAAAAAAAAGTGTGGAAGCACCAGGACGTCCTAACAAATGGCTCCCCAGATAATACTCCACGTGACATTCTAGGAGACACACGGAGGAGACCAGAAAAGTGCATCACAACAAACAACTGCAGATTACTTAAACTAGGGGATAAGGCAACTAGAATCATGACACTGACAGTGGGTAGATGAAGGTGGGTGTGGAAAGAAGGGCTGCATGGCCATCAGCCGTCACATCATTCACTCTGACAGGCTCATGGGGGTGTTTATAAAGCAGTAGGCCCAGAGACTTGAGAAGAATTCAATCACACAGTCCAGTCACATAGGTTTTCTCTGAGAAAGAACAGGAATTCTTGTCTACTTCCAGCTTTTCCCCAAAATTTGGCTTTTTACATAAAAACAACCAGCCTGCCCTCACAGCCACTTTCCCACTCCCCATCACCAATAGCATGTTCTGGTGGGGAGGGGGTGGGTGGGAAGCAAGTCAAGATAATTATCCCCACATGAGCTGTAGCTATGCATATTTTGGGTTAGGAGCTGGATTTTACTCGCGGTGGAACAAAGACATAGTTAGGATTAAGTCTGGGCTTCTCTCGGAGATCAGTTGGTAAAGAATCTGCCTGCAATGCAGAAGACCTGCATTCAATTCCTGGGTCAAGAAGATACCCTGGAGAAGGAAATGGCAACCCACTCCAGTATTCTTGTCTGGAGAATTCCATGATCAGAGGAGCCTGTCAGGCCACAGTCCATGGGGTCGCAAAGAGTCGAACACTACTGAGTGACTTTCACTTTAGGTTCTTTGAAACAGTGTCCCGGTAGAAGCCCTGCAAACCTGGATTCTAGTTCTGATCTGCCTCCAAATCATTAGGTCACCCCAAGGAGGGTTTGACTTGATTTTCAAAGCCCTTTAAGTTCTAGCACACTACGGTTCTGTTAGACCTTATCTGAGCCTTGTATCTCAGACTCCCTGGGAGAGTGAAGGCAGTGTTCACTCTCACTCATCCATTAAGTGTTTACTGTACATTTAATGGGAAGAGAAATAAACATGACTTCTAGCTCCTTTCTTCAAGGAGCTAACAGTCTAGCAGCAGGCTAATAACAAAGATCAAATCCTTATTTAATGACTCAATAAAACTTTAGACCCTTTCTAAAGAAGAAAAAAATAATTAAAGATCAAGTGGACATAGAATGATATAATATAGTGAAATGACTAGTGACTTTAGAATTAAAGATATCTAGATATGAATCCCAATATAGCTACTTTCTGTTACCTAGGCAAGTCACTCAGCTCTGATAGCCTTAGTTTTTTAAAGTATAAATAAAGCTAACAGTATCTACTCCATTAGGCTATACAGATTATGTGTTAATGCATGGAAAACTTTCAGAACAGTACCCAACAAGGCAAGCATTCAATACAAGTAATGTAATAAATATAATGTAAGGATTCAATATGATAGCTCTTTTATTTCAATGGCAGCTTTCCAGGTGGCTGAATGGTAAAGAATCAGCCTGCAATCCAGAAGACATGGGTTAAATTCCTGAGTCAGGAAGACCCCCTGGAGAAGGAAATAGCAACCCACTCCAGTATTCTTGCCTGGAAAATCCCATAGCTAGAGGAGTCTGGAAGTTGCAGAATCCACAAAGTTACAGAGTCAGCCATGACTGAGTGACTAAAAATAAAAATTATTTCAATGGCAACAATGTGTATAAAACCATAAGCACAGCTGCATAGTAAGCACAGTTGCTTAAATAAATGAGAACTCTTACTATGGCTTCACATGATTGAAAATTCATAAAGTCACATATATAAGGGAGCAAAGATTGCAATGAGATAACTAATTAACATATTAAAAGTGGTGAGGTATTAAGACACTCTCTGCCAGGGAAGTCTGAAAGCCAGATTCTGTTCAGGGCCTTGAAAGCAGCTGCTGGGGTGAGAGTCCAGGTCACAAGGGGCAGGCAGAGGGGCTGGGTGAACACAGCAGTTTACCACAGGGAAAATGGTAAGTTACAATTCTGCCTGGTTAATTTATTTGTGTCTACTGTAGGGCATTCTGCTTAATAAATTAAGCTGAAGGCATTTTTAACGGCTAGCTTGGCAATAAATGGCTGAAAGTTACTCAAAATTCTCAAGACTGATGGCAGGGACTCTGGTGCCATCTGGTGGCAACACTCTGGTTCAACAGTTTGTTTAACCAAATGCTTATACCTGATGCCTTGAAAGGCACGAAACAAGGGGAAGCCGTGGCCCTAACTTCTCCTCCAGAATCTGGGGTAATGAGACATAAATGCAGGAACTGGGCAGTCATGCAAAGCATCAAGCACTGATATGGGAGTTCAGAGGAGAGATGCAGAAGTGCTGGCAGAAGCTGTCAAGGGGAGACTGGCCAGAAATGGCAGTGCTCTGGCTGCTTTTGAAAAGTGAAAGTCGCTCAGTCGTGTCCAACTCTTTGCTACCCCACGGACTATACAGTCCATGGAATTCTCCAGGCCAGAATACTGGAGTGGGTAGCCTTTTCGTCTTCCCAGCCTAGGGATTGAACCCAGGTCTCCCACACTGCAGGAGGATTGTTTACTAGCTGAGTCACAAGGGAAGCCACAGCGAAGCTGGTTCTGAAGGTTTCATTATGGTGTTTGTGCATGTGTGTGTGTGTGTGTGTGTGTTTATGCAAGCGCACATGTGTGTGTGAAAGCCATTCATCCTTTTTCCCTGAATCTGCAAATATGAAGCTGAAGTGAAGACCAGCCTGAAATTGACTTACTGATTCTTTCAGCAAACATTTACTGAGGAACAATCCCAGCTTCTCTGATCTGGAAGGTAAGAATAGCAACAACCCACTTCTTACCTCTCCACAAGACTACAGTTGACATGATTATGTTAGATGCTACAGTAAGAGTTAGCTAGCCCTTATTTAAATGGACTTTGTTTAGATTTCTTTCATCTCAGAAACTGTAATTCATGAAAACAAAAAAGAGCTGCCAGATTACATCCTTCTCTGGACACTAGCTCCCTTGCCAGAGGCACATCTGACTTTCAGGATTCCCATCACTTCTTATTTGCCTGTGTTGTGGGGACAGAGATCACCTACTATGCTTGACTGCAGAGAAATACCAAGGATGAAATGAAAACTACAAGTCCAGGTAGTACAACAAAGTAAGAGACTCACAGCTTGAATCAGCTTGAAAAAAAAAATGCTGATAAATGGACAGAGGTCAACAGGAAGAAGGTCTGGGATATGCTCCATAGCTCTGATCAATACTGTCTTGAATGATTCAGATGAAAATACAAAGGATCGCTTATCAAACTGTGAGCAGCACAAAGCTTGGGAGAAAGGAGAGAGGAGCAAGGCAGTGAACATGGAAAATAGAAACAAGATCCAAAATGAATGAAGCTCATTCCTACAGTTCTTCTAGCTCTACCATTCTGTGATCTGGTAAGCTGAAATGAAGAACCAAAACCTCAGGCTGGAACTTTACCAACTACCCAAGAATAGGATGGGGAAGGAGCTGCTCACATGAAAGAGATCTAGGGGTTTCACCTGACTACAAACTGCCAGGGAATATATGCCAACAGGTCATTATCCAAAAGCCAAGGCAACACTATGCTACTTAACTAAGAATAAACCCTGAATGAAGGAAAAGTAGCTCTACCGTTCTCTGCTCTGTCGAAGAATCCTTCGGCCCTGATATCTGGTTTTAGGTCCACAATGTACAAAGAACACTGATGAATAAACATGACCATAACAGAGTAGCCAGGATTACAAAGGGCCTGGAAACCAAATCACATAACAAACAGCTGAAGACGCTAGGATAACAGGCCTGGACAAAACTAAAGGAAGGCGTTGACTATTATCTGAAGATCATTCAGAAGCCCAGCAAGCAAATATAGTCAGCATGGTTTCTGTGACCTGGTAAGACCCCAAGTGGAGAAGGCAATGGCACCCCACTCCAGTACTCTTGCCTGGAAAATCCCATGGATGGAGGAGCCTGGTAGGCTGCAGTCCATAGGATCACGAAGAGTCAGACACGACTGAGCAACTTCACTTTCACGCACTGGAGAAGGAAATGGCAGCCCACTTCAGTGTTCTTGCCTGGAGAATCCCAGGGACGGGGGAGCCTGGTGGGCTGCCGTCTATGGGGTCACACAGAGTCAGACACGACTGAAGCGACTTAGTAGCAGCAAGACCCCAAGTATTGCTAGAATATTCCAAAGGGCAAAAACTTGGTTGGCAATTACCTCCTACTACACCCCTGGAAAATGGTCAACCTTATCATAAGTAGCAGATATTCCAGTGATAAAAGATGTGCTAGACAGTTCTTTCCTATTGCTGACCTGAAAAAACCTGGCTTTGTCTACCTTCTGCTTCTGGGTCAAATTCTTGTCCCTCAGAGAAGTGCAGAGTATATTTACTCCCTATTTCTTATGCCTACTCTCCTAATACCCCAAATTATGTCTTTTTTCCCTCAAGTCTTCTCCTCCTCAGGTAAAAGTCACTAAAGCAGTCATTTAACAAATACTTGATGGGCATTTACTGGACATCAGGCTAAGGACTGGGGAATTCAGAGTTGATAAACAAAAGCTTCTCAAGGAGAAGTCTACTGAGGAGAAACAACCATAATGCAGTATAAGAAGTGCTATAATGGAGCAGGTCCTGGTGGCCAAGAAAGCAGAGAAGAAGTGCCCCACCAACGTAGAGGAATTATCATCTCTGTCCTGGGTGGTCCAATAGGTGCAGATGAAGAAAGGCATCATGATGCAGGAACAAGGTATCCTTGAGAGAGTACACAGGTACCTGAGGGAGGTGTGAGAAATGAGCCTAAAGAGGTAGGCAAAGCTCAGAGAAGGCTGATTACACTTAGGAGTTTTTAATTATATTCTGGGGAGAAAAGTTTTTCTCACAGAAAGTGGATTACAGCCCTTTACCATCTTAGTTAGCATTCTCTAGCCACATTCTAGTGACCCCTTATTGTCTCGGTCTGAGAAAAATCTATAGTACTTTAAAGATTTCCAGGTAGGAGATTTTGCCACTCATCAATTCCAGGAGGGAATAGCAGTTCAGGAGACAGGAGTCTGAAAAGATACTATATTTGGTAACAGACAGGGATGATGAAAGCTTCTCCTTGGAGATCTTTAAAAATAGGATAGATACTTTTCCAGGCATAGGCTTACTCCTTCCCCTAACATCCCCGAGAGCTAAGGAGCAAGAAAGATTAGACTCTGAATAGATGATGAAAACTGAGCTACAGAGAAACCAAATATCAAGTCCTGGGCTAGGCTTCCAACCCAGATCTTCTGTCTCCCGAGTCCTGCCTCCCAGCATTGGTCACCAAGTTGGGCGGACGCGGAGGAGGCAAAACAACATAGACCAAAGTGGGGATGGTTGTGAAAATACTGAAATCCAAGAAGAGGACATGGGCAAAAGTCATTAAAGGAAGATCCGGGGTGGGGAGGGGTTAAAAACAGAAATGACTATGGCAGAACTGTCAACAATCTCCTGAAACTTTTGGAAACCTCGAAAAATGGTTGAGTACTCTATGGAAAGAGCACTTAACCAAGAACCAGATTTTACATCTGGCACTCCAATATGATGGTCATGTGCTCCTGGCAAATCACATCTGGATTTTGCACTTGTTTCCTAATCTGAAAAATGGAGACAAACCCCTATCCTATCTTATAAAGCTATTTGAGGTTCCAAAGCAATAACAGATGACAAAAGTATTTTGTTTTTAATCAACAAATTCAAAACTATAAAGCAGTGTAAGGTAATATTACAGTTGTTGCTGCTACTGAAAAGAACAGTACCTGAAATTTAAATACAGAAAACAGTAGGATTGCTTGTTCCCAAGAGCAGTTAATTTAGACTCTTCTTTTAATCTAAAATTTCTTTTCTTTGAACTCCTAAATTACAGAAAGAAGTTTAATAATCTTCACAGTGAAACCAGTAGATTGGCATACTCACTCATAATCAACCTCATGGCTGGCAACATCCGTGCCACTCTTAGGTTCCAGAATCTAGGACAGTATTTCTCATTATGGATGCATTTTCTCCCCAGGGGACACTTGACAATGTCTGGAGATAGTTTCAGTTGTCACAATCAGAGGGAGGAGATTGTAGGTAGAAATCAGGGCTGGTGCTAAACATCCAACGATGCACCTCATCAGTTCAGTCGCTCAGTCGTGTCCGACTCTTTGCGACCCCATGAATTGCAGCACGCCAGGCCTCCCCATTCATCACCATCTCTCGGAGTTCACTCAGACTCACGTCCATCGAGACTGTGATGCCATCCAGCCATCTCATCCTTGGTCGTCCCCTTCTCCTCCTGCCCTCAATCCCTCCCAGCATCAGAGTCTTTTCCAATGAGTCAACTCTTTGCAGGAGGTGGCCAAAGTACTGGAGTTTCAGCTTTATCTCCTTCAGAATGGACTGGCTGGATTTCCTTGCAGTCCAAGGGACTCTCAAGAGTCTTCTCCAACACCACAGTTCAAAAGCATCAATTCTTCGGCACTCAGCTTTCTTCACAGTCCAACTTTCACATCCATACATGACCACAGGAAAGACCATAGCCTTGACTAGGCGGACCTTAGTCAGCAAAGTAATGTCTCTGCTTTTGAATATACTATCTAAGTTGGTCATAACTTTTCTTCCAAGGAGTAAGCATCTTCTAATTTCATGGCTGCAGTCACCACCTGCAGTGATTTTGGAGCCCCCAAAAATAAAGTCTGACA
>SJYX01002298.1:28287-76638 GCA_006410675.1 Oreotragus oreotragus
AGAATGGACTGGTTGGATCTCCTTGCAGTCCAAGGGACTCTCAAGAGTCTTCTCCAACACCACAGTTCAAAAGCATCGATTCTTCGGCGCTCAGCTTTCTTCACAGTCCAACTCTCACATCCATACATGACCACAGGAAAAACCATAGCCTTGACTAGGCGGACCTTAGTCGGCAAAGTAATGTCTCTGCTTTTGAATATACTATCCAGGTTGGTCATAACTTTTCTTCCAAGAAGTAAGCGTCTTTTAATTTCATGGCTGCAGTCACCATCTGCAGTGATTTTGGAGCCCCCAAAAATAAAGTCTGACGATGTTTCCACTGTTTCCCCATCTATTTCCCATGAAGTGATGGGACCGGATGCCATGATCTTCGTTTTCTGAATGTTGAGCTTTAAACCAACTTTTTCACTCTCCTCCTTCACTTTCATCAAGAGGCTTTTTAGCTCCTCCTCACTTTCTGCCATAAGGGTGGTGTCATCAGCATATCTGAGGTTATTGATATTTCTCCAGGCAATCTTGATTCCAGCTTGTGTTTCTTCCATTCCAGCGTTTCTCATGATGTACTCTGCATATATGTTAAATAGTGGGAGAGAACTGTTGTTCAGTCCCTCAGTCATGTCCAGCTCTTTGCAACCCCATGGACTGCAGCACACCAGGCTTCCCTGTCCTTCACCATCTCCCAGAGTTTGCTCAAACTCATGTCCATTGAGTAAGTGATGTCATTCAACCATCTCATCCTCTGTTGTCCCCTTCTCCTCCTACCTTCAATATTTCCAGGATAAGGGTCTTTTCTAATGAGTCAGCTCATCCCATCAGGTGGCCAAAGTATTGGAGTTCCAACTTTAGCATCAGTCCTTCCAATGAATATTCAGGATTGATTTCCTTTAGGATTAACTGGTTTGATCTCCCTGCAGTCCAAGGGACTTTCGAGAGTCCTCTCAAACACCACAGTTCACAAGCATCAATTCTTCGGTGCTCAGCCTTCTTTATGGTCCAACTCTCATATCCATACATGACTACTGGAAACCATAACTTTAACTATACAGATCTTTGTTGGCAAAGTAATGTCTTTCTTCTTAATATGCTGTCTAGGTTTGTCATAGCTTTTCTTCCAAGGAACAAGCATCTTAATTTCATGGCTGCAGTCACCATTTGCAGTGATTTTGGAGCCCAAGAAAATAGTTTTTCAGTTCCCATTGTTTCCCCATCTATTTGCCATAAAGTGATGGGACCAGGTGCCATGATCTATTAGTCTTCTGGGAAAGCAGATGGAAGAACGTGTAGCCTGTGGAGGTCAATGTGGCTCAAGCCAATGATTCATGACAGTGATCTTAGGGTGGAATCATTGGTGAAGTGAAATACCCTTTCTTAATTTTAAGTAAATCTGGTATTCAGAGTTTGAATCTTTCAAATGGATGAAAATAGAATACTTTCATTTTACGCAACCTAAAGCCTTAACTTATGGAATTGCACAAGGCAGGTTGAGTAAGTGTGACATCACAGTGATTCTTGCCATATTGACCTGGTGGCTTAGATGGTAAAGAAAGATTCTTGACTCCTTGCTACATCGTAAAAGAAATCTATCACTGAGAGACAAATCCTCCCAAATGGAAGGCCTTTCTCAGATTCTAAAATTTTACAGTAGGCCTTTGCATTACTACAGAGAACTTTGTTTCCTCAGACTCTGCTATCTCCACGGACTAGAAGGAAATAAGAGCCCCTGGACGTCTCAGTTTTCAAAGTAAAAGCCTTGGGACCTTTTGTGTTTCTATCAGAAAGCTGGTTGTCCCCTATTGTTCCTTAATCCACAGTCCCTTCTGTTTTGTGTCCCTGCCTGGGAGCCTTCTGAAAAAACCTCTTATTTGAGAAAGGGCGTTCTCAGTGTTTGTCATCTCCAGTCTTCCAGAATACATTTTTAAGGTTATCTTGGGATTTATTTTTTTCAGGGAAAATAAACATCTTGTGTCTTGCCTCTGGGGAGAGTAAATGTTTTTCAGAGGTAGATAAGGCCAGTTTTGTAACACTCCAGCACAGCAAGCTGGGGAACTCACTGATGCTGCCTCAGCAGCTGGGTTTGTCACAATGGCTGTGACAGTCCAAGTCCTATTTTGATCTTGCCTAATATGGAACATTTATTTCTATTCTTAGAAGCATTGTGATTTAGTACTTTAACAGTTCATTATTCCAGCTTGTACTGTTGTTTGGTGCTGGGGAGGAAGAGAGGTGTTAACTTTTGCTGTTGTTTCTAAAATGAATTTGAGTGATTTGATTTTAGGCTGGATAAAGAGACTGAGCTACATTTTGTTGGGTTTTTTTTTTGTTTTTTTTTTTTTACTTGACAACAGTGGCTTCACTCTGAGATGACAAGCTGTCATTGTGAGAGAGTTTGCATTAAGTTCTACATTTGTATCTTCTCAGCAAAATACTCCAGTTTAGGTAAAAGTGAAATAGAAAAGGGTAATGAAACTCATTGTTGAAACATGTTGGGAAGCATTCATGCCAATTCAAAGAAATATACAGTAAAGCAACAGTGAGATTCTTTTCATATACGGAATCAGCAAAGACTGTTATTTTTAAAGATAATTCCCACCTCATGAGGGTATTACTCATAATGTTTACAGGAAAGAAAATTAGTGTAATCTCCTTGGGAAATAATTTGATATATCAGAAGCCTTAAAACGTTTATGCTCTTTAGCCTAGTACTCTTACTATTTCCAGAGGTCTCTGCAAAGGAAATCACATGAACAGGGTTACATATTAGTAATAATATGCAATATTAGTAATAAAAAGAGAAAAATCTATGATTCAGTAGGGAATTGATTTTGTAAACCATGACATATCCATGTGTGAACTGTTACGGTTTAAAAATGATGTTTAGAGAAACTACAACATCAAGAAAGCCTATGAGAAGTGATGAGTCAAAAAGATCTCAATATCTTATCATTGAATTTTATAATGGTATAATTATATACAACTAGCAGGCCAGCAAAAACCAAAACAAAAATAAAACTGGAAGGAGAAAATGATCCTAAACATTAAGTTGTTTTCTCCCCATGTTTCCTTGTTTTCTGTAAGAAGCATAGATATTTCAATGAATTTTTCTTTTAGTTAAGAGAGAACAATTTTCTTATAGTGGTGCCTTAGATATAACGCTTATCTCATTCTTCATTAAAAATTTAAAGTTCGTATTTTATGCCTTGTAAATTGAAGTGGTGATGGAATTAAATGCTTAACTTATGACGTGCATGCGTGCTAAGTCATTTCAATTGTGTCTGACTCTTTGCAACCCTATGGACCACCAAACCCCTCTGAACATGGGATTCTCCAGGCAAGAATACTGGAGTGGGTTGCCATGCCCTTCTCCAGAGGATCTTCCCCACCCAGGGACTGAACCCACTTCTCTTAGTCTCCTGTATTGGAGGCAGGTTATATACCACTAGTGCCACCCTGTGATTTATTTACCTCCCTGGGTTTTAGTTGACAACTTTTGTGAGAGGTTAAAAGTGACCTCTTTAACAGCAGCTGCTTTATTAAACTGTTATCTTTTGTATGTTTCAGAAAGTTGTTTTAGATGTTTGAAACTTTAGAACCACAAAAATGGATAAAATTGTCTTGCAGTTTGTGATGGATAAAATGTAACAGTATGTTTATGATTTCTCTTTAGGAATTTTTCAAATAGAAACTAATTGCAGCATTTCCAGTTGATCAGCATTCATAGGGTAAGATTAATATTCTGAATTGTGAACACATGGTAAAGATAATTACTTTTACATTGGTAGCTTGGGGCAAATAAGTACTGAATACTTCGTATGTAAAAAGATTACTATTCTTACAGATGTTTTGAGTAAAATCCTTTTGATGTTTTAAAACCAATTAAACAGAAAATTAAATCTGTATGCATTTTGGTAAAATATCATCTTCCTATCCTTTGTTTATTTTGTATGTAGGAAAGGATATGTGTGTATGTATGTGTTAGATATTTGTAATTTTTTAATGTTAGAGATCTAAAGAATATAATAAATGTTTATGAGAGGCTTAGACTCCATGACTCCATGTCTCTATTTTTCTGGTTTTTGTTTAAGGTAGCATTTCTAATGCATAGAATTGGTTTGTTTGCTATGTTTCCATAATAAAAAGATGGCCTTGCTTTCCCCAAGTAGGTAAGTCAGAAGTAAACAAGCCCCATTTCCTGTTGCTTCCTGCAAGCATCATTCATCTTTTGTAGTTGTGGAAGTTTAATCTTAAATTAGCTCTGTGGCAGAGCTTTTGACTTGGACACAATGAATGATTAATTTTTATGTGTTAAATTGCGTGGCTCTCCAGTGTTCTGAATATGGCATATGTCTTAAAGCTGTGTCACCCGGCTCTGAACATAGTCCTGGTAAAGCAGTGCTGTGGACAGTGGACCTATCTCCTACTGTTTTCTGAGCATCCTTCTTTTTACAGATGAAGGTGGACACTTGGACTTCTTGAGTATATCCACATTTTGCTGTTGAATTATCAAGTTCAGTATGAATTCTGAGAAGCTAATAACAGATCAACCACTTCTCGTCTTAGGACTCTTCAGTGGCTTTTCCACCACTCCTATACTACTTGCTGTCTGAACTGTTTACCTGGCCTGTGGTCCCCTGTTACTCTTAACTTTCCCCAGGCTTCTGACACTGGGGCCAAGTGTCCTCCCTTCTGATCTGCACACATCATAAGCTTCTTGCGCCTTCTGCTTAAGATGATCTCCCCCAATATCGTCACATGGTTGACTCCATTCTCATCTACATTTTAGTGGTAGTCCCTCTAAAGCGAGAGGCCTGCCCGACTCCCTGGTCTAAAGTAGCTGTGTCGTCTTCGTAGCTTTTCGGATTTTATCATGTGCATGTATCTAATTTCCTGTCTCTCCTTACTACACAGTAAGGTCCCTGGGAGCCAAGATCTTGTCCATCTTGCACATTTCTGTATTTCCCTAACACTTAGAACTCTGGCGCATAGTAGACGTTCTAAATATTTGTTGCATAACAGACTAAAATCCTAACCTCTCTTTGACAAGCATTGCTTTACTATTCTCCGTAATGTTTTACCCATTCTCTCTGGGTATTTTGTTTGCGTAGAACCAAATGCACTGTTTATTTTTGGCCACCATCCTACTCATTTTGGCACTGAAATGACAGTATAAGATGGTGTTGCTAACTCTCAACTGTGCATGTCATCTCTCCACAATAGGATTTTAAATCCCATGAAAGCAGAAACAAGGCCTCATGTTTCCTTAGTATACCTTTGTAAAGTCCTAAACTCCATGATTGAATGCATGTAAATGTTAACTTTAGAGAAAGGGTTAAGACCAAAATATAATTCTGGTTTGTGTGTCCTAGAGTAGGGAAAAAAAAAAAAAAACTTCTCATTTTGATTTATGGTTTAAAATATTTATAACATAGAAATATTCTGGACTATTTTTTCAGCTTCATGTTCTAAAACTGTTTAAGAAAGCCTAGTATTACTTAGCCTAGGTGACCAGAAGCAATGCTCTCAACTTCCCAGTTCTTTTCAAATTAGGCAATAAACCCATGTTGTACTACTCTGTGGCCCTAGAGAAGCTACTTAAACACCTCTGAAATTTAGTTTCTTTATTTGTGAATAGTTAGACTCTGATCTCTATGGTTTCTTTTTGGGTTAAATAGTCCATATGATTCTGCTCCTGTGAAAGGTAGGTCACCTGTGGAAGAATTAGAAGGAAATGGACTGATGACTGCTGTTGTCATTTAAAAGGAGAGCATGTGTGATTCCCCAGGGACGGCGCGGGGACTGAGTTTGGCTCAGCTTTGTGGTTTGCTGACCCTGGGACGATGAGAGGGGGTCAGGAAAACAGTTTTATAAACAATGAAGATGGTAGAGAAGGGTTTGAGGTTGCTGTCTATTTACACATTCTAGGACTTGTGTAGCCACTGGCAGCTTACGCTCTTAATGAGATAGTACAAGGGCTGCAGCTTCTCTTCATTTTATTCTAGATGATTTGGTAGCTTAAAGCATCAGAGAATTGAGAGGTCTTTTTCTGAAAGCACAATCACCATGTAAATTAAATACATGATGTATTTCATAACCATCAGAAACAAGAAGTGAAGCAATGTTCCTTAAAGTTCAACAACTCTGATTTAATTACGATTTCGAGAGATGGTCACATGCTCTCAATTGTCATATTCAGTAACTTTCTCCTGGGGCTTCAGATGATCAGGGTAATTTTTCTACTATTTAGCAGGGATGGGGGAGCCTGGTGGGCTGCCGTCTATGGGGTCACACAGAGTCGGACACGACTGAAGTGACTTAGCAGCAGCAGCAGCATACAATTTGGTTGTTTCACAGACCCCTTACCACTCCACAGCTTTGGATAAGAAGCTACAGAATGACAGCTACCCGTCACTCTTCTCCTTTGGTTTCTGTTTTGACTGTGATGTCAGATCCTTTGGTTTCTGTGCTCCAGAAACACTTGTGCTGCTCTTTTACCTGCTCCTCTATCCACCTTTACTCTTAGCCCTTCCTCATCTGATATGTTACAAAGGAGAGAGCGATTCTAGTCTTATTTTACCAAATTCTTCCAAAGAATTCATTTCTTTGGCACTATCTGCTACTTAAATGCTCAGGACTTCCCGTAGGGGGTTAAAGATGGCTCCAGATACTTTGTGATTGTTTTCCCGTCAAGAGATGGAGTCTATTTCCTGTCCTTTTAAATCTGGGCTGGCCCTGTTATTTTTTCTGACCTGTCACATGTGGCAGAAATCGTATGGGATGAGGCTGGGCCTTAAAGGGATTTGTAACTTCTGCTTTTGTGTGCTTATAGTTTTCTTAGTTAGAACTCAGCCACCTTGCTGTGAGGAAGCCTAAACAGCCATGTGGAGGAGTAGCAGGGCCCCTGGTCAGTAGCTGAAGCTGAGATCCAGGCCAAGCAGCCAGCCAAAACAGCAGCCCTGTGACTGAGGCATCGTGGACCTTCCGGCCATCCCAGTGTTCCTGCCAACACCGTGCAAAACAGAACTGCCTCTTCATCCCAAAGAATCATCAGAAATAATGAATGGTTATTTCAGCTGCTAAGTTTTGGGCTGGTTTGTTACATAGCAATAAAGAACCAAAATAAAAATTGGTACCTGGAAGCGAGGTGTTGCCACAACAAAACATCTAGCATTGGCTTTGAGACCAGGTAGCAGTGAACCTGAAGGGGAAGTAAGAAGAGTATTAATGCTGGCTGGAAGAGCAGAAAGGAAATTCCTGCTGGAGGATATAAAACAGTACCCTTGTTATGTATTGGCAGAAAACTTGACAAGACTGACACAGAATACAGAAAATGAACCTAATCGATTGGTATATCTAGCTTAGATTTTCCTTCAGAATGTTGGAAGTACTAATTGACTTTTTAAAAACATTTATGACTAAGTAAGAGAGAGATTAATTATAGAAGAAACAATTCGGATTTTAAGTAGACTTTTAGGACATATTTCCAGTTCAGAATTTTCTGGGGTCATGAATAAAACTGTCCTTATTCCTAGCTTCTCTTCCAAGCAAAAGGTACTCAAAGATGAGATCCAGAGCAGCGCCAGTGCAGTAGAACTTGGTCTTAACGTCAGAATAAAGGCCAGGGCACAGGAATAGGGCCCTGAACTAAGACTTCAGAAAGATTTAAGGCAGTGCCTCTCCTCAGCTATATAGAAAGTCTTCTAAGAATCTTAAGGATGTTGTCCCATAGTATTCCGAACATGATTTAGATGACAAGATCCTGGACTTTAAGCCTGAACTTGATGCCATAGTGGAATAAAACTTTGGGCGGAGGGCAGAACTTGGGAGAGGGTGAGGCTTTCATGTGAGAGGAATGTAAATCATTTGTGGGTAGAGAGTAGACTGATGTCTGCACATTCTTTGCCGTTCTTCCACTGAGAGGAGGCATTTATCTTCAAATAAATCTGGGCTGGTCCTGGACTCCTTTGGCCAATAGCATATGCTGGACAAAACACTGTGATTTGAAAGCTGTGCCATGAAAGAACTGCAGTTTTCACCTCTCTGGAAAGCACCATCATAGAACCTAGGCACCGTGCTGAGTGAGGACACTCAAACAACCACAGGAAATCTCACATGAAGTTCCAGTCAGCACCAAGTACCAGCNGCCATGAAAGAACTGCAGTTTTCACCTCTCTGGAAAGCACCATCATAGAACCTAGGCACCATGCTGAGTGAGGACACTCAAACAACCACAGGAAATCTCACATGAAGTTCCAGTCAGCACCAAGTACCAGCGTGATGAATAAGGACATTTTGGACCTTCCAGCCATCTCTGTGCCAGCCAACTCCAGGAAGTAAAAGAACCACCCACAGCATCACAAGAAATAAACTTATTTTTAAGCCACTAAGGTTTGGAATGTACAGACTAACTAGCCAAAATCCTTCCCATCTATATGCTTCCAAGATCTTGCTTCTCCAAGGAGAGGCTTAATCCCCTAGATACATCCTGCCTAACATGTGAACATAATACTCTTCTGCCCTATGCATTTTTATACATTCAGTTATTTATTGTACAAATACTTACTGTACACCATGTGCTAGAAACTGTGGAAGATTCTATAACGCCATAGGATCAGAATCAGGATTCTTTTGACCCTGCTTCTGCATGGTCTTCTCTTAGGATGTTTGATGTTGCTAAGTGGTGTTGAATTTTCATTTACAGTGACTATTTTATTCACTGCTTCTTTTAAAATATATTGCAAATGTTTTCAGTATTATTTCTGGCCCACATGATTGAAATAACCTTTCAGCTGCCCCCCTGTTTCTAACCCCTCCACCTTAAATCCATCCTGAAAATCTCTGTAGCTCAATGACTCATTGTCCCCGTCCCCCCTACCCCACCCCACCCCGCCGATGAGCTCTCCCCTCAACCTCACTTCCACCAACTTTAAGAGTGGCATCTGGGTTTGTTTCTTATAAAAGTGCTCCAGGTAGTTCTAATGTGAAACCAAAGTGTAGAACCACTGTCTTAGATTTGTGATTCTCAAAAAGTAGTCTTGTACCAGTAGCATCAACATTACTTAGGAATTTGTTAAAAATACACATTCTTGGGGCCTACTGCAGACCTAATGAATCAGAAACTCCGAGAGTGGGGTTTATCGCATGATTTCACAAGCTCTCCACTGATTTATGAGCATTAGTATTAGAGAAACACTTTACTAGATGAATCCTATAGTTCCCTTCTAGATCACAAAACTAGTGATTGTGCAAGTGCTTGAGGAATGCTAAATAATTGTCACCAGACCTCTGAAGAGTGGTTCAGAGGATTATGTAGTATAAAGCAAAGGAGCAAATGAGTCCTGGACACTAATGCATTGTTTCCCAGAGTGAATTTATATTTCAGCTAAAGATATGTTAGACCCAAGAAACATCTTGATGAGAAGAATAAGACTAAGTATTTTGAAAGACTATAAAGTGACTTTTTAAGTTAATAATCAGTGAGAGTAGTGTACAGAAACCCCATTTTGATTTGTTTGGCTATGTCCCTGCCTGGAGCCAGAGACAGAGATCTTTGAAGTAGCGTCCAGTTCTCAGCATAGAATGACTCTAAATACCATCTGATCATCATTTGTTTATTTTTTCACTGGTTATTTTGGAAATGCTTTCAAAGTAAAATTAGGACTAGTGGGGAAATAAAGACTGTCTAACTTGAATGTTGTTGTTCCAGTCTTAGAGACTTTGGGGTGAGATTGTCAAACGAATTCATGTGCTTTGAAAAGCTTTTATGATTTTTTAATGAGGTTTAAAAGCTAAAGGAATGGGATTGAGACCATAAAATCCTTTACTTTTTACATTGTTTCTTTGAACTGATTTAGTGCATTTGTATATTAGAAATAGAGATCTGATTTGGATTGAATCCGCATTGTTTGCAAAAATATGGTCTGGAAAAAATTCCTGGACACACAAACAGTATTCAACTTTGTAATGACAAAGGACAGCTATGTTCTAACTCTCCAGTTAAGCACTTCAATTAGAAAAATTAACATCATTTAATGTATAGGAATGCTTGAGACTTCCTACAGCATTAAATGCAGATGCTATATATTTATATAAAGTCTTAAATAGTTCAGTGGAACATGTTTAGTAGAAAAAGTTTAGCTGAGAAAGCAGATTATATAGTATGTAACTGGAGACACTGCAGAAAGCTATACATTTATACCCTGGTCTTTCCAAAGATTAAAATGGAGCCCACTTACAGTGCAGCTGTTGGTGTAAGTTGATGTCTTAGTCCCTCAGGCTGCCATACAGCAAACTACCGCAACAAACATTTATTTCTCAAAGTTTCTGGAGGCTGGAAAGCCTAAGATCAGCAGACTCAGTGTCTGATGAGAGCTCACTTCCTAGCCCGTAGATAGCCACGTTCTTCCTGTTTCCTCACAAAGTGGAGGGGAGAGCGCTCTCTGGAGACCCTTTGTAAGGGCACCAAATCCATTCACTAAAGCAGCATCCTTATGACCTATCTCCCAAGGTCCCACCTCCTAATCCTGTCATGTTGGGGCATTAGGATTTCAAAATACATATTTTTCTGGGACACAAACATTCAGTCCATTGTAGTGGGGGAAAGAGTTAAATATTCAACTTTTTCTTAGCTTTTGAAGGAACTGAGATTGGCATAGTTAAATGGATTGAGTGGCCTAGACAATATGGTCTGGTGTGGATGAGCCTTGAGATTTTATCCTGAGGACCTAGGTTCTAGTTGTAACTATTTCTTACTGTTCTTATCACCTTGGACACGATAACACCTTTGCCTTATTTTCCATGTTTATAAAATATAATGAATCATACTTATTATAATGGTTTGTTGCAGGTATAAAACTAATGTAAGTGAAAGTGCTTTGACAGTAAGAAACCGATATTAGATTAGTAATAATAAATATTTATTTGTTCTCTTATTGATGAGGATCTTATCCAAGGAAGTCTAAATTAGGTGATTAGAAGAAAAGTTTATAATTCTTAAAAAGATGAACAGGAAAAATGATTTACAAATAAATGTCACAAATTTGCAGTGAATTGTGGTCCTCTAACAGGTTAGTTATAGTAATCTCTCATTCTGATTATTTAAAAACCATTACTGTAGTTGGAAATTTGTGATTCTGTTTTTTCTTCTTATGTCTAAAGTAGAAAATGTATTTGCAGTCTTTAGGGAAACTGTGTTGTATAGTGAGTATCGTGATGTCTGGGCAGCATTTTAGAATTACGCAATAAATTCTCATGGCACATTACAGCTGCAATGCAGTGGAACAATATGTAAAATGTTTCACACATCAAATGTCTTTATCGCACTTACTACACATAAATGCAGTTGTCTATCATACGTCGTCAGACTTTTAAAAATGAATTGTGAATAAGAAACTCATACTCCTGTGGTGCTAAGTTTGAGTTAATATACTGTTGGCTTGTCACACACTAACTGTGCTTTCTGGCCTGAAAAATAATTTGATCCTGAGTAGTAGTTATAAAGAAGCTTTTACACATGGATTGGTAAATCCAAAGTAAATTTCGGACATGCTAACTTTTTGATCTTTGAAAATGACAAGGTTACAAGAGTATTGCTAAAGGTACCTTAAGTATAATTTGGGGTCAGTACTCTGAGCTGGATTTCGAGTACTTAATAAACCAAAAAATGGATTGTATATTCCAGGCAAATATATAAGCCTTCTCAACAACTTTTCAGACAAAACATAGGCACTAAAAAATACAGTTTTCACAGCCAACTAAAAAAAATTTTGTATGTTTTAAAATGTTCTCACATTTCAAACAAATCAGTATATATGTGTGTAATTTAAATTATTGAAAATGATTGAAATAGATGCTAAGAATGGCTTTTATTAACTTGCTATGTACAAAACAAAAACCTATTAGTGTAAAGGATAGCTACATTTAATAATATCATTTCAGAGAATTTCAGTCTTATTTCTGAGCTGTGTAAGTTATTAACTTGTAACTATATTTAATGATTAGTAGGCTGAATTTTAAGAGCACTGAGTCTCATTTGGATAGATGTGTGATAAAGTGCAGAAATTATATGATTTGACAGGCCATCTGATGAATGCAAATAAGACCAACTGAATGAGCAAAATTAGAGTATGTAGACTGCCTGGAAAAAGCTAAGTGTTCACCCAATTGTTGTAGCTATGGCACTTTAAAATATGTTATTAATAACATGTAAAATTCTATAGAAACATCTCTATAAATTAAGGGAGGTCAGAGGCCATATGTGATCTGGTTGTGGATGGGGTCTTATATAAGTAGCTTTGCCAGAATGTCCTCCAGTGTGAAAAGTAAACTGAGCTATGAAAATCCACTTGCCATGTCTTATGATGGAGAGGGTCTCTAAAGACAGTACCTCCAATTTTGTTTGAATGATCACAGCTATTTCAAGATACCTATACTTTCTCTTAGAATGAAGACAATCACAGAGATGGTGTGTCTAAGAAATTTCAAAAGGTGTAGGCCTCCTGATTGAAGTACAGTCAACTTACTGGATTCATTTTTTTTTCATTATAGTAAGTATGAACATTTAAAGTATATTGCTTTGGCCAATGTTGACTTGTATTCTTTGTTGAAGAAATATTTGCTCTCTGTCAAATACCCTTATTGTTAAAGCTGTTTCTGTTTATATTATTCTATAGTTTATTGTATAGCTTTAATGAATTTAACTCTGAGGATCTTTGAGAGGACAAATAAAGCTATAAACTTTGAGCTGGCAAAGCCCTTAGAGATGATCTCTTTCACTTTCTTTATCCATTACAAGAAATTCCTTCACAACATCCTTGACAGATGGTCATCTTATTTAGCTCAGTCCTGGTAGGGAGAAGGGCCTAAACTATTTCAGAAAACTATTTCTGTGGATGCCCCAGTACAAATTAAATCAAAATACCACTTTCTAAAATGTGCACCCTCTTAGTTCTTCTGCCTCTGGAAGAAATCCACTTATTCTTTAATCCAAGAGGTAGTCCTTCAAAAAGGTAAGGATGAATTCTTAGATTCCCCTAGTCATCTTTTATCTCAGCTGAATGTCGTCTGTTTCTTGTGTTTCTCCAAAGGAAATGGTTCATAGACAAGTAGCTCCTGATTATTTCAATGTCCAATTTAGTCTTTAACCTGTGACTCAATGTTGGGTTCCAGGTGTGATCTTACCAAGCAGGCACAGAAGGACTGTTGCCCTTTTATCTGAGTTCATGAATTAATATGGCCACAAGTTACAGTCATATTATAGCTGCTGTTACTGCTGCTAAGTCACTTCAGTCGTGTCCAACACTGTGCGACCCCATAGACGGCAGCCCACCAGGCTCCCCCGTCCCTGGGATTCTCCAGGCAACAACACTGGAGTGGGTTGCCATTTCCTTCTCCAATGCATGAAAGTGAGAAGTGAAAGTGAAGTCACTCAGTCGTGTCCAACCCTCAGCGACCCCATGGACTGCAGCCTACCAGGCTCCTCCATCCATGGGATTTTCCAGGCAGGAGTACTGGAGTGGGGTGCCATTGCCTTGTCTGCATATTATAGCTATATGGAGCATAAATATAGCTATATGTTGCATAATAGCTATGACACAGTTAGCTTAAAGCATGCATTCATGTCAACTAAAATCCTTAGGTATTTTTCCCATGTTGACCCAGCAGTGTCTTCTGCCATCCTTCCCTCCCATCATATTTATGGTATTTTGGGGTCCAAGTCCAGACTTTCTATCTGTTGCCTATAATCCTCTTGTTTTGGGTTTTTGTCATGTCTTGACACAGTTATAATTAACTGCAGTGGAATGAGGCAGAAAGGGAGGAGTTGAGAGTTAGAAAGAGATCCGGTAAACCAGAGTAAAGGAGGGAAGTCCTGGAGAGTCATTTAATCAAGTCATGGGTCCTAAGAGGAAGTAAAGCCCATATAGTGTGATGTTGCCTAGAAAGGATGCAGGGGGAAACTCATGCTGCAAGCAAGTAGTTAAAATCAGAGACCCTTGGACGCCCTAGCAAGGGGGAAGAGCATGAAGGCATAGGGTTCAGAGTCAGATGGCCCGTTATATATTAAGGCTGACCAGCAAAAGAAAAGACACTTATTCATAGATACCAGAGCCTCTGTAATGGGATTTTAGGGTTAAATACCAGTCCCTCAGAGGAGGACTAATGAGAGCAAAAAAGTTTTCTTGGTGATGCTATCAGGACTAGGGTATCTAGAGAGAGAAACTCAGACCCAGGGAAGATGGTAAGATTTTAGACTCAAAAAAGTGCAAGAGAAGTCCTTGGATGAAGGTTGTAGCTGGACCCCTAGCAAGGATGACCATACTACTGTGATTCTTTTTAAACAGAATTGTTATTAGATCCACATATTTCCTTTTCTCTGTCTTTACTCTGTGCTAACTGGATTTTGCCAGTTAGCAATTTTTAAACAATTGGTCTGTGTAAGGCTGAACACCATGTAAGTCATTTCTGTAAGGAGCATTCTCTGAATACTTTTCAATATGAAAATGAAAAGCCCACCTTGTTGTTTCTGAAGGCAGAAATAATAATAGCATATGCCCTTAGTCATTTGTACTATTAGTACTTTGCTGTCAAAGACTAAATGCAGGAGAGTCCCCATAGTAGGGTGTTGTAACTAGGGCTTTCTTCCCCATCCATTTTTTAAAGTCATTACCATTATGTGTCAGCTTTTAAGTATTCTAAGTTGTATGTGAATTTAAGTTACAAAGTTAGAGCTTAGGGGAAAAGGAGATAATATATTAAATCATAATTTTTCTGAACATAGATAGGATTGGTAGATCCTGCTAATCATAAGGGATAATCTTATAAAGTAGTGCTCGCTCAAAGGAAGTTCCTGTAGTGGTTGAAACACAGCTCCTAGGCTGTAACCGATGCTCCAGCCTTGGAAGTGGGATGTGAAATAGAGCTTATTCAGACCATTTAGAAGGTACAACACGTGGTTGTTAGAAATCAGTAGCATAGGAACAGATTTTCCTAATGTTGATTGAAGAAAATTCAGTTTCTGGTTTTTAATAGATTAGCATGAAGTGGAGATGCAGGAGGAAGCTAGATAGTTGCTTCACGTCCTACCCCAAATACCTTTGCAGAGATCCAGTCGGTCACCAAATTGTCTCTCATCTAAGGGACTTTATAGTTCTCAGTTGGCATAGCCTAAGGTTTCGAATGAAGCCAGGAGACTTTGGTACTTTTTGATCATCACCCCTGCCTGCCAGGTTTTGCCCCTGAGCTGAATCTTACTTGGATATGTACAGACATTAGAGTTTAAGCTTACTTGGGCTACTTGCTTCAGTGGTTTTTCTTTTATTTTCCTCTTCCAGTTTCTGTCCTCCTACAAGGGAAAGCCATGATTACACTAACAGAGCTAAAGTGTCTAGCAGACGCCCAGTCGTGTTATCACATCCTGAAGCCATGGTGGGACGTCTTTTGGTATTACATCACCCTGATCATGCTGCTGGTAGCCGTGCTGGCTGGAGCCCTCCAGCTGACACAGAGCAGGGTTCTGTGCTGTCTTCCCTGTAAGGTGGAATTTGACAATCACTGCGCCGTGCCTTGGGACATCCTGAAAGCCAGCGTGAACGCATCCTCCGATGCCGGGATGCCACTTCCGCTGCCCCTCAGAATCCAGAACGACCTCCACCGACAGCAGTACTCCTACATTGACGCCGTCTGTTACGAAAAGCAGCTCCACTGGTTCGCCAAGTTCTTCCCCTACTTGGTGCTCTTGCACACACTCATCTTTGCAGCCTGCAGCAACTTCTGGCTTCACTACCCCAGCACCAGTTCCAGGCTCGAGCATTTTGTGGCCATCCTGCACAAGTGCTTCGATTCTCCGTGGACCACCCGCGCCCTGTCAGAGACAGTGGCTGAGCAGTCAGTGAGGCCCCTGACCCTCTCCAAATCCAAGGCTCTGCTCCCGTCCTCAGGGTGTTCAGCCGGCGACGTGGATTCCAACAAGCAGTCATTGCCCTACCCACAGCCTGGCTTAGAGTCAGCTGGCATAGAAAGCCCAACCTCTAGCGTCCTGGACAAGAAGGAGGGCGAACAGGCCAAAGCCATCTTTGAAAAAGTGAAAAGGTTCCGCCTGCACGTGGAGCAGAAGGACATCATCTATAGAGTGTACCTGAAGCAGATCATAGTCAAAGTCATTTTGTTTGTCCTCATCATAGCTTATGTTCCGTATTTTTTAACCTACATCACTCTGGAAATTGACTGTTCAGTGGATGTGCAGGCTTTTACTGGATACAAGCGCTACCAGTGTGTGTACTCCTTGGCAGAAATATTCAAGGTCCTGGCTTCATTTTACGTCATCTTGGTTATACTTTATGGTCTCACCTCGTCTTACAGCTTGTGGTGGATGCTGCGGAGCTCTCTGAAGCAATATTCCTTTGAGGCACTGAGAGAAAAAAGCAACTACAGCGACATTCCAGATGTCAAGAATGACTTCGCCTTTATCCTCCATCTGGCTGATCAATACGACCCGCTTTACTCCAAACGCTTCTCCATATTCCTGTCAGAGGTCAGTGAGAACAAACTGAAACAGATCAACCTCAACAATGAATGGACGGTCGAGAAGCTAAAAAGCAAGCTTGTGAGAAATGCCCAGGACAAGGTAGAACTGCACCTTTTCATGCTAAATGGTCTTCCTGACAATGTCTTCGAGCTGACAGAAATCGAAGTGCTAAGCCTGGAGCTGATCCCTGAGGTCAAGCTCCCCTCTGCAGTCTCACAGCTGGTCAGCCTCAAGGAGCTCCACGTGTACCACTCATCCCTGGTGGTCGACCACCCTGCCCTGGCCTTTCTAGAGGAGAATTTAAAAATCCTCCGCCTGAAATTTACTGAAATGGGGAAAATCCCACGCTGGGTGTTTCACCTGAAGAATCTCAAGGAGCTTTACCTGTCGGGCTGTGTGCTGCCTGAGCAGGTAAGCACCATGCAGCTGGAGGGCTTTCAGGATCTGAAAAACCTGAGGACCCTCTACTTGAAGAGCAGCCTCTCCCGGATCCCACAAGTTATCACGGACCTCCTGCCTTCGCTGCAGAAGTTGTCCCTCGATAACGAGGGGAGCAAGCTGGTTGTATTGAACAACCTGAAAAAGATGGTCAATCTGAAAAGCCTGGAGCTGATCAGCTGCGACCTGGAACGTATCCCACACTCCATTTTCAGTCTGAACAATTTGCATGAGTTAGACCTCAGAGAAAATAACCTTAAAACTGTGGAAGAGATCATTAGCTTTCAGCACCTCCAGAATCTTTCCTGCTTAAAGTTGTGGCACAATAACATTGCTTATATTCCAGCCCAGATTGGGGCATTGTCTAATCTAGAGCAGCTCTCTTTGGACCATAATAACATTGAGAACCTGCCCCTGCAGCTTTTCCTATGCACCAAACTACATTATTTGGATCTAAGCTATAACCACCTGACCTTCATTCCAGAAGAAATCCAGTATCTGAGTAATTTGCAGTACTTTGCTGTGACCAATAACAACGTAAGTAAATCCATTCCTCCCCTTTTTTGGTCAGTCATTTGAACATCTGCTGTTGCAGTGTGTAATGTCACTAAAGATAATGGACTTTAAGTCATGCTAAGCATCTTGAGCTTGGCCTGACTACCATTTATTAGACATGTGACCGTGGACGAATTATCAAAACACTGAGAGTCAGGTTTTAATGTAATTTACAAGTTGTCATGGGGATTTTATGAAAAAAGTATATATAAGCATTTGGCACAGTTTCTGGCACGTAGTAGGTACTCAAATATTCTCTTTATCGTCTTTCCCTGTTTTTTAACATAAACATCACAAAAGTTATGGCAGAGCTTACTTTCGTTTCAGAAAAGGCTTAAGTACAATATTTATAAAGTTTCATAAAATTTTTCAGCTTTCCAAGTCTGACACAGGACAACTTCTTGTATGTAAAAAATTCTGGGACTGTGAATTATTCATAAGTTCTTTCTGTGATGCAGTAAGAAAGACTTGAAATCTCCATGCACGTCTAGAAAGACAATTCAAAATGAAAGGCCTGGTTCTATAATGCAGCACTAGGGCTTCTTAGAAGCTTTTTCCAGCATCCATGCTTTAAAAATGAACCATAATTTGCAACAGTAAAGCCAAATTAAGGAGAACTTAACTTAGCTGAAACAAGAAAAAACAGAATAAATGAGTAGTTTCCTAGGTTAAAATGTGAAGAAGGAAGAAAAAGACAAAAATCATGTTGGCTGAAAGGGCAAGAGAGTGATGGTAATATCCATATGAGAAGAAGAAAAAACCTGTCAGAAATCAGGTCTGCCAAAAGATGAAAATGATTCCCCTTCAGTTAAAATGGAACTACTTTCTTCTACCCCACCCAAAAAGGTATTATCTCCTAGACTTTTTTATTTATCTATTTTTAATTGAAAGATAATTGCTTTACAATATTAATTTGATTTCTGCCATACATCAACATGAATTAGCCATAGAGGTACTCCTAGACTTTTTAATAGTTTATATTTCATGCTAAATATATCTGTGAGCATGAAGTTGGCCAATAAACATATTGATCACCAGACAGTGTTTTTAGAAACCATAGATTGTTGGACAAATACCAGAGTTGGGGAAAGAACAGAATTTATGCTGACTTTTAGAACTCTGTGGCTTCACTATATGTAGAAGGATAGAACTCATTATAAGATTATGAGGTTTTAAAACTCCTTTAAAAGTTAGCACTGTACCTTAGAATTACCTGGAAGGCTTGTTGAAACACAGATTTCTTGGCTCTACTCCCAGGGTTTTTCATTCAGTAAGTAGGTCTGGTATAGGATCCAGGAGTTTATAGTGCTGAAAATCTCAGGTGAAGCTGGTGCTCCTGGTCTAATGACCACACTTTGAAAACTACAGGTCTAGAGATTTAGCATTAGTGTTGCTTAATTATAAAGTTGACTAATATTAGCATTTTGGTCACAGTTTTTCCATTGTTAAACCTGTACTAAAAAATATAAATAATTATTTTGAAAGGTATTGGTTTCACCAAATTGTTGTCCAATTAAATCACTCCATGGAGTTTTGAAAGTCATAGCTAATTAAATTGTCATCTAACCATAAGTATCTAAGTGTGTAAGCAAGTTAATGATTTTTTCTAGTTTAATGTCATGAAACTGTGAGGTTGTTGGTACTGTTGATACTAAGTTTATTGACATCTTTTGTGGCTGAAAGAGAGACTAGGTGTTAGTATCAGACATATTTTGCCTTGAATAAGGAAAGGGTACTTGGTAGCATATGAAAATTCTTATGCTTAAGATAATTTATGGCCCAAGAACAGTGCTCTCTTGGGTTGTGTTGTCTCGGAAGGCTTAACAGCAGTTGTAAGCATCCTCAGAACCGTTGTAATGACTGCAAATCTTGGACTGGGGGAGAAACACTCTTCTCAGAACTGTGAAGAGACTTACCTACTAAGGATGTGGTGAAATTGGAAGACAGCAGCCAGAGAAATGAAAGGTTCCTCTCTGGTGGGACAGTGTCGCCTAGTGATAGGAAGCACTGGATAGGGAAGCGAAAGAGAATAGTCCACACTATTGGTCTTCAAATATTCGGAAGCCCTACTTAGGAAGGAAAGCCTGTTGGGAGTTGTTGTTAGTGTTAGAGCTCAGACAAGCAAGAGAAGAGTTCTCATCTTTCCCAAGAAACCTGTCCAGAGACTGAATGAACATCTGAGAAGGGAGAAGTGATTTTCTTAATAAAACTGTCCAGATATCAATGGTCAGCCGCTTGGTGGGAATATTGATAAAGGGAACTGAGGATTCATGTTTTAGGTAGGAATTTAACTTGAAAGTTTCTTCTTAAAACCTTAAGGTTCTCATGACTCTATAAGGTAGACCAAAATATTTGTAAAACTTAGAAAATAAAACACCAAACCTGCAGCATGCTGCTAAGTCACTTCAGTTGTGTCCGACTCTGTGCAACCCCATAGACAGCAGCCCACCAGGCTCTGCCATCCCTGGGATTCTCCAGGTAAGAACGCTGGAGTGGGTCGCCATTTCCTTCTCCAATGCATGAAAGTGAAAAGTGAAAGTGAAGTCACTCAGTCGTGTCCGACTCTTTGAGACCCCATGGACTGCAGCCTACCAGGCTCCTCTGTCCATGAGATTTTCCAGGCAAGAGTCCTGGAGTAGGTTGCCATTGCCTTCTCCAAACCTGCAGCATAAATATTTTGATATGCTTATACTCAGAAATGTGAGTTGATTCCTCTCTCTGGAGTGGGGGTTGGTAAAGATTGCAGAAAGAACACTTTTTTTTCCATTTTATTTTATTCATTTATTTATTTTTTTGCATTGAACATAGACTGGCGATTCATTTCTTACATGATAGTATACATATTTCAATGCTATTCTCCCAAATCATCCCACCCTCTCCCTCTCCCTCTCCCTCTCCCTCACCCTCAGAGTCTAAAAGTCTGCTCTACACATCTGTGTCTCTTTTGCTATCTTGCATACAGGGTCCTCATTACCATCTTTCTAAATTCCATATATATGTGTTAGTATACTGTATTGGTGTTTTTCTTTCTGGCTTACTTCACTCTGTATAATCGGTTNAATCATCCCACCCTCTCCCTCTCCCTCTCCCTCTCCCTCACCCTCAGAGTCTAAAAGTCTGCTCTACACATCTGTGTCTCTTTTGCTATCTTGCATACAGGGTCCTCATTACCATCTTTCTAAATTCCATATATATATGTTAGTATACTGTATTGGTGTTTTTCTTTCTGGCTTACTTCACTCTGTATAATCGGTTAAAGACTTGGGCAGGTTCATAGGCAACAAATGCTAACTCTGGGCTTAAGCAGAGAAGACATTTATTGAAAAGATGCCATGTGTCTCCTTGCTGAAAAAGCTACACAATCAGGCTTGGAAAACAGGGACAAAGTTAGATAGCAAGAGAAAAGCAGCCAAAATCATAGTACAGAAGTGAAGTTAAGAGGTACCCCGACACTGACCATGCCAGCACCGAGCACCAGTGCTGCCCTGAGCGCGGTGCTGCCGTTGCTGTGGCCCTTGCTCGCCCACAAAATCGGTTCTTCCTGGGTTCTGCTTTATGCCTTGAGCCCCACATCTAAGCAACTGATAGAGCCTCTGAATGCTCACAGGCTTCCCATGTGGCTCAGTGGTGAAGCATCCGCCTGCCAATGCAGAAGATGCAGGAGACTGGTTTTATTCCTGAGTCAGGAAGATCCCTTAGAGAAGGAAATGGTAACCCACTCCAGTATTCTTGTCTGAAGAATCCCACAGACAAAGGCGACTGGCAGGCTACGGTCCATGGGGTAGCACAGAGTCATGCTCATGAATGCTCACACTCGAGCTGCAGGAGATCTGGAACAGAAGAGTCTGGCATTGTCAGCCCTCCAGTGGGAAGTGGGCACCGCTTCCCACCAAGAACCCCGTGAAGATAAGGTGGAGAACGCTCCAGACCTTGAAGATGCTGACATTCACCCAGATGACAGATATTCACTGAGAGGACACTCCAGACTTTACTCCACGGGATAGTGATAGGTCTTCTCACAAAAAACATGAAACGGTTTTTAGCATGTTTTTGCAGCAGGATTCCTCAGAGCCTTTATGATATGGACATGCATTGTGCTTCTCCAAGAGGAGGGTAGTGTGTGCAACATTTGGCACACGTATTTGAGCAAGGCCTTCTTTTTTATGGTAACTCTTGAAAGGACTGCTCTGACTGGGGAAATGTGGAAGGATAGAGGTCGTCCCCAGAAGACTGTCACTGGCATGCCCAGGTATAATAAGAGATAAGAGCCTTTAGATGGGGGGTCTGAATGGAGACTGCCTTGAATTCTGCCAGGCTAGTTCAAGTTTGAGTCATTGGGTGGTAACTAAGGTGAGGCTTGAGCCTGACAGTGCTGGGTAACCCGAATTGGTGCCTCCGAGGAGGCGCTGGTTGTGGCATACTCAAGGGTTGGAAGAGGACAGTTGAGAAACAGAACCTCATGGCAAGTTTTAATCAGTTATGATTTAGAAGTAGGAATATAGATTAAAAAGAGACTCATGTATGAAGGGAATACTATGGATCATTGGTCTTGAGGTCAGCAAAGTACAGCCTCAGAGCCAAATCTACTCACAGCCTGACCTAAGAATGGTTTTTAAATTTTTAAGTGATTGGGGGAAGAAAATCAAATAATACTTCCTCATATTTGAAAATTATAGGAAATCCAAATTTTAGTGTCCATAAATAAATTCCCTTGTTCTCCCTAGTGGGCTTATATTACCAAAAAAGTTATATTTGTTATTATATTTTTCATTACATCACCTAGAAACATGAAAAATTTTTCTTTTATTATTATAGTTATCTACATAGTATTTTCAGTTTTGTCATTTGGCCTGCAGAACCTTCAAGATATTTACTATCCTGCTCCTTTTTTTTTTTAAGATTTTTTTTTTTTTGATGTGGACCATTTTTTAAAGTCTTTATTGAATTTGTTACAGTATTGCTTCTATTTTTTTGTTTTGGGTTTTTGAGATCTTAGTTCCCAAAGACATGCGGGATCTTAGCTCCCCTGCATTGAAAGGTAAAGTCTAAACCACTGGACCCCCAGGGAGGTCCCTCTTGCTCCTTTTTGCCAACGTCTGTTCTAAAACACTGCCCTCACTTGATACTGCACTGAGGCTCAGAGCAGTTTGCCTGGGGTCTGAAGTTTCCCAGGGATGGACCTGGGCTGGAACCTCTCTTCAGCTCCTTCTCCAGTGCTTTCTCCTGCAGCTCAGACGCATCAGTCCGAATGATGCTCCGTGGGAAGCAGTGGTGTGTGGGTGATGGGGTACGAGGAGGCAACCTCCAGCTCTCTCCAGTGCCAAAGTGTAGTTGAATTGTGATGGTGTTGGATGTGACCAAGAAGCACAGGAAAGGAGGAGGATTTAATGACTTTGCTCAAATCTTAAAAATGACTCCAACTTACACCTTGGTCTTCCAATTTCTCTTTCCGCATTTAAATGAATTTTATTAACTCACAGATGTTTAGCCCAAAGGTGAATAGTGTAGAAATCCCCTCTAAAGATCATTTATGTGGCAATGTTCCATGCTGGTTTTGACATTATCACTTAGATATGGAAATATTCAGCTTTGTCTCTTGAAATGATTGAGCTTTATGGATTTAGGTTGGCATGTTCTGAAATAGCATGTGTCAATGGCCAGAAAAATAGGAAAGCTGACATTGAGAAGAATTCTGAAGTGAGGTCCCAGCCTCTGGGAAACAGTGAAATATTTAATTGTCAGTGTCAGCCATGAATATAGGAAGAGAACCATCCTGCCTTGGATGTTCTGAGGGCTTCAGTACATTTGGCTGTTCTAAGGGCTTCAATACACTTAGCGCTCAGGAAGCGTGCATTGTCCATAGCCTTTCACTCACTTTCTCAACAGAGACACTACTGAGGGCCCAACCACAGAGGCTCACTCTCATTGCCTGGTGATGGGGGCTGAGAAGAAGCTAAAATCACAAATTCAGAGATTTGAAAGAAGATGAGTAAGACATGGTAGGGCTGATAGCCAGAGAGGACAATGGCTTAGAGTCCTCACCCAATAAAAAAATCAGTACAGTTAAGCAAGATAACCTGCTGGAGTCTGGAAGCTTGACTGAAGAAGAGAGATTGGGGTTCTTTGATGCAGCCCTGGTGAAGGCACTCTTCTTCATAGCAGCCACTGTAGACTAATGGTCTCCATAATTAATTGCTTAATACTTCTCTTCCCCAGTAGACCAGTGCTTGTCAAAGGGGGGCAGTTTCACCCTGCAGAAGACATCTGTCTAGAGACATGTTTAGTTGTCACAGCTAGAGAGGGCAGTGGCACTGGCATCTAGCAGGTAGAAGTCAGGGATGCTGCTGAATGCACAGGGCACCCACACACAAAGAATTATCCCACCCCAAATGTCCGCAGTGCCAAGGCGGAGAGACCCTGAATAGGTCTTGAAGACCCATCTGTCTTGCTCAGCATTTTACCCCCAGCACCTGGTTGGGAGCCTGGCACAATGGCTCTCAGCAGGCATCCACTGAATACAGGGGGAACAAGTCTGCCCTCCTTTCAGCCTGTTTGCCTAAGTCATTCCTTTTGTGCCAGCAGGCACTCTCAACCCTGAGCATGTTCATTGCACAGGACTGATCATTCCATCTGCTTGTACATCACTAACCCTATTTTTGAGCTGCAGATAATGTCTGATCAGAATGAGGTTATTTTTTTTTCTCTCATTTTTCTGCCGTATCTATGCCGAAATTGACATATCTGTGGTTTTGTATCTGCATTCTTAAGGAATGAAATAAAAGGGTAGATATTTTCCTTTGCTTATACCACCTAGTATTTTGATGTAGAATGATGAGTTATATTGCATGATAGTCTTAGAAGCAGTGATCATTAGATTTATTTTCAAGGATATCCAGTACTGAATGTATGTATGAGTGATAGAGGAGGGGACAGATTCCAACATAATAAGCCTTTTTTTTAATGCAGTCTGACTATCTTTTACACTGTATAGGGAATGTTTCTCTTTTTAAAGAGAGATTTCTGGAAGGCTCTGGAAGTTCCTGCAGATAACTGGCTCAGTGGGGTTGTACTAGGTCATCAGAGGAGCAAGTTGAACTCTGGAGCACCCCTTTCTCCCTCTTTCTAACAAAGCAACTTCTTAAACTAGGGAGCCTGCGTTGTTTCATAGTTGCAGAGTTGCCTGGTCCAGGCCTGTATAAATTTGTGAAGCATTAGAGGGTGGTATATGTGCAGTCCAGCTTGGCCTGGAGCAAACTTGCAGTTCAGTGGCAGGATGAGAGCTGAGCACATTGAGTATGCTAACCCTTTCTCTAGGCGTCTTTCCCCAATAATCCTATTTCATATACACACTGTGGCTCCCTTAGAAACTCACATGCAACCTTCCCACCAGATAGAGGAGCAATTCAGTTGAGCATTTCTAGGCATTGACCTAGTCACAGGCTATTTATCATATTCCAAATGATTTCTCTGTTTCATGTGACTTAAAACTCAGAAGCAGGTAGAAAGAGTTAATACTCATGAGTGTGCATGTAGAGGAGAATGAAACGTACATGTTTATACAATCGCATCTTCTTATCTCTGCTTCTGTCAGCTTTTTTTTAAACCAGAAGGAAGTTTTCAGTCTATATTGTGAAACCCTAAGAAATAGCCTCGTGTCTTGTTTTTGAGGATACAGCTCATTACCTCACACAGTAAACTCTTTTTGCAGACTATTGAGATTGATTTGCTTCTCCTGAGTTACTGGTTTGTAAATGAGTATGTAACTGATAGGTTTCCTCTGAGAGTTGAGAATTGCTTTGTTAAAGCTAATCTGTTGCCCACCCATATACAGCAGGGGTTTTGAAGTTCTTGGTGGCCTCGGTCCTGACTCCAGAACAGCCTTATTTTTCCTGTAAGTTTCCCATCTACTTCAAATGTATCATCATTGTTATATGTACCTCTTTAAAATGTCTGGAGATGTTTTGGGGGAAAGGTATGGGTATAAATAAATACTTGTAGTATAATAGGCCCTCAAAAACCAGTTTTACTGGCTTCTTTTTTTTTCCCTTTCCAGATTGAGATACTTCCAGATGGGCTGTTTCAGTGCAAAAAGCTGCAGTGTTTACTCTTGGGGAAAAATAGCCTGATGAGCTTGTCGCCTCACGTGGGTGAGCTGTCGAACCTTACTCATCTGGAGCTCATTGGTAATTACCTGGAAACACTTCCTCCTGAACTGGAAGGGTGTCAGTCCCTAAAACGGAGCTGTCTAATTGTCGAGGAGAATTTGCTCAATACTCTTCCTCCCCCTGTAACAGAACGTTTGCAAACATGCCTGGATAAATGTTGACCTAAAGAGAGAATAATTTTTAAAAGTACATTCCAGGGCTTTAAATGAGAACTAAAATTTCCTAAGTTATAAAGGTGAACAGTGGATAATTATCACTAACTATAACCAAATGTCTTATTGTAATAAGGCAACTCAGTGTCTAAATTAAACAGGTAAAAAGTGTTAACACTGAAACAAAGTTTTGTGAATAATTGATCTTTAACTTATGGAGATATGAGAAGTGTACACTTGGAGGGTAGAATGGGGCCATGAAATTATTGAATCTCTACACTGCAGTTTTTATCTTTTGAAGATGAGATATAACTTACTTGCATACTTGTTTTAACTGACTTCCTGATTTGATATTTATCACCTAGGCCATAAACTCATCAACATAAATTCTCTTGAGGTACACTCAGCACTATCTTTGATTTATGTTCTTAAATACTTTTAGGCAGGATGCATTGTGCTTGGCAGAGTTCCTCCTTGGCTTAATTTTTACTTCCTCCCCCAGCTTGTTTGAGTCTTCCTTCATCTGGTTTCCTCTTAACAACAGTGATGAACCCTGAGAAAGTGCCTGCCTGTGGCCTTTGCACAGAACAGGAGCAGGGTATTTAGGACAAGTCATCCTCGGGCCATCCTGAAATTTTAATGTATCCTCTGCAGTTTCTTCTTGTATATCATCAGAGCCTTTTTTATTTGCTACTAATTTTTATATCAAATGTAAAACATATAAATATTTTCTATTGTGTAATCTTGGATGCAAAATCTGTGAGAATAGTTTTTGTAAGGTACAGAGAACACAGCCTTTTCTTTAAGAACTTACTATTAATATACATGGTTTCGGCTGCTTATGAGTCTCACGTTTGTGCGCACTTGGCTCCAAAATGTTTTTGTAGTCTGCAGCTAATTATTTCTGGATAACAAAAGCCTTGTGTTTCATGCCCTAAAATATTTGGGGGTTTCCTTCCAAGAGGATGGCCACATCATCTACCTCTCTCTTCCCTAGTTGCTGTGCTATTGTACGGGTAACCATTCTTAATTCCTTCAAAAACTGTGATGGAGGGGAGAGGTACAGATTTGGATCTATAAAACTGATTTTCAAACACTCTGTAGAAATTAAGTAAAAGTTAAACAAAATACTTTCTTCTCCATCTGCATGATCTCTAGATAGGATTATAATGTGAAACATTCAGCCTCTATTCATAGTTTAATATGGGTTCTCAAAGCTCACAAAGAAAAAGATCTAATTAACTGAAATTCATCTCATGTCTTTGTCTAACTTTTCTGGAATACATTTTGCTCTTTTTTTTCAATAAAGAGTTTTGTGTTTGGCTTTTTATTATCATGCATATTGTAAAATGAATAAAGCCGACTGACTCATTTTGGGGAAATGTACATTTTCGATGTGTTTTTCTCTGTGTCTAGGCATTGTGATGCCTTTTCAAACTATGAAATAATCTATTAACTGCACCTCGATAAAACTGGAAAACACTATGGGTAAAGAGTACTGTAAACATGGAATTGTGATGTACGGTATGTTTTTTCCCTTGCTTTGTCCCTTCCAGAAGGATGAAAATGAGTTTTTAAAGTATGCCAAATGTAGCTTCCCTCACCTGCCACATACCTTTGAGCTGACATTCAGAGAAAAGAACTGTTCACATCAAATAAAATTTGAGTAATAGCTATAAAAAACATAAAACACCAAAAGCTGCCTAAAACACTGCCGTTTATTCTGAATGAGGAGGAACAATATAAAAATGCAATTCTTACCAAAACTTGCCTTTAGTCAGAACATTCAAGCTCTCAGGGACCCAGGCATAACTGATGAAACTTTCTTCTAGACTTCAGAAAACAAATTCTGACTCTATCTAGGTTTTTTGTTATTTTCAATCTTTTTAATGTGCGATCATTGTCATTTTAATGTTTCCCATCTGTGTTGCACAGTAGAATTGTCATGTGTATCAATTCCAGTGTTGTATAGGATTATCTTATGTTTGGAACGTGAATATGATACATGGAAATATGTTCATTTGGGGTCATATAATTATAATGTGTATGAAAAATCCTATCCCTTTTGATAAGGAAAAGTTTTCAAAACAAATTTCAGATTTACTACCATGCCCCTGGGGTTTCCCAGGTGGCACAGTGGTAAAGAATCGCCTGTCAGTGCAGGAGCCGTGGGTTCGATCCCTGGGTTGGGAAGATTCCCTGGAGAAGGAGATGGCAACCCACTCCAGTATTCTTGCCTGGAGAATCCCATGGACAGAGGAGCCTAGCAGGCTATAGTCCGTAGGGTTGCAAAAAGTCAGACATGACTGAGCGGCTAAGCACGCACACACCATTCCCCTGACAGTCTAAAGCCCTTCCTGGCTAGTCACCAGGTTCTGTTCACCTGCAAAAGGCACTAGCTAAATCTTCCTTATCACCTGTCTACCTTTCTGGAAGCAAGTTACTATTGTAATGAGTTTTGTAAAGTGCTTTCCAAACACAAGAATGTGGTTACTAGTGCAAACTCTCAAGTTAACATTTTTATTTCAGTCCTACACACCAGTGTTAGGTAGCTTTGGGAATGATGTAACACAGATGCCATGAACTCTGAGACCACCACTTAACATGCAAAACTGTGGTGTTTGCCAACTTTAATGCAATATTGGAGCAGATCTTCATTTTGGAAGAGGATTTTCAAAGAAGCAAATGAAGTTTATTCAATTATAATTTTGAGACTAGTTGACACTTGCTTTCCAAGAATGTGTAGTGCATTTTCCAAAAAATAAATATGGATGTTATTCAGAACAAAGTTGACGGCTTATGCTAGATTAGATGCATTTTATTTACATACACACAGATACACAATGATTAGCTTGCATGCACATCCCTATGTGTACAAAATTGATTCGTTTTGAATATGTGTAATATTTTTCCAAAGTTGCAAGTAGTTGTAGGTTAATGGTAAAATATTAATTCTTTTTTATTCCTTACTTGTAATTATGGAGTGCTCTATTCTCTTAGCTATAATATTAGAGTGAAAAAAAATGAAAATGAAAGTCACTCCGTTGTGTCTGACTCTTTCTAGCCCCATGGACTGTACAGTCCATGGAATTCTCCATGCCAGAAAACTGAAGCAGGTAGCCATTCCCTTCTCTAAGGGATCTTCCCAACCCAGGGATCAAATCCATGTCTCCCAATTGCAGGCAGATTCTTTACCAGCAGAGCCACCAGGGAAGCCTAAGAATACTTATTAAAACCAAACGCTCAGACTTGGTCAGCAGCCTAAGTGGTTTTGACCCTAATGTGTACATCAAGGTCCATCTCTATGGCACACAGATAAGGTGTTTTCATTCTTCATCCTTCGTCTTCATTTTCTCCTGATATCACCATGTTTCACTGTCACTTAGCAAACGTTTGTGTTAAACAGGGTATATAGAGATGCCAAGATCTCATTGTTGTGGCATAGCTCCAGTGTATGTGCTATGGGGAGCTGTTATCTGTATAAAATTATTGTTTGATAGTGGAAATATTTGTTTCCATTCTTCAGGTGTCTCATGATTTAAATTTTGTATGTTGAATTAAAATATTGCATAATATTGATGGGTTCAAAACCATTAAAATAATCAAACAATTATTCTGTGGGTTTAGTTTTCTTTCCTTATATTTTCAATCAAATACTCTTTCCATCTTCACTTTCTTGTAACGTCCCATCCACATAAGCTATTTTGTTTTCCCTCTCTGCTCACCCACCTCCTTAAATTGATATAGTAACAGAATATATTTGTGCTAGAGAACTTGAAATACTACTGGAGCATGTATTTATTTGGGGGGAAGCCAAAGCCTATAATTATGCCTAATTGAATTGTTCTACTCAACCCAGCCTTGCAGTGTTCAGAGCTGATCCAGTGATCCTTCATCCATACCAAAATAACTGAGAGAATGAGAATATAACTGTAAACCCACTTTGTTTTCAGGAACTGTATATTGCATCAGAATCTATGTTTATTTATTTCTAGAAACAAGAGGAAGTCTGGTCTGGGGAGGAGTTATTTTGTATCCTGGTTTGAATTATGAAGACATTACATACATGAAATGGCCTAAACTAATAACTGTTGCAAAATGCCCTGGATGTAATAATTTCTTCAGCTGTATCTGAAAGCTGAAGCAGTGAAAAGAAACTAATTTAACTGCTTTCTCCCTGCCTCTGGTCCATCCCTTCTACATCCACTGAGACCTATCTGCTAAGTACCTTTTGGTAATGAACTACATTTTCTTCTTTTTAAAAATATGAACAGTTCCATCAAAACCTAAAGCATTAGCATAGAATATAAGAGCCAAAGTACCGAGTTGAGATGGCTTCCGATTGAACTGAATTCATATTTAAATTTTGCATTTGACTTGTATAATGCACTACGGCTGAGAAAAACAATTAGGGATGCCTCCTGCATGTTACATGTTATCTCTTAACAGAGATGATGCAATTTAAAAAATTCAAAGGGGCATAGAATTAGAATGGGTGTGTTTGTACATATATGTATTGTGTATAAACCTAAATATTCATGCTTAAATATTTTTCAAGCTCTTCAAATGTTTCACACTCAACAAAATAAAGGGCCAGTTCTGAGAAGAAACATTTTGTGTAGTTAGCTTCACAGGGAATGCTAGCATTTGTTATTTTGTTTTTGTCGTATATTTTGAAACATGTACATAATTGGGTTTTGCTTCTGGTAATGAATTATTAGAAAATGTAAGATTTTGTTGTGAGCTGAATGCTTTTGGCCCTCAGGTTTACCATGTAAATCTGGATTTTGGTGTTATATCCCTCTGCCTGAGATTTAGTACTTTTGAGTGAACTTTATTGTTTTTAAAATAACTTTTATGTAATATACAGATTCAATTTTTATAAAAAGCAAATAAAAACAGCTTCAGTGTTGGAAGAAGTTGGCTGGACTAATTTTACCTGTATACGTTTATCAGTGCCCGTGTTCCAGAAGTGAGTCCCTCCCCTTCCCAGGGTTCCCTGTGCAGTTGTGGAGTTATATTGTTCACCAAATGATAGATTTCAGATTTATGTAGTTGTCACCCAGTTGCTAAGTTGTGTCTGGCTCTTTGCAACCCCAAGGACTGTAGCCCGCCACGCTCCTCTGTCCAAGGGATTTCTGAGGCAAGAATGCTAGAGTGAGTTGCCATTTCCTCCTGCAGAGGATCTTTCTGACCCAAGGATCGAACCCACNTTTTTTTTTTTTTGATGTGGACCATTTTTTAAAGTCTTTATTGAATTTGTTACAGTATTGCTTCTATTTTTTTGTTTTGGGTTTTTGAGATCTTAGTTCCCAAAGACATGCGGGATCTTAGCTCCCCTGCATTGAAAGGTAAAGTCTAAACCACTGGACCCCCAGGGAGGTCCCTCTTGCTCCTTTTTGCCAACGTCTGTTCTAAAACACTGCCCTCACTTGATACTGCACTGAGGCTCAGAGCAGTTTGCCTGGGGTCTGAAGTTTCCCAGGGATGGACCTGGGCTGGAACCTCTCTTCAGCTCCTTCTCCAGTGCTTTCTCCTGCAGCTCAGACGCATCAGTCCGAATGATGCTCCGTGGGAAGCAGTGGTGTGTGGGTGATGGGGTACGAGGAGGCAACCTCCAGCTCTCTCCAGTGCCAAAGTGTAGTTGAATTGTGATGGTGTTGGATGTGACCAAGAAGCACAGGAAAGGAGGAGGATTTAATGACTTTGCTCAAATCTTAAAAATGACTCCAACTTATACCTTGGTCTTCCAATTTCTCTTTCCGCATTTAAATGAATTTTATTAACTCACAGATGTTTAGCCCAAAGGTGAATAGTGTAGAAATCCCCTCTAAAGATCATTTATGTGGCAATGTTCCATGCTGGTTTTGACATTATCACTTAGATATGGAAATATTCAGCTTTGTCTCTTGAAATGATTGAGCTTTATGGATTTAGGTTGGCATGTTCTGAAATAGCATGTGTCAATGGCCAGAAAAATAGGAAAGCTGACATTGAGAAGAATTCTGAAGTGAGGTCCCAGCCTCTGGGAAACAGTGAAATATTTAATTGTCAGTGTCAGCCATGAATATAGGAAGAGAACCATCCTGCCTTGGATGTTCTGAGGGCTTCAGTACATTTGGCTGTTCTAAGGGCTTCAATACACTTAGCGCTCAGGAAGCGTGCATTGTCCATAGCCTTTCACTCACTTTCTCAACAGAGACACTACTGAGGGCCCAACCACAGAGGCTCACTCTCATTGCCTGGTGATGGGGGCTGAGAAGAAGCTAAAATCACAAATTCAGAGATTTGAAAGAAGATGAGTAAGACATGGTAGGGCTGATAGCCAGAGAGGACAATGGCTTAGAGTCCTCACCCAATAAAAAAATCAGTACAGTTAAGCAAGATAACCTGCTGGAGTCTGGAAGCTTGACTGAAGAAGAGAGATTGGGGTTCTTTGATGCAGCCCTGGTGAAGGCACTCTTCTTCATAGCAGCCACTGTAGACTAATGGTCTCCATAATTAATTGCTTAATACTTCTCTTCCCCAGTAGACCAGTGCTTGTCAAAGGGGGGCAGTTTCACCCTGCAGAAGACATCTGTCTAGAGACATGTTTAGTTGTCACAGCTAGAGAGGGCAGTGGCACTGGCATCTAGCAGGTAGAAGTCAGGGATGCTGCTGAATGCACAGGGCACCCACACACAAAGAATTATCCCACCCCAAATGTCCGCAGTGCCAAGGCGGAGAGACCCTGAATAGGTCTTGAAGACCCATCTGTCTTGCTCAGCATTTTACCCCCAGCACCTGGTTGGGAGCCTGGCACAATGGCTCTCAGCAGGCATCCACTGAATACAGGGGGAACAAGTCTGCCCTCCTTTCAGCCTGTTTGCCTAAGTCATTCCTTTTGTGCCAGCAGGCACTCTCAACCCTGAGCATGTTCATTGCACAGGACTGATCATTCCATCTGCTTGTACATCACTAACCCTATTTTTGAGCTGCAGATAATGTCTGATCAGAATGAGGTTATTTTTTTTTCTCTCATTTTTCTGCCGTATCTATGCCGAAATTGACATATCTGTGGTTTTGTATCTGCATTCTTAAGGAATGAAATAAAAGGGTAGATATTTTCCTTTGCTTATACCACCTAGTATTTTGATGTAGAATGATGAGTTATATTGCATGATAGTCTTAGAAGCAGTGATCATTAGATTTATTTTCAAGGATATCCAGTACTGAATGTATGTATGAGTGATAGAGGAGGGGACAGATTCCAACATAATAAGCCTTTTTTTTAATGCAGTCTGACTATCTTTTACACTGTATAGGGAATGTTTCTCTTTTTAAAGAGAGATTTCTGGAAGGCTCTGGAAGTTCCTGCAGATAACTGGCTCAGTGGGGTTGTACTAGGTCATCAGAGGAGCAAGTTGAACTCTGGAGCACCCCTTTCTCCCTCTTTCTAACAAAGCAACTTCTTAAACTAGGGAGCCTGCGTTGTTTCATAGTTGCAGAGTTGCCTGGTCCAGGCCTGTATAAATTTGTGAAGCATTAGAGGGTGGTATATGTGCAGTCCAGCTTGGCCTGGAGCAAACTTGCAGTTCAGTGGCAGGATGAGAGCTGAGCACATTGAGTATGCTAACCCTTTCTCTAGGCGTCTTTCCCCAATAATCCTATTTCATATACACACTGTGGCTCCCTTAGAAACTCACATGCAACCTTCCCACCAGATAGAGGAGCAATTCAGTTGAGCATTTCTAGGCATTGACCTAGTCACAGGCTATTTATCATATTCCAAATGATTTCTCTGTTTCATGTGACTTAAAACTCAGAAGCAGGTAGAAAGAGTTAATACTCATGAGTGTGCATGTAGAGGAGAATGAAACGTACATGTTTATACAATCGCATCTTCTTATCTCTGCTTCTGTCAGCTTTTTTTTAAACCAGAAGGAAGTTTTCAGTCTATATTGTGAAACCCTAAGAAATAGCCTCGTGTCTTGTTTTTGAGGATACAGCTCATTACCTCACACAGTAAACTCTTTTTGCAGACTATTGAGATTGATTTGCTTCTCCTGAGTTACTGGTTTGTAAATGAGTATGTAACTGATAGGTTTCCTCTGAGAGTTGAGAATTGCTTTGTTAAAGCTAATCTGTTGCCCACCCATATACAGCAGGGGTTTTGAAGTTCTTGGTGGCCTCGGTCCTGACTCCAGAACAGCCTTATTTTTCCTGTAAGTTTCCCATCTACTTCAAATGTATCATCATTGTTATATGTACCTCTTTAAAATGTCTGGAGATGTTTTGGGGGAAAGGTATGGGTATAAATAAATACTTGTAGTATAATAGGCCCTCAAAAACCAGTTTTACTGGCTTCTTTTTTTTTCCCTTTCCAGATTGAGATACTTCCAGATGGGCTGTTTCAGTGCAAAAAGCTGCAGTGTTTACTCTTGGGGAAAAATAGCCTGATGAGCTTGTCGCCTCACGTGGGTGAGCTGTCGAACCTTACTCATCTGGAGCTCATTGGTAATTACCTGGAAACACTTCCTCCTGAACTGGAAGGGTGTCAGTCCCTAAAACGGAGCTGTCTAATTGTCGAGGAGAATTTGCTCAATACTCTTCCTCCCCCTGTAACAGAACGTTTGCAAACATGCCTGGATAAATGTTGACCTAAAGAGAGAATAATTTTTAAAAGTACATTCCAGGGCTTTAAATGAGAACTAAAATTTCCTAAGTTATAAAGGTGAACAGTGGATAATTATCACTAACTATAACCAAATGTCTTATTGTAATAAGGCAACTCAGTGTCTAAATTAAACAGGTAAAAAGTGTTAACACTGAAACAAAGTTTTGTGAATAATTGATCTTTAACTTATGGAGATATGAGAAGTGTACACTTGGAGGGTAGAATGGGGCCATGAAATTATTGAATCTCTACACTGCAGTTTTTATCTTTTGAAGATGAGATATAACTTACTTGCATACTTGTTTTAACTGACTTCCTGATTTGATATTTATCACCTAGGCCATAAACTCATCAACATAAATTCTCTTGAGGTACACTCAGCACTATCTTTGATTTATGTTCTTAAATACTTTTAGGCAGGATGCATTGTGCTTGGCAGAGTTCCTCCTTGGCTTAATTTTTACTTCCTCCCCCAGCTTGTTTGAGTCTTCCTTCATCTGGTTTCCTCTTAACAACAGTGATGAACCCTGAGAAAGTGCCTGCCTGTGGCCTTTGCACAGAACAGGAGCAGGGTATTTAGGACAAGTCATCCTCGGGCCATCCTGAAATTTTAATGTATCCTCTGCAGTTTCTTCTTGTATATCATCAGAGCCTTTTTTATTTGCTACTAATTTTTATATCAAATGTAAAACATATAAATATTTTCTATTGTGTAATCTTGGATGCAAAATCTGTGAGAATAGTTTTTGTAAGGTACAGAGAACACAGCCTTTTCTTTAAGAACTTACTATTAATATACATGGTTTCGGCTGCTTATGAGTCTCACGTTTGTGCGCACTTGGCTCCAAAATGTTTTTGTAGTCTGCAGCTAATTATTTCTGGATAACAAAAGCCTTGTGTTTCATGCCCTAAAATATTTGGGGGTTTCCTTCCAAGAGGATGGCCACATCATCTACCTCTCTCTTCCCTAGTTGCTGTGCTATTGTACGGGTAACCATTCTTAATTCCTTCAAAAACTGTGATGGAGGGGAGAGGTACAGATTTGGATCTATAAAACTGATTTTCAAACACTCTGTAGAAATTAAGTAAAAGTTAAACAAAATACTTTCTTCTCCATCTGCATGATCTCTAGATAGGATTATAATGTGAAACATTCAGCCTCTATTCATAGTTTAATATGGGTTCTCAAAGCTCACAAAGAAAAAGATCTAATTAACTGAAATTCATCTCATGTCTTTGTCTAACTTTTCTGGAATACATTTTGCTCTTTTTTTTCAATAAAGAGTTTTGTGTTTGGCTTTTTATTATCATGCATATTGTAAAATGAATAAAGCCGACTGACTCATTTTGGGGAAATGTACATTTTCGATGTGTTTTTCTCTGTGTCTAGGCATTGTGATGCCTTTTCAAACTATGAAATAATCTATTAACTGCACCTCGATAAAACTGGAAAACACTATGGGTAAAGAGTACTGTAAACATGGAATTGTGATGTACGGTATGTTTTTTCCCTTGCTTTGTCCCTTCCAGAAGGATGAAAATGAGTTTTTAAAGTATGCCAAATGTAGCTTCCCTCACCTGCCACATACCTTTGAGCTGACATTCAGAGAAAAGAACTGTTCACATCAAATAAAATTTGAGTAATAGCTATAAAAAACATAAAACACCAAAAGCTGCCTAAAACACTGCCGTTTATTCTGAATGAGGAGGAACAATATAAAAATGCAATTCTTACCAAAACTTGCCTTTAGTCAGAACATTCAAGCTCTCAGGGACCCAGGCATAACTGATGAAACTTTCTTCTAGACTTCAGAAAACAAATTCTGACTCTATCTAGGTTTTTTGTTATTTTCAATCTTTTTAATGTGCGATCATTGTCATTTTAATGTTTCCCATCTGTGTTGCACAGTAGAATTGTCATGTGTATCAATTCCAGTGTTGTATAGGATTATCTTATGTTTGGAACGTGAATATGATACATGGAAATATGTTCATTTGGGGTCATATAATTATAATGTGTATGAAAAATCCTATCCCTTTTGATAAGGAAAAGTTTTCAAAACAAATTTCAGATTTACTACCATGCCCCTGGGGTTTCCCAGGTGGCACAGTGGTAAAGAATCGCCTGTCAGTGCAGGAGCCGTGGGTTCGATCCCTGGGTTGGGAAGATTCCCTGGAGAAGGAGATGGCAACCCACTCCAGTATTCTTGCCTGGAGAATCCCATGGACAGAGGAGCCTAGCAGGCTATAGTCCGTAGGGTTGCAAAAAGTCAGACATGACTGAGCGGCTAAGCACGCACACACCATTCCCCTGACAGTCTAAAGCCCTTCCTGGCTAGTCACCAGGTTCTGTTCACCTGCAAAAGGCACTAGCTAAATCTTCCTTATCACCTGTCTACCTTTCTGGAAGCAAGTTACTATTGTAATGAGTTTTGTAAAGTGCTTTCCAAACACAAGAATGTGGTTACTAGTGCAAACTCTCAAGTTAACATTTTTATTTCAGTCCTACACACCAGTGTTAGGTAGCTTTGGGAATGATGTAACACAGATGCCATGAACTCTGAGACCACCACTTAACATGCAAAACTGTGGTGTTTGCCAACTTTAATGCAATATTGGAGCAGATCTTCATTTTGGAAGAGGATTTTCAAAGAAGCAAATGAAGTTTATTCAATTATAATTTTGAGACTAGTTGACACTTGCTTTCCAAGAATGTGTAGTGCATTTTCCAAAAAATAAATATGGATGTTATTCAGAACAAAGTTGACGGCTTATGCTAGATTAGATGCATTTTATTTACATACACACAGATACACAATGATTAGCTTGCATGCACATCCCTATGTGTACAAAATTGATTCGTTTTGAATATGTGTAATATTTTTCCAAAGTTGCAAGTAGTTGTAGGTTAATGGTAAAATATTAATTCTTTTTTATTCCTTACTTGTAATTATGGAGTGCTCTATTCTCTTAGCTATAATATTAGAGTGAAAAAAAATGAAAATGAAAGTCACTCCGTTGTGTCTGACTCTTTCTAGCCCCATGGACTGTACAGTCCATGGAATTCTCCATGCCAGAAAACTGAAGCAGGTAGCCATTCCCTTCTCTAAGGGATCTTCCCAACCCAGGGATCAAATCCATGTCTCCCAATTGCAGGCAGATTCTTTACCAGCAGAGCCACCAGGGAAGCCTAAGAATACTTATTAAAACCAAACGCTCAGACTTGGTCAGCAGCCTAAGTGGTTTTGACCCTAATGTGTACATCAAGGTCCATCTCTATGGCACACAGATAAGGTGTTTTCATTCTTCATCCTTCGTCTTCATTTTCTCCTGATATCACCATGTTTCACTGTCACTTAGCAAACGTTTGTGTTAAACAGGGTATATAGAGATGCCAAGATCTCATCGTTGTGGCATAGCTCCAGTGTATGTGCTATGGGGAGCTGTTATCTGTATAAAATTATTGTTTGATAGTGGAAATATTTGTTTCCGTTCTTCAGGTGTCTCATGATTTAAATTTTGTATGTTGAATTAAAATATTGCATAATATTGATGGGTTCAAAACCATTAAAATAATCAAACAATTATTCTGTGGGTTTAGTTTTATTTCCTTATATTTTCAATTAAATACTCTTTCCATCTTCACTTTCTTGTAACGTCCCATCCACATAAGCTATTTTGTTTTCCCTCTCTGCTCACCCACCTCCTTAAATTGATATAGTAACAGAATATATTTGTGCTAGAGAACTTGAAATACTACTGGAGCATGTATTTATTTGGGGGGAAGCCAAAGCCTATAATTATGCCTAATTGAATTGTTCTACTCAACCCAGCCTTGCAGTGTTCAGAGCTGATCCAGTGATCCTTCATCCATACCAAAATAACTGAGAGAATGAGAATATAACTGTAAACCCACTTTGTTTTCAGGAACTGTATATTGCATCAGAATCTATGTTTATTTATTTCTAGAAACAAGAGGAAGTCTGGTCTGGGGAGGAGTTATTTTGTATCCTGGTTTGAATTATGAAGACATTACATACATGAAATGGCCTAAACTAATAACTGTTGCAAAATGCCCTGGATGTAATAATTTCTTCAGCTGTATCTGAAAGCTGAAGCAGTGAAAAGAAACTAATTTAACTGCTTTCTCCCTGCCTCTGGTCCATCCCTTCTACATCCACTGAGACCTATCTGCTAAGTACCTTTTGGTAATGAACTACATTTTCTTCTTTTTAAAAATATGAACAGTTCCATCAAAACCTAAAGCATTAGCATAGAATATAAGAGCCAAAGTACCGAGTTGAGATGGCTTCCGATTGAACTGAATTCATATTTAAATTTTGCATTTGACTTGTATAATGCACTACGGCTGAGAAAAACAATTAGGAATGCCTCCTGCATGTTACATGTTATCTCTTAACAGAGATGATGCAATTTAAAAAATTCAAAGGGGCATAGAATTAGAATGGGTGTGTTTGTACATATATGTATTGTGTATAAACCTAAATATTCATGCTTAAATATTTTTCAAGCTCTTCAAATGTTTCACACTCAACAAAATAAAGGGCCAGTTCTGAGAAGAAACATTTTGTGTAGTTAGCTTCACAGGGAATGCTAGCATTTGTTGTTTTGTTTTTGTCGTATATTTTGAAACATGTACATAATTGGGTTTTGCTTCTGGTAATGAATTATTAGAAAATGTAAGATTTTGTTGTGAGCTGAATGCTTTTGGCCCTCAGGTTTACCATGTAAATCTGGATTTTGGTGTTATATCCCTCTGCCTGAGATTTAGTACTTTTGAGTGAACTTTATTGTTTTTAAAATAACTTTTATGTAATATACAGATTCAATTTTTATAAAAAGCAAATAAAAACAGCTTCAGTGTTGGAAGAAGTTGGCTGGACTAATTTTACCTGTATACGTTTATCAGTGCCCGTGTTCCAGAAGTGAGTCCCTCCCCTTCCCAGGGTTCCCTGTGCAGTTGTGGAGTTATATTGTTCACCAAATGATAGATTTCAGATTTATGTAGTTGTCACCCAGTTGCTAAGTTGTGTCTGGCTCTTTGCAACCCCAAGGACTGTAGCCCGCCACGCTCCTCTGTCCAAGGGATTTCTGAGGCAAGAATGCTAGAGTGAGTTGCCATTTCCTCCTGCAGAGGATCTTTCTGACCCAAGGATCGAACCCACGTCTCCTGTGGCTTCTGCACTGACAGATTCTTTACCACCAAGCCACCAAGGAATGGTGGTATGACTATCATAACAGTAACATGAGTTTTTAAACTGTGCTACAATGGCCACAAGGCTCTGAAAACTGTTGGACTGATCCTAGCATACACTGTGGGAGGGTATGTAATCTGTCACTCTCCTGATTCATCTGTCCAGCAGTGTTTGTCCCTTGGGACTGGTTCACAAACCAACCCATCTCTCTCCCTTTCTTCTTCTGGGCTCCTGTTTCTCCATTTGCTATTGGTTTAGCACTAACATTGACTAGTGGACCAGATGCAATAAAAAGTAAAAAACTAAGACAGGAGATATTGAAGTTCAGGTAGGGAGGAGAGATGGAATTATCTGGTAAACCAGGTACATAATAGTTTGAACTTTGGGATAGAAGACTTTCCCCTCTCGGTCACATACACAGAGTTTCAGGAACACATTAGGAAGCAGATACCAAGAACTTTTCTCTGCTGGAGGGCAGAACTTGATATAGAGTGACACAGGTTATGAAGGAAACTAGATGGCACTATTTTTCCCTGGAAATGTACTTTAAGCAAGGCTTTCTCTCACCTCTAAATGCCTTGGGAATGGGAATATGTGGAGGAGATGAAACCAGTGCCTGACCTAAGGCATCACTGTGAGGTGCTTTGGCTGAGTCCTGTCCTAACAGCCCAGAAGGCAGTCACCGGCCCCCACAATCGTGGCAACAAGGGTGACTCCGTGTTCTTCACGCCTTTCCACTTTGCAAAGCACTTTTCAAACATGCTGTGAAGGGAGCCTGGCTGTGCAGGCAGAGGCTGCAGCCATGCTGTTGAGGCCACAGCCTGATGCTCTGGAGCTGCAGCTCATGATTGGGTTTCTGCCCCTTGTTTGGATTCCCTGAAATTCAGGTTTCTAGCTTGTTTTCTGTGTCCCTCTCATCTCTGAGATCCAGAGAAAAGCAGTTTATCCAAAGGAGCAGGCAGAGGCTGCAGCCATGCTGTTGAGGCCACAGCCTGATGCTCTGGAGCTGCAGCTCATGATTGGGTTTCTGCCCCTTGTTTGGATTCTCTGAAATTCAGGTTCCTAGCTTGTTTTCTGTGTCCCTCTCATCTCTGAGATCCAGAGAAAAGCAGTTTATCCAAAGGCACAAAGCCAGAGCTTGAACTCAGCCCCATATTTACAGAAAAATATCTATATGCCAAGGAAAGATCAGAAAAAAGTCATCTTTCAACATGTGTAGTCTCTTTTTTGGAAAATATAAGTCTCTCTTCACCGTGTTGTCTCATTATGCTCCAGATGGGAGTTCTAAGTCCTGCCTCCTAAATACCAGTACTTCTGTAGAACAGCCTGTGTGCCACTGAGCTTTTCCAATTCCTTCCTATATAGCAAATACCTTACCTTTTGTGTGCCTTTTTACACAGGCCTTTTGTTAGTTTGTGTAGGGTTTCAGGCACATTATTTTTTTTTGCTCTCTGCCTCCCTCTGCCGCTGAGAAGAGAATAAATCAAATAGAAGCTTGTCTAGTTCCTATTTCTTCCCTTTTTGTTCATTTTCTTCTTGCCTGCCTTCCGAGGGAAGATCTTTAGAATTCAGTGGCCTTCACTTAATCTCAGAGACTCCATCTCCAATGAGATGCACGTAGAAAGCCCTATGCAATGCCCAGCACAAGGAGCAGACAGAACATGTTGGGTGCCTGGGCAGGAAACAATTCAGCAACCTTGAAACGTGCTTTGAATGTTCATTTATTAGGTATTTGGTAAAGATGGGGGAGCTGGTTTTCTACTAGTAAAAATCATGAAGCTTAAATAGGCTAATTATTTCCTTCTCCAAAAGCAATACTCTCACAAAAAAAGTGAGGTAGAGCTTAAAGATGACTGAGCAGAGAGAGGTGGGGATTGGGGAGATAGTGTAAATAAGTCCTCATAGTATTTTTATCAAACACCCCAACAGACAGTCTCTTCTCCCAGGCCTCACGAGCAGGTCCATCAGCTGCCGGGTCTCCCCTCTCTTTTTTCCTCCCAGAGCATCCTCTTTTGACCCAACTTTTTCCCTTTCCAGATTTCAGGTGCTACACCCTTCAGTATCTCTGTCTCTGACTGGACCGTTTAGCATTGTCCTAACCACATATTCCAAGCTTACATAAATCACCCTTTACTAAATCCCAACTTTGAGAGTATTAAACACCCATCATATCAAGGGAGATGTTTTACTTTGTAGTCATCAAAATAAACGTCTTTGAAATCACAGTGTCCAGAGGAGTATGACTGTCAGCTGGCTCGACGTGCTTGCAACCCTAGGAACTGGAGGCAAATGGGATTATACTAGGGACAGGATGGTTTCCCAGGTTCCTCAGGTTGTAGGTTTACCAGAAGAGGCGTAATAGATTTGGACCATTGACTATAACATGCTGAATAAAATAGGATGCACTTGAAAAAAATAAATGTCTTTCAGTTATCAGGATTCTCCCTTCCTACAAAGTGGTTTCCTGTCACAATTGCAGATTCCAAATGATAGACTTATTCACTGTACTGGAAGGAAGTAGGACCAATTTGCAGTCCTTAGGCTGGTAACCTAACGAATTGCATACGAAAACCCAAGTTAATTGGTCCTGACCTATTATCAATTATTCCAATAATATTTGGTGTTCTTTGTAAGTTAGTACCGAGGCAAATGTTGGAACATTGGGGGAACCAAATGCCACCTGTCTGAAGGGAGTTTCCCTCTGGTCTTTCCTTAAACTGGGTTAGGATTCACATCCTTGTTTTACGTGCCTATGTCTTAACGTGCTTCTATGGCATGTCCTAAAAAAACTCCACAGGTCATTTTGGGTTTGAGAAAAGAGCAGTTCTCTCACCCTTTTCATAATAGACTGAACCAGTCTTGGGTAACTGCTCTGTAAAAAAGGAAATCCAGAAGAAGAAGCCAAGTGAAAAAGCATTGATTCAATCTGCATTCTGAGGCCTGAGGGAAATTCGCTGGCCTGGTGATTCCTGGGCAGAACAATATATTATAGACCTCATTAATGCCTTCAAACTGAGGAAAGATAAAAATCTAATCACTTCATCCCTGCGCCTTCAGCTTGGAGTCTGCCACCTTGGGGGAAACATCATATTGGGATACACCAATAACATTTACCTTCCGCGGATTCCCAGGTGGCAGCAGTGGTAACGAATTCACCTGCCAGTGCAGGAGACACAGATTCGATCCCTGGGTCGGGAAGATCCTCCGGAGAAGGAAATGGTAGCCGGCTCCAGTATTATTGCCTGGAAAATTCCATGGACAGAAACCTGGTAGGCTATAGTCCATGGGTCACAAAGAGTTGGACATGACTGGGCACGTACCTCCTGCAACCGGCAGAGTAGTCTAGTAGGTTCTTCATGTGTGCTGTCTCAGTCCATCCAGCAACCTTATTTGGTGTGTTATTCCCAATTTACAGATAAGAAAGCAAACTTAAAAATGAGAATTTCCCCAACATCTTATGACTGTTCAGAAGAGGAATCCAGTTTAACTTACAGGTCTGCAAAGCTCTTTCTACAGAGATTTAGGTAAACAGCACCCAGGATGAGCACTTCACCCTCTCACCCACCTGAGTATTTGAAGACGCACAGATCATGCTCTGCTTTTCAGAGTTCACTGGTCTCCTCTTGGTAGCTTTAAGCCTGTTGCATCCTCCTGTTCCATATCTATTTTAGTTTGTCTTCTCCTGAGGCAGTGAGTCACTTCCTGTCCATACTATTTCCCCCATCCTCTCCTAGGATCACAGAACTTTCCAGCAGAAGAAACCATGGAGACTTTTTAGACAAAGAAAACCTAGGTGATTTGTCTAAGGTCACAGGCCCACTGCCTGAGAGAGATGGCACCGAAATCTGCATACCCCCGTTTGTGCTCTTCTCAGGAGCACAGGATTCTATCATAGGGGTCTCCAACCCCCAGGCCTTGAACCAGGACCCATCTGTGGCACGTTAGGATCCAGACCACCCAGCAGGATGTGAGTGGTGGGCAAGTGAGTGAAGCTTCACTGTATTTACAATCACTCCCCATTGCTTGCATCCTTCTGATTCATGAGAAAATTGTCTTCCATGAAACCAGTCCCTGGTGCCAAAAAGGTTGGAGTGTGCTGTGCTTAAGTCGCTTCAGTCATGTCCAACTCTGCACTCCTAAGAACTGTAGCCGCCAGGCTCCTCTATCCATGGGATTCTCCAGGCAACAATACTAGAATGGGTTGCCATTCCACCTCCAGGGGATCTTCCTGCCCCTGGGAGCAAACCCACCTCCTGCACTGGCAGGCAGGTTCTTTGCCACTAGTGCCACTTGGGAAGCTCCGCTAGTTTAAAACCAAAGCCCAGTGGAAGAGCCGAGACTAGCACCCAAGCTTCCTCCCTAACTTACAAGCTGCATTCATTTTAGCCAGGTCCTGTATCCTGATAACGCTTTCTGTGCAAAGTGCAGGGCTGGGCCCAAAGCACTTGAGGCTCCTATCCCCACTTCACTTATCAGCTAGGCTCTGAAAGGAGCCATCAATAATTAATCATTATTGAGAACTTTTGAGTTCAATGGCCATAGATTTTATAAATGTGTTTAAAATGTGTTAAGATAGGCACAGTCTCCATTTATAGAAAAGAGAAGTCAATCTAGGATGGTTAAATGACATGAGGTGACATGTTAGATTATATAGCTAGTATGTGACAGACCCAGGTTTTGAACTGGAGACTCTAGCACCAAAGCACCACTTTTTGTATAGTGCACACTGCCAAGATCATGTGACAAGCAAGTGACGGTGGTGTGAGAACAGCCTAGGATTTCAGCATCTGATCCAATATTCTGTCCTTTAGACTGTGCAGACATGCTGGGAAAGGATTGATATGCGCACAGATATATCCATATACACAAACACATCGCTTCAAACACCCTTTAGTATAAATACAACAATTTCATCCAAACGACTAATGTAATTTTAAACTTGTGGTTATTTTTGAAGCTGCAGAGTTTTTCTTTCAATGTCCTAACCTAAACTATGAGCACATGTGCTCTCATCAGGGGAACAGGGTGCCATTCTGAGTTTCAGACCCTGTGGGAGATGATGGATGAAGACCTTATCCTGTTAACAAAGGAGTTGTCTATATTTTGGTTCTTGCTTCAAGGTGCACATGGGGCTGCCAGTCAGTTTGGGTTTAATACAGAATTGCAGTTACAGTTTAACTCTCTGAGAATCTTGGTTTATTATACAGAGATGCTGGCAGACATTTTAGACTTGAAAATGACTATCAATCACAGTTCAGGCTAAATTGATTCTAAATTCGTTCTGCTGATGTGGACTTTTGGAGAGTGCGGAGGAGGGGTAGGTGATGCTGTCCTTATTGAATTCCTGCTGTGCTCTGGATAAGGAGGTGTGTTCCTCACCCCAAGCTGGTGATGTGTCCCCCCACCCCCGGCTCTGCATATTGGCTGCACATACCCTTAAGCATGGAGAAAGCCTCACCTCAGGCTCTAAGAACCCACTTCTTGAAGCCTTGGTTCACTTGGCATTTCCCCTTGGTTTCTTCAGAACACCTGCCCTTCAAGACAAGGGCATATCAGACCCACTGTGAGCTGCCCGATCAACCACCTCCAAGGCCCTTCACACAGTGGAACTGCAGCTCCCAGATGACCTTCCACCCCAGCCACCAAGCTAAGCTCAGGAACAGAAGATGGCTTACCAAGTGACTTTGCAATATCACATTGGCCGCTTTTATAGTCTTCTAGAAGATGAAAGAAATTGACCTGCCTCGCTTTTTCTTTCTGATGATGAGTCTAATTCCCCCAGCTTAGAAAAAACACCCACCGAGATTTTTTCCCCAAGATTGAAAATGAGCCAAATGGCTCAGGTGCTGCCTCAGATAATCAGCAGGGGCCCCAGCTGAGCCCCTTGCCAGAGTGGCTACAGGGAATCCCTTTCTCGGCATGAGCTGTGGCTCGGGAGTTTGAACAGGCTGAGGATGCCAGGGGCCAGCTCATAGTGGGAGAGAATGTGGGATCCTTGTGACTTTTAGGACTTGGCATTGGCCCTTGCTACTGCCATTTCCAGTGTGATCTGTGGGTGCCTGTGTGCTAGGGTCCCCATCTAATAGAGCCTAATGAAAGGGTGAGCTTAGGTGTTCCCTAGGGTGCCTTCCAACCCCAGTATTCTGATCTACGTAAGATGCTCAGTAAGTGGGAAGTGTTGATCAGGGTTATTATTGAGTAATTTTCCTAAGAGCTCAAGCATGTCATACATTTAAATTTTAGCTTTATAAATGACTCATTTTTATGGCATGTGAACAAGTCTTTTATTCACCTAAGAACCTACTGTGTAACAGCAGGTGAGGGAGGCTGGGATGGTTTTAAAGGGTTGTTCTGCCAAGCCTCCCATCAAGAGAACCAGATGTGCGGTGAAAAAGGAGCCATGGAGGGCAGGGCAGATAGGCGCATTCCCAGGAGGTCCTATGTCATCTCCGGTTACAGTTCCCTGTCAGGAGAAAAGACCTCGGGTGGCACGTGTAAAAAGGTGACCTGGGAGGTACTTGACCCTCGTGGGCTTTTAATACCAAAGCATGAAGTCCACGGCTGATCCATCACCACTGATGTCCAGCCCAGTGTCTAACCTGAGACCAACTGCTGCCTCTAAGTTTTCAGTTCTTTGGTTTCTGTTTCATGGGGCTCTGGGCCCAAGTGTTCCATCAGCTAATAGGCTCCAGCTGCAGAGACATGCTTCCAGGCTTGAGTGCGCCGAGAGGTCAGCTCTTCCCTGCTTTAAGGGTACAGCCACGGCAGGGTGCCAGCGCCAAGGGCAGACTTGTCTGGCTGATCTGACCCATGATTGGCAGCCCTGGAGCTGTGTGTTGTGCACCTAGTTTGTGCCCTGGTACCCAGCTGAAGACTGGTACAGGCCTAGGTGTGAACTCTGCTGTGTTTAGAAGAGGAGAAAGCAAACCCCTTGCCTCAGAGCTGGGCTGTCAAGCGGCTGCACCCTGGGTTGGAGTCTTATCTCTACCAGTGAGATCTGGGTAACCTTACCTCTCTGAGCCTCAGTTTCCTCATCTGTAAAGTGTAGATTCTATCCTACAAATATTTAGTGCCTGCTCCCACACAGGGACTACCATAGGTATTGACGATACAGTGGGATCAATAAGGACAAGACAAACAGCCTCATGAAAACAGACCTCCCCTGGTCTCAGGAGGATTCCAGGAGAGTAAGTACAACGCTTAGCATCATGTTCAACCCCAGTGAGTGTTCACTACATGTTAGCAGTCACGAGTTTTCCTACCAAACACAGATGGTAGAAAATCTTTTAAAATGTTTCTTTCTCATCTTTATACATGTATTTCTCTTTCATGTTCCTTTTGTCTAACTGACTTGAGTTCTTCCATTTCTTGGGTTTAGTGGTCACTTCCCCAGCACGGCAGCTGCCTGACCAAGTCCACTTCAGGCTCCCCTGTTTTGTGTTCTCATAGCGACTGGCACTCTGCTTTGCGGTAGCCATCCCCTTGGTAACTGCTACTTGTTTAACGTCTGTGTTCCTGACTAGACTGTAAATCTGGTGCCTGAAGCGTCAGCATGGGGCTTCGAGATTCTCCATGAACGTCTGCCGATCGGACTGGCCTGCACATGGAGGGGATGTTCTCCTCTGAAAGAGAAAAGTACGTCAGACCAGAAAAAGGAGAACCTGATCCATTGGGAGCGTGCGGCCCCTTTCTTTCCTCCCTCTTTTCTCTCTGCTCATATGAAGAGGACAGAGAGCCAAGAGAGGGCTGAGAAAACCACCATGCCCTGCACAGCACCCACATCTCCCTGGAAGCAATCAGGTAACCATATTACAATGCAAAGGAAGGCAGAAGGGTTCCCTGCTGGTACCAAGCATGTACCCACCACCATGCAGGGCACTGCTGAGAACAGGGCAGGCAGAGCCTTCTCTGAGACCATGTACCACAGTCACTCTTGTCTGTTCTTCCTCAGTCAGATTGTGTGATTAGAGGAAGAAGTCTTGTCTCTTGTAGCTACAGAGAGAAGAAGGTTGAGGAAACGATATCCGACTCCACGTGACTGGAATGACATTTGCGGCAGAAATGTAACCATGTTGACTTTTCACTCTGTCACCCAGAATGACAGGAGCCTCCCCCTCCAGCCTCCCACCTCAGTACCCTGAGAAAGAGACGCAGTCTTTTACATGTGACTCACTGGAAATGTTCATATTCTTGCCCTCTAGTACACTATGAGATTTAACAAAGCAGCACTGTGACCTGACCCCAGTGACTTGCTTCTGGCCAGCACCCAAACCCTCAGGGCAGTGCTGGACTTCCCACATGCATTCCTATAGGCCCACCACAGGAATGGCAGGGATCGGCATGGCAGTCAACTGGGCCAGGCCTTCCCAAACCTCCATGCCTTTGTCCACCCGGTGCTCTCACTCAGAGGCCCCTTCCTTCAATATAAACTTGGAAGATGACCTATCATCTACCTACTATTTAAAGAGATGGGACTATCAGACCACCTTACCTGCCCTTTTGAGAAATCTGTGTGCAGGTCAAGAAGCAACAGGTAGAACTGGAAGATGACCTATCATCTACCTACTATTTAAAGAGATGGGACTATCAGACCACCTTACCTGCCCTTTTGAGAAATCTGTGTGCAGGTCAAGAAGCAACAGGTAGAACTGGA
>SJYX01002300.1:11719-24990 GCA_006410675.1 Oreotragus oreotragus
GCGTGTGTGTGCGCGAGTGTGAGCGCATGAGTGCATGACTGTGAGTGTGTGCGCATGAGAGTGAGTGTGTGTGCGCGTGAGCTGGGAGAGGATGTGGGTGAAGGATGAAGACACCGCGTCAAAGGGTTAGCGCATCAGCAACAGCCTAGCAGTTTAGAAAAGGGAATAAAGAGACGAGCCTGGGAGAAGGCATGGGGCCAGCATATAAGAGGCCTTGAAGGTAAAACCACTGTATTTTACAAGTTTTGCATTTTACACCAATTTAATAGGTACTGACCCCCGCTTCAAAGTGGTGATTTAGACAGGAGGTAAAGGATACCTTTAAAGAAGAAATCCACGCAAACCAGAGCAAACTGAGGTCCTGGTGTCCATCAGATGCCCCCACACAGAGCCCGGGGTGCGCACCTCATCCCACAGGAGCCTGATCTGTGCAGAAGGAACCGAGTTGGCCACACGCTTACCTCCTTCTGCTTCTTAATGATGACAGAAAACTCCGTGTACGGGATCCGTGGATTTAGCTCACATCCCATTAAAGTGGCGCCTTCATAATCCTTGATGTAGCCAACATATTTGGTTTTAGGGATTTTAATTTCTTTGGAGAAACCCTGCAAAACCAATAACTTCATTTAAAAAGGCCCTGAGCATCAAACACGCCGTCTGAGTGCGAACTACGTGAAAGGCCTGGCTTGGTGCAGGCAGAGCTCCAAGCTCCTTTCCAACTATCCTGGAGGATTTAGCATGAACCTCCTCTAAGAAGTTCATCAAAAACCAAAGTGTGCAAATAGGAAGCAATCCAACATAAAATAGTAACAATAATAATCCTAGTAAAACACAATATTAAAAATTCATTAACACAAATGGCTATTAAGTAAAAATAAGATTTAATTTAGCATTAAACTGCAGCAGCGCTTTCTCCCAAAGTAGAGAGGGGGCCTCTAGGATGTTCTGGAAATCAACTAACAGTGAACCCTATTTTGAAAGCAAAATTTGTCCAAAAATATAGCAAGAAGAACCTTGATATTGAAGAAATGAAACACTTAATAGGCAAAAAACTTCCAGACCATCACAAATGTGGTTGTTTCAGGTTTGCAATTAATGCTTTGCAATATATTCATTTATATACTTTAAGCTATAATAATATAGTTATACAAGGAACATAGTCATATTATTTATAACAATTTTCATTAAAGGTGTTTCAAATTTTTGCAGAAAATTAGTTGGGACTTCAGTTTCCTGCCTCCTCTTTCAGTAAAAACTTATTTTCCAAGCACTTAATGCCATCAGCCTCAGAGAGGACCACAGATGCAGACAAGTCACTGAGAAAATAGGGAGAGCGACATACACCACCACGTTTAAAATAATAACCAGTGAGGGTTTTCTGTGTGACTCAGGGAACCCGAACTGGGGCTCCAGCACTCCCCAGAGCAGCGGGCTGGGGTGGGCGGTGGGAGGCAGGCGAGGAGGGAGGAGTCAACGTGAGCCTGCGCTGATCCATTGATGTGGCGGAGGCCAGCACAGGGATGGGAAGCAATCTTCCTTCATTAAAAATAAATCCGTTTGGGGGAGAAAAAGCAAGGCTGAGGGCTTCCCTGCTGGCTCAGCGGTACAGAATCTGCCTGCCCATGCAGAAACACAGGTTTGCTCCCTGGTCCAGGAAGGTCCCACTGCGCACGCGCTCCAGGACCGTGCGCTCCGGAGCCAGCGCCCCGCAAACAGCGCAGATCCCCCGGAGCCGGGGCCGCGGGCGAAGGCGCCGCTCGCAGCAGCTGGGAGAAGCCCGCGCAGCGACGGGCAGCACAGCCCGAGGCAAATTAGTGAAAAATTCCTCATCTTCTCCTAAAAGAATCCTGACTGAGTGACTGTCTCTGCAATGTAGTTACAGCCAGAGAAAGCTGGCGCTCCAGTCCCAGTGTTTAATGTCACTGAGTCCCCTCTAGTGAGTTTCACTAGAAAAGTTAGCAATGCATCCCAAAGAATGAGAACGAAGTAGAAAGGTCAATTATCTGACGTTGGAGAGAAAGCGCTTCAGTCATATGTATAAGGACTTATACTCTTCAAAGAGGTTAACAGATTTTATGTAATAAAATCCGTAAAATTCTGTACATTGAAAAAAGGCCATAAGTAATGCTAAAACAGACAAGTAGGGGAGAAAAATCATAAAAGGTTACTCCTCTCATATCCTTATATATGAATTCTCATAAATCAATAGAAAAATATTTTAATAGAAAAAAAAGAGGCAAAATACAATGAAGTGGCAATTGAAAAAAAGAAGAAATACAAAGAAAAACAGGTCAAATCTCCAAGTAATCAGATGAATGCAAACATGGGCAATGTCACCTAGGAAAGGGGTAAAAAAATTGTTTTTTCAATCAACTCCTTCCCTGAGCCCCTTCAGATGCTGCTGACAAGAGCAGAAATTGTTACAGTATTTGTTATTGTTACAGTGCATAACAAAACAGTAGCTACGCCTGGAAGCCCACGCTCACACATGGACGCTTATTTACAAAAAATACATAAATGTTCCCTAAATGTGGGACTGCTTTGAGAAACTAGTTTCTGTTTCTACAACAATTCAGAGAACCATCAAAAATCATAATTTAAAAATCAGGCTATATTAAAAAGGCAATTAATTAAACTGTGTATGCTAAGTCACTTCAGTCATGTCCGACTCTGTGCAACCCCACAGACGGCAGCCCACCAGGCTCCCCCGTCCTTGGGATTCTCCAGGCAAGAATACTGGAGTGGGTTGCCATTTCCTTCTCCAACGAAACTGTGTATAGTATGAGCCAATTTTCTGTTTATATACATACACACACACACAGAGAAAAAAACATCAGAAGGGTATCTGTCAAAACATTAACAGTAAATTTCTCTGGGTGGTGGAATCATATGCAATTTTTCTTTTTTTTGAATTTCATTTTCCAGTTATTATATTTCTATAATAACTATACATTACTTTTGTCATCAAAAAAGCAAACGGAAAATGTTTAGGGATCTAGACTTATAAAGCACTCTTAAGAAACACGTAGCAGGGACCTCCCCGGTGGTTCCGACACCACTCTTCCACTGCGGGCTTCACACCTGGTCAGGGAAGGAGGGTCCCACAGACCAAGCAGCAAGGGCAAAGAAACAGAAGCATCAGAGAGCTGAGATGAAGCTTCTGGTAGAAAGAACAAAGATGCAGCCGAGCGCCCAGCCGCCTGCGTGCTGATGCAACAGGAGTGTCAGGAGCCCTCTGGAGCGTCAGAACCTCCTCTCTGCCGTCAGAAACACACTCTGCCTCCCAGAGGTTAAATCTGTTTCTCCCATTCAAGGCGAGCTCCAGTCCCCCAACGTGAATCTCTCCTCAGCCTGGGGAGACCCCGTTTTAGACTGTTAGGGTGCAACAGTGCACTCCACTCACAGATGACATCCTCTCATTCACTCAAACGTTTATTTCATAGGACAGTGCACTGGTCACACCCTCTAATCCAGGCTGAAGCTTACCTCTGACTTAAGGCTTGCAAAATAAGTGTCTTCTCCTTATAAGGAGAAGACGCTGCTGTGGGGAGGACTATTTGCATGAAAGCTGCTTGAGAGCACATCCAGAAAAGGAAGGACAGAACAGGTCTGCACAGCCAAAAACCCACCTGCTTCTTGAAATATCCAATTGCATATTCATCTGCGTAGGTGAGGAAGTTCAGGATGGCGTGTTTTATGTGGTATTCCTTCAAGTGGTTCATCAGGTGTGTTCCATAGCCCTGAGGGCAAGTCAGTATGCGGACAAATATATTAGGTTCTGGACAAAAGGAAGTCCCACATTTTCACTAAGAAATACTGGCAACTTTAGGAGTATGTATTACCAGTGTAATACCAACACCTTGAGTATTGGTATTGGTTCTTGAGTTTCTGAACTTTGAAAATGAGTCAAAAAATTCAAAATCCTTGGATTAAGATACAATCATCACTTGAAAACACAAGTTTCTGGCTCTTAGAAAAGAATAGACCAAAGCTACAAGCTGCGCATTCACACCTAGAGGCTACGGGCTGAGTATTAATAAAGAGGTGTCTGGAGTAAATACTGATCATGAGTTTCTGCTTATGCTTAGAGTATTTGAGAGAGCAATGTAAATGAGAAGGGCTAACCTTTTCTAGAGTATTAACTAATCCAAGTGTTTCCTATATACAACAAATCAGCAATCCTTCCAAAGAACTGCCTCATCACACACAAAGGATCTTCAACTTGGGCTTTTTAGACCTTTCTCAGCAAAGTCTGAGGAGCCCTGAAGCTCTGAGTGAGCCTAGGAACAGTGCCAGAGGACGGGATGGCTGGACGGCATCACCGATTCGACGGACACGAATTTGGGCAACTCTGGGAGATGGTGAGGGACAGGGAAGGCTGGCGTGTGGCAGTCCATGGGGTCATGAGAAGCTGGACGTGACTTAGCCACTGAACAACAGCAGTGAAAACAGTGAACAACGTCCAATAACTTAATGACTGAGATATGGAAAACGAAGCAAACAAGTTTCTTGGTAATGGACAAAGCTTAAAGAAAATGTACAGATTTAAAGGGATGGTCTGAGAATCTCATGGAAAAATGAAAGTGAACCCAGACATGAATGCCCTCACATCGATATTTTAGAATTGGACGACACATTTTCCTAAAGAACGCGAAGAGGCTCACAGGTGTGATGTCACGGAACTACAGCACCACAGGGGGGAAGGGTCTCGGGAAGTCATTTAATTCTCCCCCATGTGAAGCCGGGCTTCTGCCATCCACCTCGGGGAGGCCAGCCGCTAGAAAACCCCCAGCTTAGGGTGCTCGCTGAGTCCTCGGGCCAGTTTGTCTTCAGCCACCGTTGTGGTTGGGAAGCTCTTTCTAATTTCCACCTGTGATCTGACCCCTTGTTCTTTCTGCCTGTTGACCTTAGTTCTGCTCCTAGAGTAACAGCGATTCTTCCTTGCTCTTAACAACTCCCCAAGCCCTTGAAAATCACCCACGTCCATCCCTGCCTCCCAGGTCCAGGTCCAGCCTCACTGAGGCTTCAGTCCGGCCTCATATGCATGACTGGGAGACCCTATCTCAAGTTACTCCTATCTTTCAAGGCTTGCTCCTGTGTAACAATACACTTCTAAAGCACGGATCCCAAGACCAAGCATAATAATATCCAGGGGATGATCTGTCCAGTATGTAGGAAAAGAGTACAACTGTCTCCCTATTCTGCAAATTATTCTTCCATTGGTATTAACCATAGACATGGTAGCTTTTCCCAAAGGTATCACAATACTGACATACTGCAAATCTGAATATAACTCAGATTAAAGGATGAAGGAAATCTCTCTTAAGGAGAAGAGAGTAAAATGGGGAAAATAAACATACAAAACTCGTAATTACATTATACAACTAGCTGTTCAATACGGCAGCAACTAGCCATGTATAGCTATTGAGCAATGGAAATATGACAAATCCAAAATGAGGTGTGCAAGTGTAAAATACACACCACGAAAAAAAACCTCTCACTAACAGAGCTTATTACATATTGAAATGACAGTATTTTGGACAGATTCAGTTACACAGAAAATGTCTGCAAAACACAAGCAGAGACACAGAGAGAACAGACGCACAGGCAGCAAGGGGGGAGGAAGCGGGCGGACCAGGAGACGGGGCGGGGGTCCCGCTTTACACGGAAACGCACAAAAGGCCTCCTGATGGAAGTGAAGGAGGAGAGCGAGAAAGCTGGCTTAAAGCTCAACATTCAGAAGACGAAGATCATGGCATCCAGTCCCATCACTTCATGGGAAATAGATGGGGAAACCGTGGAAACAGTGTCAGACTTTATTTTTGGGGGCTCCAAAATCACTGCAGATGGTGACTGCAGCCATGAAATTAGAAGACGCTTACTCCTTGGAAGAAANAGTGACAGGGTAGCTGCTGCTGCTGCTGCTAAGTCACTTCAGTCGTGTCCGACTCTGTGTGACCCCATAGACGGCAGCCCACCAGGCTCCCCCATCCCTGGGACTCTCCAGGCAAGGATACTGGAGTGGGTTGCCATTTCCTTCTCCAATGCATGAAAGAGAAAAGTGAACGTGAAGTCACTCAGTCTGTCCGACTGTTAGCGACCCCATGGACTGCAGCCCACCAGGCTACTCCATCCATTGGATTTTCCAGGCAAGAGTACTGGGGTGGGGTGCCATTGCCTTCCCCGGACAGGGTAGCTATTACGCTGTTAATAAGGATAATACATAGAAGTACAATTTCCAGGTCTAGCAAAGAAAGTAAGATCTGCTGTAGGGTATACTTCGTAATGAAGATGTCTATCTTGCTCAAATAATGTCTTATTTTCTTCTGCAGAATTTTAGTTTGGTTTATTAAATCCTCAATACACTAGCAGATCCTGGATTTGAACTGAATGAAAGTGCCAATATTTATAGCTTCTGATCGACAAGAACACCTATTTTATGTGTTTTAACCCAATATAATTCACTTCTAACATACAGAGAAGAATCCTTGGAAAACCACTCTAAAACAGGGAACCGGAAACCAGCGTTATGCGGTCAGGTCACCTGGTTTCGAAGTCGGGGGCGCTAAGCTCGGCCGAGCACAGCTCTGCCCGGGACAGGCCGGGGCGCGGAGAAGGGTGTGGACCGGAAGCCGCCTGGAGGAGGCAGGCCCGCCGCTCCCTCGGCCACTGGTCACTGGCCACGAGCCGGTCGCAGCTGCAGGGCTGAGCCAGCCCGCAACCTCCCACCCTACGAGCAGAATTCCCTGCCTTCAAGGTCACCTGTGGGAGTGGCCGACACTGTGCCACAAGCAACAGGCTCCCAAAGCGATGCGCGTTAGCAGCTCAAGCCGGAGATGGCCCGGCTCTCGGCGGCCGGCCTGCCCGGGAAAGCAGAGCAGACGCGAAGGCAAGCACTGCGCTCTTCTGCGACCGCAGCACCCCAGCTGGAGCCGGCGGGCCGGCGGCCTCCCGAACCACTGCGCTCCGGCGGGGCTACTGCCGGGTCTCACGACCAAAAGCTTCTGCCCTTAGAAGATCAATACATACGAATTCCAGGAATGCTTTCTATCGGGATCTGCCGAACTCCATCTTTAAAACAGGAAAGTCCCGGGTAGACTTTCCGAATCTGGGCTTGTTTTCTCTCTATCAGCTTTTTAATGATCTGCAAAGCACAAGAAGAAACTAGGGTTAGTGACCGAAGTTTGCGGCTCCAGCTTAAGTCAGTCAATCTAAGAAGTTATTTCCCCAACAAAATTGAGTCTTCAGGAAACAAAAGGGTGAATGCCATGAAACGGTGAGACACGAGAACATTCTATGAGGCCATCCACATTTAGTGTCGCTGACAGCCGCCTTTGAAAGCTTGTCCCTGCCATTGAAACAAAAAGCCAGTATTAAGATACCTCACTGCCGCAAGACCCCACTGCTCTCTCTAGCGTAAGGGCAGTTACCTTGGCCCTCCCCTGCGAGCCTCGGCCACAGCGGGGAGACAAGCCCTGTAGCCCAGGCACCGCCAGCATCCCTGGCCGGCTCAGGACCAGGCGCTGCCCCCTTGCGCCGGAGGGGCAGGCAGACTCACCAAGTCCCCAGAGCCCAGGAGGACGGACTTTCTGGTGCTCACGTGTTTCAAAGCGTGAGCCCTAACCTACGAGGCTCACATCCAAAAAGGCAAAGCAGTCAGGACAGGGACTGCCCGAACTACTTAGGGAATTTTGAACGGAGTCCGTTTGTCTTACAAAGTAACTGCCTTCTCCAGTGGAGCTTCCCGACCCAGGAATCACACCAGCTCTGCTGCACTGCAGCTGGATTCTGTACCGTCTGAGACCCTAGGGAAGCCCAGTGTTCTGATGTGACTACTTCCAGGGCAGTAAAGAAGGAAAGGGACTAGGGTCCAGTGGTTAGGGCTCCATGCTCCCAGCACAGGGGCACAGGTTCGATCCCTGGTCAGAGAACTAAGACCCTGCATGCTACACAGAGCAGCCAAAAAAAAAAAAAAAAAAGAAAAGAAAGAGCAACAACAAACTCAAAAACCACCATCCTGAGATTAACTATATCAGCGCTGAACTTTGGAAAACACTACAACAGTAGCAGTCATTAATCGAATTAACGAAAAAACTCAATTTCCTAACTTCTTGATTTCGAATGGAAGACTGGTAAATGCTACAGCAGGAATACATAATCTTAACAATTAAACACAGGACTTCATAAAATGAATACAAGCGGCAAAACAGACTGCTGGTAAATCTGCCCAGGGCTGTCCCATATCATGTAAACCACTCATGGAATTTAGAATTTTCAGGAGCTACTTCTAAAAAAAGGAAAAAGAAATAGGAGGAATTGATTTTAACAATACATTTTTATTTAATCCAATATAGCTAAAATACTATCACTGTAGCATATAATCAGGAGAAAAAATATGAGCTATTTTACATGCTTTTATTCATACTAGGTCTTCAAAATCAGAATGCATTTTACACTTGCAGAATGTCTCAGCTTTGACTGGCATGCAGCTAGCACCCAGTAGCCACACATGGCTGGTGGCTGCCACTGTGGACGGGCAGAGCTAAATGGACGCTCTGCATGAGGTGTAACTCCAGGTCTTTTTAAAAAGACTCCTCGGGCCTTCCCTGGTGGGCCAGTGGCTAAGACTCCACACTTCCAACTAAGATCCCACCCAAAAAAAGAATTTCTGGAAACATGTATACAATGGAATATTACTCAGCCGTAATAAGGAATGAAATAATGCCATCTGCAGCAGCATGGAAGGGCCTAGAGAGTGTCACACTAACCGGAGTTAAGGTAGAGAGAGATAAAAGCCACATGCTATCGTTTATATGTGGAGCCTAAAAACGTTGACATGAATGAACTTAATTACAAAGCAGAAACAGACTCACAGATAGGAAACAAACTTATGATTTCTGAAGGAGAGGAGGGGGGGAATAAACTGAGACTCTGGGATTAACAGATGCATACTGTTACAGGAAAAGCAGCCAGTCAGCAAGGGCCTACTGCACAGCAGAGGGAGCTCTACTCAGCATTTCTTAATGCCTTATATGGGAAAAATCTAAAACAATTACATATATATGCAATCACTTTGCTGCACACGTGAAGCTAACACCAACATTGTCAATCAACTATATTTCAGTTAACATTTTTTTTCAAAGCACAACGGCAATTTCTTAAATGAAGGCCTTCAGAAAACTTAAATTTAAACACAGCTTGAAATGTTTTTTTCTCTTCGCCAAGGGTGCTCTCAGATGTGATAGTCCCTCACGAGCACCTTGAGGCGACTGGTAATGGGGGGGCTACCTGACCTCTCTAACCCTGAGGATCACTTTAGAGAAAACAGACCTGTCAACCCCATTCCAGCCTCTCATCTTCGTCTCCTAGAAACTCTCTTCAGCTCTCCATCACCATGTCTTCGTCTCCCTCTCCTCAAATCCACCTTTCATCCCATTTCCGTCACTTTTCATCTTCCCAAACAGAGAACCAGGGGGCGTATCGCCCACTTTTATAGTTCGCCGAGTCGCAGGACGTCTTCCTACAAAACGCCCGCTGCTCTTCTTCACTCTTTGGCTCCTCCAAGCCCCGGGCCACAGCCTCACATGTGAACCGAGCTTAAAGCCGACCCTCCCCCAGCCCCACACACGCGCCGCGCTCCGTCCTGCCGGCTCCTGCCCGGCCACCCTTTCTCAGAGGCTCTCATCACGCGCACGCCTCAGGCTCCAGGCGCTCCCGGCTGGGACCTCTTCCTGTAGGGCTCCGACTGCTTGTGTGGACCGCCTTCCGGGCCCCAGTCTTCACACTGGTCCCCTGGTCCCTCCGGTGACGCAGCTGATGCCGGGCCCTCTGCACCCGGCGCTCAGCCCCCCGGCCGCAGTCCTGGTCCCCCTCTGCACTCCGCTCACTGCAACCATGCGGCCTCTGCGCCTGGGCCCCAGGGGGAAGGCCGACAGTCTGCCTGTCTGCTGCTGAGCACCGTCCATCCCTGCCTCCTCAGGGCCCTCCAGAGCTGGACTGAACACGTGTGACAGTCACCTGAATTCTGTAGAGGTTACCAGGTAAATCCAAGAACCTCACTAAGGTGACTTCCGAGCACTTTTAAAAGAAGGAGGTGGACAGCTGCATTCAGGGGTGCCTGTTGGAGACACTGGAAGCCGAGGTAGGGGACCCAAGGGGACGGAGGGGGAGGGGGGCCCTGTCTTCTCCAACGATGGGCCCCACAGGATTTGAAGCAGCCCGGGCCCCTGCCCAGGGGTCTGGACTCGGAGTCTGCGAACCCCACAGGGTCCCGTTCCAGCCTCCACAGTGGGGGCACAGGGGGCCGGGTGCCAGCCCCCAGCAGCCTGCTGGGAACTCCGTCTCACGCCGGAACCTCTGCTCAAGAAACAATAGAGGCTGCTGCTATTTTCTAGTTTAATAACAAGCCTCTGGCTCACTTCCGTCGGACATGTACGGAAAAGTCTGAGCCACTTTAACTAAAAGGGAGCGCTCACTGAGCACCTGTTCTTGGGACACAGCCTGAGAGGGCGGCTCTGTCTCTGCAAGGCCAGAGACATCGCCAAGGAGCTAGGAACGGGGATGGAGGCACATGAGCAGAAACCGGAGAACAGAGACAGGCTGAGGCAGACGGCTCTTGCGCTACTCACTTGGGAAAAGTGCCTTCGGCTGAGTAACAGAAGCATAACATGGAGCTGGGACTTCCCAGGTGGCTGAGGGGGTAAGGTGTCCACCCGCACTGCGGGAGACACAGCAGGTGCAAGTTCGACCCCTGTGAGGTCTCCCCAGGAGATGCAAGTTGGGGAGATGCCCTGGAAGAGGGCCTGGCAGCCCACTCCAGGGTTCCTGCCTGGAGAAACCCACGGTCGGAGGAGCCTGGGGGCTCCAGTGCATATGGCCGCAGCAAACCAACAAGACAGGTACAAAGCGGGACTGATGTCGGGTACGATTCCCAGTTTTTGAACTCCAAGAACTAGGGGACCAGGAGGGTGATCCTGGGTTTAATATGTAAAGTTTATTCATTTAATGAATGGCCTGTGTTACACTGCCCTAATTATGCGTTTTATGTTTCTTTTTCCTGTCTTACAGAAAGGTGAAACTTGCTACGTAATCAAAAACCCATCAACCTTCCCCTTTACCCCTTCTCTTTTAGTTCATACGCATCAAAGACCTGACCCCAGTATCAGAGGCCGAATCACCTGGGACCTCCCTGGGGTCCCGTGGTTGAGACTCCGTATATCCCCTGCAGGGGCCGTGGGTTCAAACCCTGGTCAGGGAGCCAAGACTGCAAGCTGTGTGGTGCAGCCAAAAAAAAAAATTCTCTCCAGATCACAAATCACTTAATATCTGGAAGCATACACTCGCAGAACTTGCAGTGGAAAAGAGAGGGAATGCTCACTGGGATAGATATGGAAGGTGAAGGGTAACTGAAGCTCAAGTGAGTGCGTCAAACTAGCGCTTGGGAGGTTCAAGAGGAGCGGGGCACGGGCAGAGTGGAGCGTGTGCACGTGAGCGTGCGTGTGTGAGTGTGAGTGCGTGCGTGTGTGCGCGTGAGTGAGTGCGTGTGTGCAGGTGAGAGTGCATGCGTGAGTGTGAGTGTGCGCGTGTGAGTGTGCACGTGAGTGCGTGCATGAGTGTGACTGCACGTGAGAGTAAGTGCGTGTGTGCGCGAGAGTGAATGCGTGTGTGCACGTGAGAGTGCATGCGTGTGTGTGCGCGTGTGTGTGCACGTGAGTGCGTGCGGTGCGCGTGTGTGCACGTGAGAGTGCATGCGTGAGTGCACGTGTGTGCACAAGTGCATGTGTGCACGTGAATGCGTGCGAGTGTGCGCGTGAGAGAGTGTGTGTGTGCACGTGTGCACGCGTGAGTGCGTGAGTGCATGAGTGTGAGCGTGTGCATGCACGAGTTGTGTGTGTGCGCGTGTGTGCACATGAGTGCGCATGAGTGCGCACGTGAGTGGAGTGTGTACGTGAGTGCGTGCGTGTGTGTGCATGAGTGTGTGAGTGCATGTGTGTGTGCGCGAGTGTACGCACATGTGTGAGTGTGCACGCAAGTGTGTGCACACGAGTGTGTGTGCGAGTGCATGTGCGTGAGCGTGTGTGTGCGCGAGTGTGAGCGCATGAGTGCATGACTGTGAGTGTGTGCGCATGAGAGTGAGTGTGTGTGCGCGTGAGCTGGGAGAGGATGTGGGTGAAGGATGAAGACACCGCGTCAAAGGGTTAGCGCATCAGCAACAGCCTAGCAGTTTAGAAAAGGGAATAAAGAGACGAGCCTGGGAGAAGGCATGGGGCCAGCATATAAGAGGCCTTGAAGGTAAAACCACTGTATTTTACAAGTTTTGCATTTTACACCAATTTAATAGGTACTGACCCCCGCTTCAAAGTGGTGATTTAGACAGGAGGTAAAGGATACCTTTAAAGAAGAAATCCACGCAAACCAGAGCAAACTGAGGTCCTGGTGTCCATCAGATGCCCCCACACAGAGCCCGGGGTGCGCACCTCATCCCACAGGAGCCTGATCTGTGCAGAAGGAACCGAGTTGGCCACACGCTTACCTCCTTCTGCTTCTTAATGATGACAGAAAACTCCGTGTACGGGATCCGTGGATTTAGCTCACATCCCATTAAAGTGGCGCCTTCATAATCCTTGATGTAGCCAACATATTTGGTTTTAGGGATTTTAATTTCTTTGGAGAAACCCTGCAAAACCAATAACTTCATTTAAAAAGGCCCTGAGCATCAAACACGCCGTCTGAGTGCGAACTACGTGAAAGGCCTGGCTTGGTGCAGGCAGAGCTCCAAGCTCCTTTCCAACTATCCTGGAGGATTTAGCATGAACCTCCTCTAAGAAGTTCATCAAAAACCAAAGTGTGCAAATAGGAAGCAATCCAACATAAAATAGTAACAATAATAATCCTAGTAAAACACAATATTAAAAATTCATTAACACAAATGGCTATTAAGTAAAAATAAGATTTAATTTAGCATTAAACTGCAGCAGCGCTTTCTCCCAAAGTAGAGAGGGGGCCTCTAGGATGTTCTGGAAATCAACTAACAGTGAACCCTATTTTGAAAGCAAAATTTGTCCAAAAATATAGCAAGAAGAACCTTGATATTGAAGAAATGAAACACTTAATAGGCAAAAAACTTCCAGACCATCACAAATGTGGTTGTTTCAGGTTTGCAATTAATGCTTTGCAATATATTCATTTATATACTTTAAGCTATAATAATATAGTTATACAAGGAACATAGTCATATTATTTATAACAATTTTCATTAAAGGTGTTTCAAA
>SJYX01002302.1:6538-45306 GCA_006410675.1 Oreotragus oreotragus
ATCACTTCATGGGAAATAGATGGGGAAACAGTGGAAACAGTGTCAGACTTTATTTTTTGGGGCTCCAAAATCACTGCAGATGGTGACTGCAGCCATGAAATTAAAAGACGCTTACTCCTTGGAAGAAAAGTTATGACCAACCTGGATAGTATATTCAAAAGCAGAGACATTACTTTGCCGACTAAGGTCCGCCTAGTCAAGGCTATGGTTTTTCCTGTGGTCATGTATGGATGTGAAGGTTGGACTGTGAAGAAAGCTGAGCGCTGAAGAATCGATGCTTTTCAACTGTGGTGTTGGAGAAAACTCTTGAGAGTCCCTTGGGTTGCAAGGAGATCCAACCAGTCCATTCTGAAGGAGATCAACCCTGGGATTTCTTTGGAAGGAATGATGCTAAAACTGAAACTCCAGTACTTTGCCATCTCTTGCGAAGAGTTGACTTGTTGGAAAAGACTCTGATGCTGGGAGGGATTGGGGGCAGGAGGAGAAGGGGACGACCGAGGATGAGATGGCTGGATGGCATCATGGACTCGATGGACGTGAGTCTGAGTGAACTCCGGGAGATGGTGATGGACAAGGAGTCCTGGCGTGTTGCGATTCATGGGGTCGCAAAGAGTCAGACACGACTGAGTGACTGAACTGAACTGAACTGAGTTCATGATCTGGGCCACAGTCAGCTCCTGATCTTGTTTTTGCTGACTGTATAGAGCTTCTCCATCTTTGGCTGCAAAAAATATAAGCAGTCTTATTTCAGTGTTGACCACCTAGTGATGTCCATGTGTAGAGTCTTCTCTTGTGTTGTTGGAAGAGGGTGTTTGCTATGACCAGTGCATTCTCTTAGCAAAACTCTATTAGTCTTTGCCTTGCTTCATTGTGAACTCCAAGGCCAAATTTGCCCATAACTCCAGATATTTCTTGACTTCCTACTTTTACATTCCAGTCTCCTGTAATGAAAAGGACATCTTTTTTGGGTGTTAGTTCTAAAAGGTCTTGTAGGTCTTTGTAGAACCATTCGACTTCAGCTTCTTCAGTGTTACTGGTTGGGGCATAGGCTTGGATTACTGTGAAATTGAATGGTTTGCCTTGGAAATGAACAGAGATCATTCTGTCATTTTTGAGACTGCATCCAAGTACTGCATTTCAGACTCTTTGGTTGACCATGATGGCTACTCCATTTCTTCTGAGGGATTCCAGCCTGCGGTAGTAGATATAATGGTCATCTGAGTTAAATTCACCCATTCGATCTTAGTTCGGTGATTCCTAGAATGTCGACATTCACTCTTGCCATCTCCTGTTTGACCACTTACAATTTGCCTTGAATTATGGACCTAACATTCCCTGTTCCTAAGCAATATTGCTCTTTACAACATTGGCTCTTGCTTGTATCACCAGTGCCATCCACAACTGGGTAATATTTTTTGCTCTGGCTCCATCCCTTCCTTCTCTCTGGAGTTATTTCTCCACTGATCTCCAGTAGCATATGGGGCACCTACTGACCTGGAGAGTTCATCTTTCAGTGTCCAATCTTTTTGCCTTTTCATACTGTTCATGTGGTTCTCAAAGCAAGAATACTGAAGTCGTTTTCCATTCCCTTCTCCAGTGGACCACATTCTGTCACACCTCTCCACCATGACCTGTCCATCTTGGGTGGCCTCATATTTAAAAGCAGAGACATTACTTTGCCAACAAAGGCCTGTCTAGTCAAAGCTATGGTTTTTCCAGTGGTCGTGTATGGATGTGAGAGTTGGACTGTGAAGAAAGCTGAGCACCGAAGAATTGATGCTTTTGAACTGTGGTACTGGAGAAGACTCTTGAGAGTCTTTGGACTGCAAAAAGATCCAACCAGTCCATCCTAAAGGAGAACAGTACAGGGTGTTCTTTGGAAGGACCTGTGTGGAAGCTGAAACTCCAATACTTTGACCATCTTATGTGAAGAGTTGACTCATTGGAAAGACCCTAATGCTGGGAAGGATTGAGGGCAGGAGGAGAGGGGACGACAGAGGGTGAGATGGCTGGATGACATCACCGAATCCATGATCATGGATTTGGGTAGACTCCAGGAGTGGTGATGGACAGGGAGGCCTGGCGTGCTGCAATTCATGGGGGTCACAAAGAGTTGGACATGACTGAGCCTCTGAACTGAACTGAAATGAAAGAGTATTATAGAAAAGGATATTATCTTACTGTCAGAAAAAAATGCTTTAGCACTACGATAAATTACTGCTTTGATTACATGAATTAAGTCTTAAAACAAGCAGCATTAGTGTTTATGTTTTTAAAACCTTATATCTTAAAGTATAATTATTTCAAACTCATAAAATTAAGAAAAAATAATTTTCTGATGTATTTTTATAGGTAATTCCCCATTGAAGAATAAATTTATGTTTACCTTGTTCTTATTTGTGCCTCTATTCCTGTAATAAAACTGAAAAGTGCCCAAATCATTCATTTTGTGCTACTTCNATAAAATTAAGAAAAAATAATTTTCTGATGTATTTTTATAGGTAATTCCCCATTGAAGAATAAATTTATGTTTACCTTGTTCTTATTTGTGCCTCTATTCCTGTAATAAAACTGAAAAGTGCCCAAATCATTCATTTTGTGCTACTTCCCTGGTGGTTCAGACAGTAAGGAGTCTGCCTGTGCTGCCTGAGATCTGAGTTAGATCCCTGCTTTGGGAAGAGCCCCTGGAGGAGGAAATGGCAATCCACCCCAGTATTCCTGCCTGCAAAATTCCATGGATGGAGGAGCCTGGCAGGCTACAGTCCACAGGGTCCAAAGTGTCAGACACAACTTTCTTTAAGATAATTCTATATTCATTCTAATGTATTTTTACGTTCTTAGACTAATCTGATAAACTAATATTTATTCTGAGATTGTAATTTAAGCTCTATTTTGCATGAGAGATGAATATCAAAGTCTATAATAAATCATTACTAAATCTGGTTTATATCAGTCCAGTTCAGTCGCATCTGACTCTTCATGACCCCGTGGACTGCAGCACACCAGGCCTCCCTGTCCAACACCAACTACTGGAGTTTACTCAGACTCATGGCCATTGAGTCGGTGATGCCATCCAACCAGGTATTATGTAAAATAACCTTTTGGAGATAGACTTTTGGAAAAGAATGTTAGAGACATCTTTTTTAAAGGGGAGAATTGGGCGGAATTCAAAATCATTGTCCAGACCCCCCAAAACTGATCCTGTATGACTAGAGAAGAAAGGAAATGTTCCTTTTCTTTTTTTTTTTTTAAAGAGATACCTCTTTATATTAAAATTCAAGCTGTGTTTTCAAGCTTACTACAGATTTCCAGCAGATGCTAGTTAGTAAGAAGCCTAAGTACTTGTGCTTGTAATAGCGATCAAAGGACCATTTATTAGAAGGCCAGGGGAAGTGATGGAAGAGAAGGAAGAAATGAGAAAACCCACTGAGTTTCTCTTTAGATGGAGAAATCATTCCCCATAGCAAACAGCATTTCTGAGAAATGTGTTTTTCCCAATGAATATGCAGTGTAGCTCTAAGAAGTTTGCTTCTTCTCTCCAAATGTATATGTTCTAAGTAAAATTAATATAGGAAAAAGTTTTTTTAACTAAGTTAGTTTAGGGCTTGCCTGTCGGTCCAGTAGTTAAGAATCCACCTGCCACCGAAGGAGACATGAGTTCAATCCCTGGTCCAGGAAGATCTCACCTGCCACAAGGCAACTAAGCCTGTTCAATAAAACTACTGAACTCCCCTAGAGCCCACAAACTACAGCTATTGACACTCACATGTCCTAGAGACTGTGCTCTGCAATAAAAGAAACCACTTCAATGAAACTAGAGTAGTCCCTGATCACCGCACCTAGAGAAGGCCCATGTGCAACAATGAAGATATAACACAGTGAAAAATAAATAAATTAATCTAAATAAATGTTTTAAAAATTACTTTGAAAAGATTGGTGCTAAATTCCAGTCATTTACTTTTTCTCCATCATACCAAAAACCATGCTAATATATGATAATCACTAGTTCTCTGAAGCTATGAAGTGTTACAATACAAATGAAGTACTATTATTATTATTATCAAAGGAGTATTATCATTACTAATATCCAAATGAAGGGCAATCTTCAAATCAAATACAAAGCAAAGTTTTGTATTTCAAGAGGGACAACATGTAATGTATGATACGAAAAAAAAAAAAAAAGATGGTGTAAAATGTGCTTTACAGATGAGTGGAAACCCTACAAGTTTCCTGATCATCCTGACTGGAAGGAAAGCTCTGACTAGAGTGTGGTTTACATTACTCCTTGTCTAGTTCCTTTAGAATATGGAACCCAAAATCATGCCAGATATTAAGGAAATATTCAATATGGTTAGTACTGAAAATAGAATTACTCATTATGTTCGTAAAGCCTCAAACAGCATCTCAACTGATTGAACTGAAAGCAATGAATGAAGTAAACCACTACATCATTAATGGTACCAACTTTTACATGTTTATTTGTTTATCCTCTCTTTTTAAAGAAAAGATTCTTTTAAACCATAATTATAAATCATGTGGCATATTTTTGGAGTGAACGTTTGAGCTTTGACTCAATAAGCTGAGGAATGGACAAGAACCCAGAGAGTAGGAATCTGTTCAAATCAGTACCTGGTATAATTCAGATGGATTGCATCAAGGTTTCTAGTCCAACTGTTAAAAAAAAAAAAAAAAAAAAAAACTACTCTCTCTTTTTCTTCTTTGAAATTTTACCAAACTTCCCACAACAAAACAGGCAACATTTAGTGACCAGGAATGCAACAGTTGCCACACAAGCTAGCAGGAAGCCAATCACATCCAGAGAGTGGTGCTGGTACCAAGTGAGGTTGTGAAAGGCTGGTCGAAGGTGTTTGGCTCCTTTGTGACGCATGATAAACTCAATCCAGAAGACTGCTCGTTTCAGGGGCTTCACCGGCGTATCATGGTGAATTCTTGATAACTCCATAGCATTCTCTTTATAGCTAAGGATTGAATACATAGAGCGCCACTTGAAAATTTTGTTAAGGACATGATATACCTAAAATTGTTATATACTATTAAAAGTATATTACATAATTATGAATATATTGTGTCATAAATGATATCTCCAAGAGCACAGAATACACACACAAAAGAATGTTTTACTCTTGAGATATTTCTAGATATGGTAGTTTATTAACTGAAATTTGTTGGATATTTCACAGTCTCTATAATAACTGGAGGTAGGGGAGAATTTCTAACTGGAAGTAGCATTTTAAAGATTCAGAAAGAAGAATGTAGAATATGTAATTTAAGAATACAGAATTTTTCTCTCTTTTGCTGAATGTGGTGCTGGGAACATAATAGTGACAGAAGCAGCATTTGAGAGGCAGAGCTATGAGAAAATAACTCTTCTTGTATTCCTCTTCCCTCTCCGTGGTTCAGTATGAATGCTAAAAGAAGCTAGTTTTCAACAGCAGCAGGAAAGATTTCAGTCTGAGATTTTCATGGCCCTGACATTCCAGATGAAAACAAGAAGCTTGATGTGATCCTCTGGGCAAGAAGTAGGGGCTGAGAGTAAGTCAATGGTATGTCAATGCTGCTGCTGCTGCTAAGTCACTTCGGTCGTGTCCGACTCTGTAGACGGCAGCCCAGCAGGCTCCCCTGGGACTCTCCAGGCAAGAACACTGGAGTGGGTTTGCCATTTCCTTCTCCAATGCAGGAAAGTGCAAAGGGAAAGTATGTCAAGGCTACTCTTCTCAATTTGTCCCACCCTCTTCTTCCCCTGCTGAGTCCACAATACCATCCTCTCTACATCTGTGTCTCTATTCCTCCCCTGTAAACAGGTTCATCAGTACCATTTTTCTAGATTAGGTATATATGAGTCAATACATTTGTTTTTCTCTTTCTGAGTTCTTTCTCTCTGTAAAATAGGCTCTATGTTTAGGGTTTTTATTGGCTCACTTAGAGGAAGTATTCCTTTGGGTTTGTGAAGGAGATGGATGAGGAAGGTTATTCTCCCACACAGAAGTGCAATTATCATTGATAGAGCATACAGGACATTAAATTGTAGAAAAACAATGAACTATATGTAGAAAGTTCTGAGAAACAGAATTATGAGCCAAAATAAAAAAGTATGCAAAACTCTGTCACCATTTTTTTTTTAAAGACAGGTCTTTCTTAATATACAAGAATTTAATGAATAAACACCTCTAGATATATCTCAGGAAAACAAGGAAAAAAACAATAGCTCTGAGACACAGAAAAAAAATTGTCAGATAAAATATTAATAAAAACAAATCATTCAGGAATAGATATACCAAGCATGCTGTGCAAAGTTGCTTCAGTTGTGTCTAACTCTTACAACCCCATGGACTGTAGCTCTCCAGGCTCCTCTGTCCATGGAATTCTCTAGGTAAGAATACTGAAGTAGGTGGCCATTTTCTTCTCCAGGAGATCTTCTTGACCTAGGGATCGAACCTCTCCTGCATTGCAGGCAGATTCTTTACCATCTGACCCACCAGGAAAGTCCCCAAATGTAGCCTGGTCCCATTTTTATACATTTTTTTTTCTTTTCTATTTATAAATTAGCACAAAGAAATATCTGAAGTGATATTTCTATACTGGTAATAGGTTATAGATACCTGAAGAGAGCTATGTGATTTTTTTCAACTTTATTTCTCTATACTTCTGTCACATTGCCTAAATTCATTATAGTAGTAATATCTGTAATTTTAAAGACATAATAAACGACTTCCCAGGTGGCTCAGTGGTGAAGAATATGCCTGCCAATGCAGGAGATGTGGGTTGGATCCCTGGGTCAGGAAGATCCCCTGGATTATATAGGTTTTTATATATAAAAGCCTCCTTCCCTTGGAGAAGGAAATAGCAACTCACTCCAGTATTCTTACCTGTAGAATCCCACAGACAGAGGAGACTGATGGACTAAAGTCAATGAGGTTGCAAAAGGGCCGACATGACTTAGCACTGAGCATGCACATGAACAAAAAATAATATTAGCAAAAGTATGTGTGACTCTTTAAAAATAGTCTACCTGATTTAAATAAATTTAGCATTTTTTTGAGGATGAAATCTATTCTCCAGTAACAATAGGTAAATATTTTCATAGAATTTGGGAAGTATATGGCAATAATTTATTTGATGCTAGATGTGTCCTGGTAATTATATAAAAGTATTGAATTAAACTGAATGAAACAATTATTCCTTTTAAAATACCAATGTTTCTCAGAAAACTGTATACTTTATACTCACCTAGGATTGTTAATAACTGCCTTCAAAGCATTAAGCAGATCGGAACTCGTCATTCTCTGCAAGTCTAATTCAACAGCTGCTCCTTTGGCTTTAACACGAGCAGCATTGCCATACTGATCACCAAACAGGGGGATTCCCACCATAGGGACTCCATGGTAGATAGCTTCATAGACCCCATTGGTTCCACAGTGAGTGATAAAAGCTCTGGTTTGGGGATGACCTAAAAAGAAAAAATAATCAGTATTCTAAATTGAAAGAGTTTAGAAATAGAAAGCCATAACATCTTTATAAATAATTAATTCAGTTAGGTAGCATCTTCTATATGATTGTGTACAATGAAGGCATATATAGATTCCTATAGGAGCTAAAGAAAGTAGCAATTGATTATTCCAGGCTAAGCAGCAATTAGTGATTCCAGCAAGTGAGTCATTCTATAAAACTCTGAAAAATTTGTGCAGAGTTAAATGATGGAGAGTACCTGCCATTGGACAAGTAATTGGGATGATGATGCTTTAGTAAACAAGATAGAGGGATTTAAGAAAAAATGCTTCTGTGAATGGGACATGGGCGGAGAGATATGCAGTATTTCAAGGTGAGAATGATGTCAGCACAGGATAGAAAGATAGACCAAGGCAAGTTCATTAAGTACCTGTTTAAGAAAACAGTTGTGCATGTAATTTTATAGTAGTCTGGAGCCATTTGTAACATGCTAGATGATGAAATGGTTTACCAGATGTTTTTCCCCCTAAATAGTTACTGCAGGGAACGTGCAGAGAGGCGGATGGATACAGAGAAGAAAATGGATACAGAGAGTTGAGAAGGTGTTGCCATATTCTATACAAAAAGTAATGAGAGCCTTATCTAAAGATACTTTCCTTTACCCTGATCCTGAAGAGGCAGAGATTATATCATAAGTGGAAGAATTATAAAATCCATATTTATGTTAGAGCTTGAAAAAGATTCTATCCTTGACCAAAGTCTAGTCAAGCTCCTCTGAACTCTCTTCTCAACTAGGTCCTGGTTTGGGTGTTTCTTTTTTCTCTCTGAGTTACCTAATTTTAGCAAGCATCCTATGAAGTCAGTTTCCCTAGACTCTTGAAACCTTGATATTTGGTCACCTCTCTGATTGTTGATTCATCCTTCACCATCCCCCTATTTGATACCTGATCACTCTGGCCTGCCTTCAGCAAGAATCTGATTCAGTTGTTTTTGCCAGAATCCCCTCCTTGTCTGTGATGATTACTCTTATTAATTTTTCATCTAATGACCATCCACTCTGTACTTTATCTATAAATTTTCCACTTTTCCTTTTTGACTCAGATTAAGTCCAATCCCTGATTTGCTGTGAAAGTCTATTGCAGTAGTATTAATCCTGATGGTCTTGGATAAAGTGTTCTTTACAGTCTTTTGGGGCTTTTTTTGATAGCTCAGGATTCTTGGTAAAGAATCTACTTGCAATGCAGGCGACCCTAGTTCAATCCCTAGGTTGGGAAGATCCCCTAGAGAAGGGAAAGGCTACCCACTCCAGTATTCTGGCCTGGAGAATTCCATGGACTGTATAGTCCATGGGGTAGTAAAGAGTTGGACACGACTGAGCAACTTTCACTGCACTTCACTTCAGTTTAGTCTTTAACAAGTGTCATGGATAATTTTTTCTTTAACAAACTCCAGAAGAAATGTGAAGAAGCCATCAAGGTTTGTATTTCTTATTTTGAATGCAAGTTTTTTGGATTTATTCATTATTGAGTAATCATTCAGATTATCTCTTATTTATTTCTGTTTGATTTTCTTCTCTTTGGTCTTACCCAGAAGATCATTCTGTGGAATCCATTCATATATCCGGGTATTGGCTCCTAAATTTTCTGGTTTCTTTCCTCCATATTTCCACAGAACCTGTTAAGGCAAGTGTCTTTACTTCATTTGAAGATTTTTAGAACCATATCTTGTCAGAAGGAGGCAGTTTACTTAGAATTAATCAGGTTTAATGCCTCCAGGTATTACACAAGCAATGAGGCCCTAGTGATTAAGTAATGAATGTTTTTAAACCATTGACGTTACAATCATATTTTCAAATGCTTACAATAATCCTAATCTATATACTAACAGGTTAATTCCCACTTAAAAGATGAAGGAAAAAAGGACAATATTTAGCTGAAACAATTATGTATTGGCATTACTAGGTTATTCTGGTAAAGGGAATTTCACAACAAAATTTTCAGAGGTGAAGGGGATGGATGTTATTTACCTAAGAGCTTGTTAGCACTCTGACCTTTGTTATATACTTGGTAGTGATATAGAATCAAGTATTATTTTTACTATAATAAAATATACATAATGATATTTATAATTTTAAGGTATCGTATGACTAGAACTTACAATAGGCATTAATTACAATCCACAATGTTGTGAAACCATCAGCACTATCAATATCCCAATTGTCTTCATCATCCCTATATAACTCTCTATCATTCAGCAGTAACTCCCTATTCCCTTCACTTCATAACCCCTGGTGACCTCTATTCTATTTTCTGTCTCTGCAGATTTAACTACTCTGGTAATCTAAGTGGAATCATGCAGTACTTTCTGACTTAACATTATTTCACTTAATGTTATGTCTCAAAGTTCATACATATTGTAACATATCATGATTTCTTTCTTTTAAAAGGTGAATAATATTTCTTGGTGTGTATATGTCACATTTTATCCAGTCATTTCATGATTGTGAATAATATTGCTGCGACCACTGGAGTGCAAGTAGCTGTTTGAGCCCATGATTTTAATTCTTTTGGATATATAGCCAGAATTAGAATGACTGGTTTGTATGATATACCCATGTTTAACTTTATGAGAAAACACAAAATGTTTTCCACAGCACATGGGCTTCCTTGGTAGCTCAGATGGTAAAGAATCTGCCTGCAATGTGGGAAACCCAGGACAGATCCCTGGATCGGGAAGATCCCCTGGAGAAGGGAATGACAACTCACTCCAGGATTCTTGCCTGGAGAATTCATGGAAAGAGGACCCTGGTGTGTTACAGTCCATGAGGCCACAAAGAATCAAACAAGACACTTTCCCTTTCGCATGCATCATTTTGGGCTTCTCCAGTGGCTCAACTGTTAAAGAATCCACCTGCAGTGCAGGGATGCAGATTCGATCCCTGGGTCAGGAAGATTCCCTGGAGGAGGAATTAGGAACCCACTCCAGTATTCTTCTGATATCACTGGGCTTCCCTGATAGCTCAGCTGGTAAAGAATCCACCTGCAATGCAGGAGACCTGGGTTTGATACCTGGTTGGAAAGATCCCCTGGAGAAGGGAAAGGCTACCCACTCCAGTGTTGTGCCCTGGAGAATTCCATGGACTGATAGCCCATGGGATCACAAAGAGTGGGACACTACTGGGCAAGTCACTTTCCAGTATTCCTGCTTGAAAAATCCCATGGACAGAGGAGCCTGTGGGGCTACAGTCCCTGTGGTAGCAAAGAGTCGGACATGGCTGAAGCGACTGACCTCTCCTCCACCTATGTAGGAGGTCATATTTCTCCATATTCTAACCAACAATCATTATTTTGTTTCTTTTTTTTTTTTGCAATAGTTATTCTCATGTGTGAAGTGCTATGTTTTTGTGCTTTTCATTGTATTTTCCTAATGGTTAATGATGTTGAATATCTTTTCATGTACTTATTGACCATTTTTATATCTTTGGATCAATGTCTATTTATGTAATTTCCCATTGTTCAGTTGGGTTTTTGTTGTTCTTGAGTTGTAAGAGTTCTTTATGTATTGTGCACATTAATTCCTTGTCAGATACATAATTTTACATGTTACTTTATTATAGTATCTTTGATATTCAAAATTTCTTTGATGAAGTCTGATTTTCTTTTCTTTTATTACCTATCCTTTTTGCCTCATACCTAGGAAATCATAACATAATTTATGTAATGAAGTTTCCCCTTAGGATTTTCTTATAATTGCTGTAATTTTACTTCTAAATTTTCATACTTTGATCCATTTTGAGGTAATTTATATATATATGATGTCTTCATTCTTTTGCATGTGGATATCAGAGTTTTATTACTACAATGTGTCAAGAAGTGACTGTCCTTTCCCAATTGAATGGTCTTTCACACTTGTTGAAAATCAGTTAGCCATATGTATGAAGGTTAATTCCAATTTGTCTTCTGTTCCATTGGTTTATATGTCTACCCTTCTAGTACCACACTGTTAATTTACTCTTGGTTTATAATATTTCTAATTAAAATGCTTGAAAATATGAGTCCTTTCACTTTTTTGTTTTTCAATATTGTCTATTTGTGGTTCTTGAAGTTCCATATGAGGTTCTTAATTGGATATTTCATTTCTGACAAAAAAGGCTGTTAAAGAGTTTTGATAGGCATTTAATAAATCTATAGATTACTTTGGATAGTGTTGACATTTTAACATGCTAAATGTTCCTGTCCATGGACACAAGATGACTTTCCATGTATTTAGGCAGTCTTTAATTCCTTACAATGATAACGTTTTGTAGTTTTCCACGTGCAAATATGTAACTTCTTCAGTCAGATTCATTCTTAAGTATTTAAATTGTTTCATTGTTCTTGTAAAGGAAGTTTTAAAATTTTACCATCAGTGTGTTCATTGATACTATGTGCATAATAAGCAAAACTGATTTTTGTGTGTGAATCTTGTATTTTACACTTTTGTTAAATTTGGGTTTTAGCCCTAGTAGCTTTTTGTGAATTCTTGGAGATTTTCTATGTATAAGATCATGTCATCTGCAAATACACATTGTTTTACCTCTCATTCTAATGTGCATGAATGCCTTTCATTTCTTTTTCTTGTGTCATTTCCATGCTGAACTTTTAGTAAAAGTTAAATAGCAGCAGTGAAAGTAGCCATTCTTGTGTTTTTCCTGATCCTAGGAGGAAAGCTTTCAGGTTCCATCATTGAGCTTGATACTAGATTTTTTTTTTTTTTTTAAATACTCTGTATCATGTTGAGGGCTTTTTTCACTCTTCCTAGTTCTTAAGAATCTTTACCATGAGAGAAATTGGATTTTGTCAGTTTTCTTTAATGTGTAGCTTTAATGATTGTTTGTTTTGTTTTGTTTCCCTTGTTATTGAACGTCACCTAACTCTTTAACTGTCTCTTGCATCTTTTGAATAGTTGTTACTGTAAAAATTATACACATTCAGTCATACATAACATGTCTACAAACCAAGTAACATTAAATTAATTAACTTTTAAAAAATTGTACAAATTTTAACTTTTACTTTCCATTTATAGTTGTCAGAAACTATTGGCTATGTTCCTGATGTTGTACAATACATCCCCGAACTTATCTTATACCCAGTATTTTGTGCTCCCTACTCCCCTATGCACATATTACCCTTCTACCCTTCTCCACTGGTAGCCACTATTTTCTTCTATATAACTATAAGTCTGATCATTACACTCATATCAAGTTATTATACTGATTGATTTACTTTTGCTTAACCATCCTCATATAAGGAAATTAAACACCATTTCATTATGGTGAATACTCTTTTTTAATATTCTACTGGATTTGATCTGCAAATATTTTCTTAAGTATTTTAATATTTACATTTAAGACTGATCATGGTCTATAATTTTATGTTTTGTGATGTCTCTATGTGGCTTTTGTATCAGGGTGAATCTGGTCTCATAGAATTATTTAGTGTTCCCTTAAAAATTTTGAAAATTTGGAAATGATTAACTTATTTTATTGTTTAAAAGTCTGGTAGACTTTACTAGTGATGTGATCTCTTCTGGATTTTTCCCCTAAGAGAGATTTTTTATTATAATTTATAATTCAATCTCTTAATTTGATATGTCTGTTGAAATAATATATTTCTTTCTTTCTTTTTTTTTTTTTAATCAGACTCACAGATATAGAGAAGAAAATTCTTCAAGAGATGGGAATACCAGACCACCTGACCTGCCTCTTGCGAAATCTGTATGCAGGTCAGGAAGTAACAGTTGGAACTGGACTTAGAACAACAGACTGGCTCCATATAGGAAAAAGAGTACGTCAAGGTTGTATATCATCACCCTGCTTATTTAACTTATATGCAGAGTACATCATGAGCAATGCTGGGCTGGATGAAGCCCAAGCTGGAGTTAAGATTGCTGGGAGAAATATCAATAANTAGTTGTCAGAAACTATTGGCTATGTTCCTGATGTTGTACAATACATCCCCGAACTTATCTTATACCCAGTATTTTGTGCTCCCTACTCCCCTATGCACATATTACCCTTCTACCCTTCTCCACTGGTAGCCACTATTTTCTTCTATATAACTATAAGTCTGATCATTACACTCATATCAAGTTATTATACTGATTGATTTACTTTTGCTTAACCATCCTCATATAAGGAAATTAAACACCATTTCATTATGGTGAATACTCTTTTTTAATATTCTACTGGATTTGATCTGCAAATATTTTCTTAAGTATTTTAATATTTACATTTAAGACTGATCATGGTCTATAATTTTATGTTTTGTGATGTCTCTATGTGGCTTTTGTATCAGGGTGAATCTGGTCTCATAGAATTATTTAGTGTTCCCTTAAAAATTTTGAAAATTTGGAAATGATTAACTTATTTTATTGTTTAAAAGTCTGGTAGACTTTACTAGTGATGTGATCTCTTCTGGATTTTTCCCCTAAGAGAGATTTTTTATTATAATTTATAATTCAATCTCTTAATTTGATATGTCTGTTGAAATAATATATTTCTTTCTTTCTTTTTTTTTTTTTAATCAGACTCACAGATATAGAGAAGAAAATTCTTCAAGAGATGGGAATACCAGACCACCTGACCTGCCTCTTGCGAAATCTGTATGCAGGTCAGGAAGTAACAGTTGGAACTGGACTTAGAACAACAGACTGGCTCCATATAGGAAAAAGAGTACGTCAAGGTTGTATATCATCACCCTGCTTATTTAACTTATATGCAGAGTACATCATGAGCAATGCTGGGCTGGATGAAGCCCAAGCTGGAGTTAAGATTGCTGGGAGAAATATCAATAACCTCAGATATGCAGATGACACCACCCTTATGGTAGAAAGTGAAGAAGAACTCAAAAGCCTCTTGATGAAAGTGAAAAAGGAGAGAAAAAAGTTGGTTTAAAGCTCAACATTCAGAAAACAAAGATCATGGCATCCGGTCCATCACGTCATGGCAAATAGATGGAGAAACAGTGGCAACAGTGGCAGACTTTATTTTGGGGAGCTCCAAAATTACTGCACATGGGGACTGCAGCCATGAAATTAAAAGACGCTTGCTCCCTGGAAGGAAAGTTATGACCAATATAGACAGTGTATCAAAAAGCAGAGACATTACTTTTCCAAAAAAGGTCCATCTAATCAAAGGTATAGTTTTTCCAGTGGTCATGTGTAGATGTGAGAGTTGGACTATAAAGAAAGCTGAGTGCCGAAGAATTGATGCTTTTGAAATGTGATGTTGGAGAAGACTCTTGAGAGTCCCTTGGACTACAAGGAGATCCAACCAGTCCATCCTAAAGGAAATCAGTCCTGAGTGGTCATTGGAAGGACTGATGTTGAAGCTGAAACTCCAATACTTTGGCTACCTGATGCGAAAAGCTTACTAATTTGAAAAGACCCTGATGATGGGAAAGATGAAAGCAGGAGGAGAAGGGGATAACAGAGGATGAGATGGTTGGATGGCATCACTAACTCAAGGGACATGAGTTTGAGTAAACTCCGGGAGTTGGTGATGGATAGGGAGGCCTGGCATGCTGCAGTCCATGGAGTCACAAAGAGTCAGATACAACTGAGCAACTGAATTGAACTGAGCTGATCATTTGCTGATGCTTTTGCCTCATATCTGATTCAGAACCCTTTCCGTGGATTTTTCACTTTAGTTATTGTAACTGTTAGCTCTATAATTTCTTTTGATTCTTTTAAAAAATAATTTCTTTCTCATTGCCAGTATCTCCTTTTGTCCCTGTATCATTTTCTTCTCTTTATCAGTCTTCCTTTGTTTCTTTGTTCATCTTTCGAATAGAGTTTTTAAAGTATTTGTTTCTAGTAATTCCAAAATCTAGCATCCCTCAGGAATTGTTTTTCTCAGTTTATATGATTCCCTTTTTTTCCCCTTCATTACTTTGATTAGACTATACTTTCATCTAACTTTCTATGTCTTGTGATATTGGTTGAGATGTGTACATTGGATTTTTAAACAAGATTCTAACTCTGGAAATCTGATTTGCCCCTTTGATAGGGTTTGCTTTGTATATTTGTTTGTTTGACTATTGAAGCATTTTTCTTTGCCAGGAAACAGCCTGAGGTTAAAGCTTTAGGCCTTCTAGATATTTTATGAACCATTATCTTTTCATGGACCTGCACATAGCTTCCTAAATTCCACTGTGTGAGATTGTTTTTCAATGGCCTAATTCAATGACTTGCTCCAAAGTGAACAAAAAATGGGAAAATGAAAAAAAATAAGCTTATCCTTTAAAGTTCCTGGAAATTGCATCTTCTAATGAAGGTTGAAATGACTGTGGCCAACTTTTGGGCCTCACCTCAATTATCACAGGCAGTAGTCAGCAATTAAATTGCAGACACACAGTATTTAGAGATTAAAGTCTCTATTGCCTCTCATGGTGCCACAAATCACACCAGGAATATAGGCATGTTGGCTACTGTGAGGCTCGGTGATGAGGACTTTCAAGTTGCTGCTATTCTAAAGGCCTGAAATTGACTGAAATTAACCACAATTTCCACCCAGCCTTTCCACTGTGAGTTGCAAGTACTTAGAGTCCAGAGTTCAAATATAGTTACTTCATATAGCTTTTGCTGGAACAATTTTGTTTATGCAGAGAGGTCTTGGTGCTTCAGATTCTTCTCTGGTTTAACCCTAAGCATTGTATATTTTAATACAGTTCAATATTCTTATGAAGATGCTTTTTTACATTAAATATTTAGAAGGTATTGCTCCCACAAAACAATTTTTGAAAGTAATTTGGCTATGAATACAATAATTATTGTGAATATTTGTAACTTAACATTATAGGTAATTCTCTGTTTTCACTAAAGCTAGGGGGGAAATGTCTTTGGGAGTTTAAGAAGAACATTATTCAGTTATAACCTAGAATAATATCAATAAAAATTATAATTTAGGGTAACATCATACAGTGAACTACATAAATCTTTATTGTATTAATATAATTAAAGTTTTCAATTATGTAAATAGAAGAATCATTGCTTAGGAGTATTCCAAGACTCTATGCTGTTATTTCAAGGGTCAACCAGGTCCTGATTGACACAACTCCATTAATTATAAGAAAATATCGTCCCAAGGCATCCTGTGAATCAAGACTATAATTTAAAATATTATAGTCTTTAAAATATTTAAATAAATATTTTAAAATATTAAAAATAAATATTCAAAATATTTAAAATAAATATTCTTTTATTCTCAATCCTGGCAGTTGTAACTCGTGTATATGCCTCATATTAAAATAAAAAACAAAACAATGTTAGATTATATGGAAGGTTTAAAATCTAGGCACAAAGCTTACTGATTAACAGTAGTGAATGATTCAGTATTAGCTCATTGTTTAAAGAAAATTCTGCAATATATTTTCCTGCTAGCAATGCAAGGACAGCAATTACATATGTTGTGGTCACAGTTAATACTTTTTTAATATCTCAGTTAAAGTACCAATAACTTCTACATTTTAAAGCACACTTTTTAATTAAAAAGTTTTTCCTAGATTCTAAAATAGCTGCCCCTCCCTCAAAAAATATACATATCTGACCTTTTGTGGAATCTGGGCAAGGGCTGATGCAATCATTTTAGACTTTTCTTCTGTGAGGTTTTTGACCATTGATCCCAGAGTAAACACCACGACTCCATTTTTTCCAGAACTTTGAACAAACTCTTCAAACTCCTGTAAAGAAAACAGTCTTTGTTATGTGAGAGCTTAGAGTTATGAGTCACACACTTTTCTCAATGTGCCTGAACTAAGAATGATTCTATTTTTTCATGTTAACCATTTCAGAGTACAGAATATGACCTGAAATCATTGGTTAATAGGCAAATTAAAAATGATTTAAATTGGAGGTTCCCTTTTAGCACATTAGAGAGCGACTTCCCTTTCACTTTTCACTTTCATGCATCGGAGAAGGAAATGGCAACCCACTCCAGTGTTCTTGCTTGGAGAATCCCAGGGATGGGGGAGCCTGGTGGGCTGCAGTCTATGGGGTCACACAAGGTTGGACACGACAGAAGTGACTTAGCAGCAGCAGCAGCAGATGTGTGTGTGTATGTCTTTACAAATTTTTGAGTATATGTATCTTTTGCCATTGCTGAGCTCTTTACTTGTATCATTTGACTCTGATACATGGTAACTGAAGTAACTGATGCTTTTGAACTGTGGTGTTGGGGAAGACTCTTGAGAGTCCCTTGGACTGCAAGGAGATCCAACCAGTCCATTCAGAAGGAGACCAACCCTGGGATTTCTTCGGAAGGAATGATGCTAAAGCTGAAACTCCAGTACTTTGGCCACCTCATGCGAAGAGTTGACTCATTGGAAAAGACTCCGATGCTGGGAGGGATTGGGGGCAGGAGAAGAAGGGGACGACCGAGGATGAGATGGCAGGATGGCATCACTGACTCGATGGACGTGAGTCTGTGTGAACTCCGAGAGATGGTGATGAACAGGGAGGCCTGGCGTGCTGCGATTCATGGGGTTGCAAACAGTCGGACATGACTGAGCGACTGAACTGAATTGAAAGTAATATGTATACATTTGCAGATGAGAAAGCTATCTCAGAAAGGTTAAGTAATTTGTCCAAGGCTATAGAGCTTCCCTGGTAGCTCAGCTGGTAAAGAATCCATTTCCATTTCAGGAGACTCCAGTTCCACTACTGGGGGGGAAGATATGCTGGAGAAGGGATAGGCTACACACTCCTGTATTCTTGAGCTTCTCTGATGGCTCAGACTGTAAAGAACCCGCCTGCAATGCGGGAGGGCTGGGTTTGGTCCCTGGGTTGGTAAGATCCTCTGGAGAAGGTAACAGTTACTCACTCCAGTATTCTGGCCTGGAGAATTCCGTGGACAGAGGAGCCTGGCAGGCTACAGTCCGTGGGGTCCCAAAGAGTTGGACACAACTGAGTGACTTTCACTTTCACACAGCTCTAGGTGAACTTAGTAATTTCTGAGTTACTTCAGCATGATTAAATATGCCATTTTACTTTGAATGTGCTATATGTGTCTATTATATTACTGTCATTCTCGAGTATGCATTATAAGAACTTCTGCATTACTTGTCCAGTCAGGAAGTTATATAACTACCTCATTTCTAAATGTGTTGTGGAACCTTCTACCAAGAGAAAAAGTAGGCAATATAAAACAAAACTGAAATTTAGAAAACAGAACAAAGTAACTGTACCAAAAGTATGTCATTATATTGACTGTGCTTCAGTAGAAAATGAAAGATAAATCTTATTAGCATCCATGGCTAAATATGAGGTGAAGCACCAGAACTACTTAAGAATCAAATGTTATTCATTTGGAGCAATGTGGAGAGGGTACTAAAAGGTAATAAAGAGAACTGAATATAGTCATTGGCTTTCTCATCATTTACCATTGTACATGCACTAACTCTGAAACAGCCCACAAAAGTTGTTATAGTTCATGAAAAGGTTCAAGTTTCACCAGGTTCTCCATCATATTCCTTTCTATTAGAGCCTCAAACCTCATGATTACTTACTCTTCACCCTCTTTATGCCTTACTTTGCACATTTGCATTGACTCTTGTAGCTGTATATAACATGTTGACTTAGCGTCCTTTGTTGTCTAATTTTTGTAATTAGGGATATTACTGAACCAACATTAGCAATACATATTATTCAAATAATTCAATGTTATGAAAATGCTTGCTACATTGAAGAATCCTACTGATGTCATAGATTTAAGAATCTTTTTTTTTTCACATGTGTGAGAGCATGTCATCATGTGACTGCAGATGTGACTGCTTTTGTAGTGTCCCAGCAGCAGCAGGGCCCTAATGTTCTCTGGTGGGTAGAGATGGGGAGAGAGATTGACTGGAAAATCTATAAAGCTCTTACGCTTTCTGGACACCCTCCAAAAAATAACAGATTGATCCTTGATGCCACAATATTGATAAATAAATACTTAAATACACACATTACACATACATATACATAAACACTAAACATTACACATACATATGTGTTATTGGTCAATACTAAGACAATAGAAGAATTCTTCATATTTTTGAGCTCTTAAATATATCTAATATGTTTATAAGCAAGCCTCACACTATTCCAACATTTGATTTCTAGGATTTTAGAACTGAATGTTTACACGGCATAGATACAGAGTGAAGTAAGCCAGAAAGAAAAACACCAATACAGTATAGTAACACATATATATGGAATTTAGAAAGATGGTTATAAGGACCCTGTTTGCAAGACAGCAAAAGAGACACAGATGTGCAGAGCAGACTTTTGGACTCTGAGGGAGAGAGAGAGGAAGAAGGTGGGATGATTTGGGAGAATAGCATTGAAATATGTATACTACCATGTAAGAAATGAATCGCCAGTCTATGTTCGATGCAGGATGCAGGATGCTTGGGGCTGGTGCATGGGGATGATCCGGAGGGATGATGTGGGGTGGGAGGTGGGAAGGGGGTTCATGTTTGGGAGTTCATGTACACCCGTGGTGGATTCATGTCAATGTATGCCAAATCCAATACAGTACTGTAAAGTAAAATAAAGTAAAAAAAGAAAAAAGAAAGAAATTATACAGGTAAAAAAAAATATGGATAAAAAAAAACAAACTCAGAATACTTAAAGGATTACTTTCTAAGCTGAAAAAATGACTTATGACAATGTAGAATGGATATCCAACATCATCTATCTTTCAAAATATTGAACATTGTGCTTTGAGATTTTGTTGTGAATGTAAATGTCTCTAAAAATAGTTTATTAATTTAAAAAACTTCATAAATACTTAATTGACCTGTCTCCTGTGATTAAAACAGTGTGTTTAATAGCTGCTTGCTAGATACTGCATTGTACCTCATTCAGCATATACAACCATGAATTGACCATTTTCTCTCAAAATTGCTCTTTTCTCCTTCTTCACTTAGTAAATGACAATATTCTCTACTAAATTCCCATACAAAATAGTAAATATAAAGGTATGACATACACAAGAAATAAAAAGCTAAGGATTAATTCTGAAACTGTCACTCTTAACTGCCACCTCCAGCCTATCTGAAAATCTTACTGACTTTCTTTGTAAATATTCACCAAATCTTTCCACTTATGCTCAAAATTATTATCATATTGCAGTTTGGATTTCTATAAAGTCTTTCTGAAACTACTGCACCTATTTCTCAGTCCATTCCATCTCAGCCCATTTAAATTGTACTCCATTCCAAATGATTCAATAAACAAAATATATGAAGTGGTAAACTCTATCACCTTATTGCTTAAAACTTGTACATTGATTTGTCATTGATATGAAATGTGAGGTGAAGAGTACTTGTACTGTGCTGTGCTTAGCTGCTCAGTCATGTCCAATTCTTTGCGACCCCATGAACTGCAACCCACCAGGCTCCTCTAATCCATGGGGATTTTCCAGACAAGAATACTGGGATGGGTTCCCATGCCCTCCTCCAGGGGATCTTCCCTACCCAGGGATCGAACCCAGGTCTCCTCCACTCCAGGCAGATTCTTTACCTTCTGAGCCATCAGGGAAGCCCAAAGACTACTTAGTATTACTCATTTGCTTTTTTCATAACTTATCCTATGGTCATCTTTCCAGGCTAATTTCTTTCCTCTATTTAAACCAAACAAATCAATACTGTATGTTCTGCCAGGATTTTGGGTGAGCCATCACACCTCTATTTGATCTTTTCTCAAAGTATCATAATTTCTCTACTATATCCATTTCTTAGACTAGGTTATGCTGAATAATTTGCAACTCAAAAATCTCAGTATTGGGGGGTTTCCCTGCTGTCCCAGTGATGAAGACTTTGCTTTCCAAGGCAGGGGGCACCTATGCAATCTTGGTCAGGGAACTAACATCCCCCATGCTGCCATGGCATGGCCAAAAATAAATATGTAAATAAAAGGCTCAAGTATCTTAGTATCCTAAAGCAACAACTTCTTTCTTTTACCATATATCCATCTATTATTCCAGGTATTTTTAATCAGGATTCAGATTGACACACACCGTTCACATCACAAAGGAGAAGAGAACTCTGGAGTAAGTGCATCTGACAATTAAGAGTTGGACATGGAAGTTATACATGCCTTTTCAGCTCATACTCATTGCCCAGAGAATATTGGACAATTTCACTAAACTCAGGGGTCAGGAATTTTATTTTAGCTAAACATCTGGCATATTTGATTAGCATCAGTAATGATTATTATGATAATATAGAAAAATGGTAGCATAAAAGTCTAATGTGGATAAGTCCCATTAATTCTTGTGTCTAGGTTTTCAGTTTGATTATCAAATACTAGAAATAATAAATTACAAATCATTTCAGGAGGTAAATACTGAGAGAGGCAAAAAGAAACACATTTACCTTAGGCAAGGGTTTTGCAGGCTTGCAGTGCAGTCCTCCAACAAATTCAAAGTTAGGTAAGTAAGGGTGAGGAAATTCAAAATCCCAGTTAGTTCGAATCAACCACATTTCAGCCTTTCCCATAATCTCACACAATTTGGTAGATTTTCCTGAACAAAAATGAAAAATGATAGAGGAAAAAACATTTGATATGCTAGATGGGATGTGTTTTACCATCAAATTTCCTATGCAAAATCTTTAAAGAACCAATATTAGTTCTATGCAAACTAATAGAAATCAATAGCCTTTTCCCCCTCCAAGAGTACAAAATACTGAGACTAGGAAGAACTAAACACAGAATTAAGTATGGAATAACCAAAGATCTTCTGCTTTATCTCTACCAACAAAAGCTTTCAGCTTGAGCTACACCTGAGCCCTACTCCATGCTCAGAATCAACAGGTGCTCTTAGCAATGAACAAGAAACCCACCCAGTGATCCTCAGCCTAATGTGGTACAGTCTCCTCCTCTTCTGGAATTCCAGTTTATCTCATTCTCATTGCTCCAAAAGTTTCTGATAGCTTTAAAAATAAGCAGCTTTTTAAACTGAACCACTGTTTTCTTTTCTGGTATTGGAAAGGTCCTATTACTACTAAGTACAGCCTATCTAGAATGGAAATCTTACAATAAAAATCTTAAAGTGATTATCTCCTTTACGAAATTAGTTTCACAAAACTTTGTTCTCTTTGGTGAAGATAGAGCACTGCGTCATGATCTGGAGGCAAAATATTTGCTATTTTGACCTACTTGCTGACAAAAGTGTCCCCTTTCAAAAGAAGTGGAAAGCATGTGGATATTAACATAATAGCAGCTCAAATTAGTGACTCTGAATTAAATCACGTTCCTTAGTTTGGAGCAAAAGTTTCATTTCTGAATTTATATAATTATGTGGTATAAAGAACCTTATCAGAGTGTCAGTGTTCTTTTGAAATATGTACTCCACATCACCAATGAAAAGAAACTATAGCTATCTTGATTCTCACCACATTATTTTTTTAAAAAAATATTTTCCTTGATATTCTAAGAGTGCAGGAGTTTTGATTAGAAAATATGAGGGATTTTTGAATTGTCAGGGAAACCTATCTGCTTAAGAGATCACAAGCAAATCACAATAATTTAGAGGTCTGATTCTGGTAATGTCCAAGGTATTCAAATTCCAGTTTCAAATCTAATATAGAACTCATATTTGAGCCTTAGGTGTCAGCTATGGGTATAATTTTATTTTTTTCTGAAATGCTTTGCTCCTCTGCTCTTTTAATGACAGTTTTATTGACATACAATTTACACCATACAATTCTTCCTTTTAAATACACTATGTGATCCTTTATGCTATCTTCTTTTATTTAGCAAGTTTTCAAGATTGATTCCTAAGGTCATATGTATCAGTACTTCAAGAATTTTTATTTCTGAATAGTACTTTTGTACAGATATACTTCATTTTTTAAATCCTTCATTTTTTAAATTGTCAAATATTTGTGTTGTTTTCATATTTGGCTCTATGAATAATGTGGTTATGAGCATTAAGGTACGTAGTTTGTGTGGATAAACGCATTCATTTTTCTTTGTTATAAGCCTATGAGTAGAATTATGGCATCATCATTGATTCGCTTTCTTTTGTTATCCAAATAATATCTTTTTAAGTTAAAATCTGCACTCTTTGGTTATTAATCTAATGTGCTTCAAGCATCTTATCGAAAGGAAGACAATATTGTACAAAAACTATAATTGATCTGAAAAAAGATTGTGAGCCAATATCTCAAGTTTGGAAAACCATTTCCCGAAGTTTCAAAGCAATACCACTTTTTATATTATGATGTTGCATTTGTTGGATACTGGACAATTTAAAGATTATTCAAATCTTTAGAAAAATGTATCTACATTCTATATTGCTATTTGTTAGTGATTTACTGCAGATTTTTATTTTTAGATACTGTGAAGTTAAATGTTAACTTGCATATTTCTATTTAGGATAAAAAATCATCTCCTAAATTATGATTTTATTGCCTTATTAGACATTGACTATTTTTGTATCTAACCTGATAGTATTATCCTAACATTCTTTTTCCTCCAAAACTGTTTATAAATAGTTCCTCAAAATATTTGAAGCAGATGCTATCTTACTTGTTTCCTCATCAACTATTAGAACATATTCATACATAATAAAGTTAATAATTACATAAATTATGTTATATTTTAAATTTGAAAAAAATATGCTTGGAATTCATTATATAATGGAGATTATAAATTGATCCTGAATGGCAGGCTATATCTAATAGCATTTTTAAATTTATAAGTAAAATAAATGTTTTCCTTTTATGACTTTTTTCTTTTTTTTCAGATTATTAATATATTCCCCAAAGAATATTTCAGATGTCAAGAGCTAGGAAAGAATCAGAGACCAGAGTTATGTCCTATCACTAACTTCACACTAAAATATGTTCCTAAGCTGAGTATCAAACTGCTGGAACTAGGAGTACACAAAAATCTTAGATCCAGCTGCAGGTTAGTCACTTCTTGGTCCACGGTTCAGAAAATGTCACCAGGATGAGATATCAATGACTTTTTCTCAGTTTTGCCTTTTGTACCTTGTACTTTGGACAAGCGATGGGTGCAACAGTTTCTGCCTATTTTTAGGATCAAGTCTAAAGAAATAAACACCTGTTTCTGTCACAAAATGCCTAAAAACTGTCTCAATGTTACATGTCCACCTGGATTAGGTCTTATGCCTTGTTGAACACACAGCATATTCCTGGGCAGAATACTTCATTAGAAATACTCATATTGTTTCTGAATTGTTGAAGAAATGATTTTTCATAGGAAATTTAAATATGCTGAAAATAAGGAAAATGAAAAGATCTATATAAAACAAAAGATTACAACTATAAAGGCAAAATTTTAAATTTAGTAATAAACTAATCTTTTAGTAATGTACTGACATTATTAGAGATATTTCTGTCCACTGTAGTAAAAAAAGAAAGCAATTTTTAAATGTATATAAAACTAAAACTGACTCCTAAAAGCCAAAGCAACCTGCAGGCATAACATTTCTGATTTCAGGCAATATTGTAAGCTATAGTGATCACAGCCATACGGTAGGCATAAACACAGGGCATGAACCAGTAGAACAAAATCAAAAGCCACAAAATAAGCCCATACATATATGATCAACTAATATTTCACAAGGGAGCCAAAAATATTCAACGAGAAAAGATCATCTTTTAAATACCCCTTACTGGAAAAAAAAGAAAAAGGATATTCAAATGAAAAGAATGAAACTAGACTCTAATCTTACTCCACTACAAAATTAACTGGAAATGGATTAAAGATTTGAATGGAAGATCTGAAACCACAGAGTTCCTAGAAGAAAACATGGCAGAAACTTTTCTTGATATGAGTCTTGGCAGTGATTTTTTTTAACATGATGCCAAAAGCATAAGCAACAAAATTAAACAAATGGGACTACTTCAAACTAGAAAGACTATGAACAGCAAAATAAATGATCAACAAAACGGAAAGGCAACCTATAAAATTAGGGACAATATTTTCAAACCATATATCTGATACAGGATTGTCATTCAAAATGTCTACAGAACTCATGCAACTCAGTACAAAAATGAAAAAACAATTTAATGTAAAAATGGGATGCATGCATGCACACTAAGTCACTTCAATCGTGCCCGACTCTTTGTGATCCCATGGACTGTGTAGCTTACCAGGTTCCTCTGTGTATGGGATTCTCCAGGCAAGAATACTGGAGTGGGTTGCCATGCCTTTCTCCAGTAAAAATGAGCAAAGGACCCGAATAGACATTTTTCCAAAGAAGATATTCAAATGGGCAACATGAACATAAATGGGTGCTCCCCACTGTTAATCAGGGAAATGCAAATTAAAGCCACAATGAGATATCACCTTATGCCTGTTAATATGGCTATCATGAAAAGACAGGAGATAACTAATGCTGGTGAGGATATGGAGAGAAAGGAACCCAGGTGCATTGTTGGTAGGACTGAAAACTGGTGCAAAACTCTGGAAAACAATATACAGGTCCATCAAAAAATAAAATGATAAAACTACTACCACTTCCCATGTTCACTGCAGTGCTGTAGCATTGTTTACGGTAGCCAAAATACGGAAAAATTCTGAATGTTTTTCAATGGGTGAATGGATAAAGAAAATATGATTATATATACCAAGGATTAGTATTAAGTCATGAGAAAAAAAAAGACAACCTGTCATTTGCCTCAATATGAATGGAACTTGAGGAAATCATGGTAAGAGAAGGCAGAGAGGTAAAGACAAAAACTATGTAAAATCACTTAAATGTGGAATATTAAAACACACACACACACACACACACAAAAAGAAAGACAAAAAGAAAAGAAAATGAACTCATAGAAGCCGAGAACAGATTGTTGGTTGCCAAATGCCAGGATTGGAAAGTGGGTACAATAGGTAGGTGAAGGTGATGAAAGGGTACAAGCTTTCACTTATAAGATAAGTAAGTCCTGGGGATATGATGTATAGAATGTTGATTATATTTAGCAATACTGTATTGTATATATGAAATGAGTTAAGGGAGTAGATCTCAAAAGTTTTCATCTCAAAATTAAAAAGTTGTAACTATGTGAGGTGATGATCATTAACTAGAGGTCTTGTGGTGATCACTTCACAATATGTATAAATACAAAATTATTACATTGTATGCCTGTGATTTTAAAAAAATGAATTTAAAGCAGGGCAAAAAAAAAAAAGCAACATAAATTTTTCTCTGCCATTGGAGCCACTCACCACCTTCCTCTTTAGCGTATATTGCATATCTATATTCCACATTAGCTAGGTCTCATTAGAAGACACAGGAATACCAACTCATCAAACAAACAAACGGATAAGACAATTTCCTTTTGCTAGCAAGGTAATTCTTTAGGAGAAAACATTTTTTCCTTAATCCTATAAGACGTCATCATGACCCACCACTCGCTTTGGCCTATATAAGTTGCCAGCATTACTCTGATACATAAACTTTTGATGTATAACCCTCTATCTCAAAAACTCATATAACTGTGCTTTGGCTTCTAATGCGAGGACTTTTTTTCAGAACTTTCTAAAAAAACTGTCTCCCAGGTTATAATCTTAAGGTTGGCTCAATTACAATTTGCAATTTTTTCTACAGATTGACAATATTTTGTTGACACCTAAAATGAATACAAAGTAACATGTCAATGATATCTTTAAAAATCTAACTGAATAATGCAAGCAGAACATGGCTGATAGGGCCCACATGGGATCTCATTGATAAGATGGCTCATTACTTGTGATGTAGCTATTAAACCATCAAGCCCCATAAAAGAGATCTGAGAGATCTTGGTTTTTCCAGAATAGGCAGGCATAGCAGAGTAAGTGGCCCCTGTGTCAATGAGAAAGGAGATCAGCTTACCTGCCACTGTAAGAGTTACCCTGGGCTCCATAGAGGTGATGAGAGTTGGGGACTAGGGCCCTGGGTGCCTTCAGACTTCAGTGGCAAGTCTGAGGCAAGTCTGAGGAGGCTAGGCAGAGCTGGGTCAGAGGACTCCTGCTCTGGACCAAGAAGGGATGTCCGGATCCCTGGAGGTGGATTTGGGCAGTCAACCTTCCAATGTCTCTTTATGTCACAGCTGGGATATGGACTTGGAGGGGGCCTTGGCTTTAGATATGAGCAGGCCCAGTGGCCTTCTTTGCCACATTTGAAGCAGGGCCCAGGTGGTTTCCTTTCTTTGTTGGTTGATGGAGGCTTGGAGCCATGTAGGGCAGTGGCTAAAATGTGGTATTTCACTCACCCTTGTAACCGATGGATGAAATGTGGGCTAGTGTATGGATGTCAGTCCAGCAAGGTAAGTGGAGTGTCCCATCCCAGAGCTCATTTCAGTTTCTCAGCACGGTCCAAGGGAGGGGACCACCGGATGTGGGCTTGTGAGAGGAGCCCATCCAGGATCTTCCCTCCTGAGTTTCGGCACCAAAATGTAATGCAAGGGCAGGGAAAAAGAGAGCGAGCTGGGCAGTCAGACAAGAAAAGGGAAATTTATTAGAGGGAAAAGAGAGGGTGACTGGCTCTTAAGGAGAACCAACATTCTCCCTTTTTGATGGAATCCTTCTTATACCCCACCAAAGGAAACTTCTCTGAAGGGATGGTCACATAGCTGAAGGTCTGGAATCTGGTGGTCTCACAGCTTTGAGAAGATAGGCGCCAGTGAGATAACCGGATGTCATTTGGGCAATTTGGGCAATCTCACAGATTACTGTGCTTTATTCTTTGTTTGTGAGGTCGATATAAGGAGCCATCTTATCAATGAGACCCCTTGTGGGCCGTGCTGCTGCTAAGTCACTTCAGTCGTGTCCGACTCTGTGTAACCCCATAGACGGCAGCCCACCAGGCTCCCCCATCCCTGGGATTCTCCGCAAGAATACTGGAGTGGGTTACCATTTCCTTCTCCAATGCATGAAAGAGAAAAGTGAAAGTGAAGTCGCTCAGTCTGTCCGACTGTTAGCGACCCCATGGACTGCAGCCCAGGTTTTTCAAAAGATCTTCTGCAAAATCCTCCTTAACACAATTATATAAACTTTTTTTTTAATAAGCATATCAGTTATGCAAAAGGGAAAATGAAAGCATAAAAGGACTTGCTGAAATGGATAAAATCTTTGAGCTCAGAATCAAAGCTCAATAGCTCACTTCTAATCCAATTGTGAATGGAACAGCAACAATAAGGCAACAATAAAATACATTTAAAAGTCTAGTTAGAGAAAAACATTTCTTGTTTCTTTCTCTTTTGTAAGGCAAAGAGCAGATGAAACCCATGGATGTTTATTTATTTTCCAGTTTCTTACTCATCACGTTACAAGCCTGGGAATCAGCAAACCAAGCCTTCAGAGGATGCAAACAGAAGGCCTGAGAAACAGCACATTAATCAGAAAGAAAACAGAAGGTATAGTGCCCTATTCTAGGGGGTCTTCCTGACCGAGGAATCATCAAACCCCTGTCTCTTATGTTTGCTGCATTGGCAGACAGGTTCTTTACTTCTAGCACCACCTGGGAAACCTGCATACAAAAGGAGAAGTAAACAAGAGAGAAGTAGCCCAGGGTTAGGGAACTTAAACACTGTCAGATCTGGGTTTTGTAGATATCCTGAAAAAAAAAAAAATTGAATAGGATTTATGGGTAAATATAGAGAATATTTGTTCTCTGATAAATTTTTAGTACTCAATAATCTAAAAACAAAAAAGGAAAAGTTTAAGAAAAGAATAAAGAAAGATAGAGAATTGTTATTATTGTTGTTATTCAAAACAGTTAAGAAATATGAGCTTGGGTATCACTCAAAGAAAAGCTTTTATAAGTTTTCATACAGTCAGATAAACATTTACATTTTCCATATGAAATAAGAATCATTATTACATGCAAATATCTCTTACCTAAAACCTTGCTGTAATATTCATCCCATTCTGGAAATACAAAATATGAATACATCAGATCATTCATTGTATACGATAACCAGTTCTCCAGCCTCTGTATAAAAGTCATGCTGTCTGTCAGTCCTGATATGGTGCCAGGAACATATGAAGAAGGCATAGGAAGCCCAGCACACAATCTCTCAATGACATTCCCGTAGGAAAACCGAAAGGAGTATATAAATGGAATATTGAGAAGCTCAGCCACTAATTCCCCACAGAAGCTTAAAGGGTCAGCAATACAGATATCAAACTTAGCTGCCTGAAGCCTGGTGAGCAACTCCTTGTTTGTGACAACACTGTCACAAATGCTTCTGGTTGTTGCTAAAAACATTTTCAACATTTTTGTCAGTTGTACTTGCCTCTCCCACCATGAAACTTTCGGCAGTTCAAAAGAAAGTGTGTAGAGATTAGCAATGAATTCTTCCATGAAACTTTCTTTACTTATTGGAATTTGAAGAATCTCCACATTAAAGGGAATCTGGGTATAATCAAGCAGAGAACTTGTTGAAGGTACGAGGACAGTTATCTCATGCCCACCAAGGTGGAGTTCATCCAGAATAACCTTTAAATTAATCCAGTGACTAAAATCCATGGGCCATACAAGTATCTTTCCAGTCCTTCCAGAGTCAAAGAACCATAGATGCAGGATGAAAAGGACATAGAAGCCTTTCACAGTCTTCATAATCAACTCGCTGAAACTAAATCTGGGCTTGGACCAAGTGCATGAAACTCAAAATCCAAACATCTCTCCTTGACTCTCCCAATCAGTTTATACTAGGTAGGACTGAACTTTGATTTATGTACTTTGTATTAAAGATTAAAGCAAAATGAAACTGCTTTGAAGGAAAAAAAAAAAAAAAGAAACAGTCCATAATGTCAATAAAATAATTAAGGGAAAAAGAGAAACACCTCAGAATGAGTTTCAAAACTTCTTTTATGAGCTTCTCTGGTGGTTTATATGGTAGAGAATCTGCACTCAGTGCAGGAGACCTGGATTCAATCCCAGAGTTAGGAAGAAATAGCTACAGAAAAGAAAAGAAAAAAAAAAAACTTCAGAATGAGATTTTCAAAACTTCTTTTCATGGATATCAAAAACAGGGGACATGAAGCTAGACATCAATTCATAGTAATTTCTAAATAATGTTAAGAAAGTTCATCATCATTTGATGAATAGTCAATTAAGACTAGATTTTTTGGATCTTTTCCTCTGATTTGATTTGAGTGTTCATTGAACAGAATGGTCTCCCTAATATTTCTTTTACTGATGGCAGATTCTTTATCCACTGAGCCACTAATATTTGTCTATAATTTTGTACCCACTCATATTTTGATTGTCTGGGAACTAATTATCTCTTCTTATTTAAGAAGGAATTCATTTTCATGTAAAATATTTTAGGTCACATGTTTTGTCTTTCAGAACTTTGAATATACCAAACAACTCTGTCCTGGCCTGCCAAGTCTCTACTGTTGGACACTCAGTTGTGTCCACCTCTTTGCAACCCCATGGACTACAGCACACCAAGCTTCACCATCCTTCACCATTTCCCAGAGCTTGCTCAAACTCATGTCCATAGACTCAGAGATCCCATCCAACCGTCTCATCCTCTGTCATCCCCTTCTTCTGCTGCCCTCAATCTTTCCCAGCATCAGGGTCTTTTCAAATGAGTCAGCTCTTTGCATCAGGTGGCCAAAGGATTGGAGTTTCAGCTTCAACATAAGTCCATCCAATGAACATATAGAATTGATTTCCTTTAGGTCACACAGAGTCGGACACGACTGAAGTGACTTAGCAGCAGCAGCATATCACTTTCATCGTCTGCTTCCCTGGTGGCTCAGAGGTTAAAGCTTCTGCCTGCAATACGGAGGCCTGGGTTCGATCCCTCGGTCAGGAAGATCCCCTGGAGAAGGAAATGGCAACGCACTCCAGTATTCTTGCCTGGAGAATCCCATGGACGGAGGAGCCTGGTGGGCTACAGTCCATGGGGTCACAAAAAGTGGGACACGACTGAAAGAGGCTCTTTAGTTCTTCGCTTTCTGCCATAAGGATGGTGTCATCTGCATATCTGCTGCTGCTGCTGCTGCTAAGTCACCTCATTCATGTTAGACTCTGTGCAACCCCAGAGACGACAGCCCACCAAGCTCCCCTGTCCCTGGGATTCTCCAGGCAAGAACACTGGAGTGCGTTGCCATTTCCTTCTCCAATGCATGAAAGTGAAAAGTGAAAGTGAAGTCTCTCAGTCGTGTCCGACTCTTTGCTACCTCATGGACTGCAGCCTACCAGGCTCCTCCGTCCATGGGATTTTCCAGTCAAGAGTACTGGAGTGAGTTGCCATTGCCTTCTCCGCTGCATATCTGAGGTTATTGATATTTCTTCCAGCAATTTTGACTCCAGCTTGGGCTTCTTAAAACCCAGCATTTCTCATGATGTACTCTGCATATAAGTTAAATAAGCAGGGTGACAATATACAGCCTTGATGTACTCCTTTTCTATTTGGAACCAGTCTGTTATTCCATGTCCAATTCTAACTGTTGCTTCCTGACCTGCATACAGGTTTCTCAAGAGGCAGATCAGTGGTCTGGTATTCCCATTTCTTGAAGAATTTTCCACAGTTTATTGTGATCCCCACAGTCAAAGGCTTTGACATAGTCAATAAAGCAGAAATAGATGTTTTTCTGGAACTTTCTTGCTTTTCCAATGATCCAGCAGATGTTGGCAATTTGATCTCTGATTCCTCTGCCTTTCCAGCTTGAACATATGGAAGTTCACAATTCATGTATTGCTGAAATTGGGCTTTAAAAATTTTGAGCATTACTTTACTAGCGTGTGAGATGAGTGCAATTGTGCAGTAGTTTGAGCATTCTTTGGCATTGCCTTTCTTTGGGATTGGAATGAAAACTGACCTTTTCCAGTCCTGTGGCCACTGCTGAGTTTTCCAAATGTCCTGTCATATTGAGTACAGCACCTTCACAGCATCATCTTTTAGAATTTGAAATAGCTCAACTGGAATTCCTTCACCTCCACTAATTTTTTTCATAGTAATGTTTCCTGAGGGCCATCTGACCTCTCATTCCAGAATGCCTATTTCTAGATGAGTGATCACACCACTGTGTTATCTGGGTCATGAAGGTCTTTTTTGTATTGTTTCTGTGTATTCTTGCCACCTCTTTTTAATATCTTCTGCTTCTGTTAGGTCCATACCATTTCTCTCCTTTATTGTGCCCATCTTTGAATGAAATGTTCTCTTGGTGATGTAATATAGGGGTCCAAAGTTCATTTTTCCTCCATATGATTATGCAGTTTTCTCAGTACTATTCATAGAATAAATGATCACTTTCCTATTGTTTTGGGGTTTTTTTTTGTCAAATATTGTTCAATTTTATAGGTGAAGATTTATAATCCTATTCACTCATCTATGTGTTTTCTATGATAATACCATATTTTAAAAATGTCTATAGTTTTGTAATAGAGTTTAAAATAAGAAGTGGCATGCTTCTGCTTCATTTTTATTTCTCAGGACTCTTGTGGCTATTTCAGTTCTTTGTGACTTCATAAATATTTAGGACTTTTTTTTTTTTTTCCATTTCTATGCCCCAAAAGGCTTTAAAAGCTGGTCACTCAACTCACTCTTCCCAGCTAGGTTCCTAGAGGAACTCTTTCTAGCTGTGAAGTTCTCTCTTGGAGCTAAGCAATGCTGGGTTGAGAATATGATGTTGCAGCCAGGAGCAAGCTGTCTTCTTCATTCTGAACTGTGTGACTATTCTCAGGTTGGCTTGTTTGTTTTTGTTCCACAGTGTTGCTGAAATATCATAAGTGAACTTTAGATCTCTCAAAGATGTTTTTGTTCATGGATAGTGACTAATTGTTGACCTTAGGGAATAGAGAGGCTGGGTTATTCTGTGTTTCCATTTGTATCTCTCCATTTTACTTCATGAACTTTCTCTTCCTTTAATTTAAATGTCAATATAGAATATTTTAAATAATTATCAAGTAGCATTATTCCATTTTTATAATTATTTCTTTTTTCTTTTCTATTTATAAACTAGCACAAAAATATCAAAATTAATATTTCTATACTGGTAATTGGTTATAACTACATGAGGCGAATTAAGTGACTTTTTTTCATTTTTATTTTTCCATATTTTTGTCATATTACCTAAATTCTTTACAGTGGTAATATCTTTTAATAAATAAATATTAACAATGAAAAAATATGTCTTTTTAAAAATAGCTTAGTTTCGTTAAATAAATTTCCTTGAGGTTAGAATATAATATTCAGTAACAGTAGTGAATCTAAATGCTTTCATAGAAGTTGAGACATACAAGACAATTCCATTTGATTTTAGCTATGTCCTGGAGATTATGTAAAAGTACTAAATTTAATTGAATGAAATGAATTACTCTTTTAAAAATACTGATGCTTCTCAGAAAAGCATACACCATATACTCACATAAGGTTGTTAATAACTTCATTCAAAACATTAAGCAGGTCAGAACTCATCATTTTTTGCAAGTCTAATCCAACAGCTGTCCCTTTGGCTTTTACTCAAGCAACATTATCAAGCTGATCACCCAACAGGGGAATTCCCACCATAGGGACTTATGGTAAACGGCTTCATAGATCCCATTGGTTCCACAGTGAGTGATAAAAGCTCTGATTTTAGAATGGCCTAAATATATATATATATATATATATATATATATATATAAAGTGTTTAAATGGTAATAGCTCCACAAACAGAAAATCATGGCACCTGTATAAATCATTAATTCAATTAGGTAACATCTTCTATATAACTCTGTGCCATGAGGCCATATATAAATTCCTATAAGCTCCAAAGAAGGCAGTAATTGATTGGCTAAAATTCCAGCAATTAAGTAATTCCACAAACCTCTGAAAGTTTTGTGTAGAGTTAAATGTGGAGAGTACTTGCCTCTGAGCAGGTTGTTGGGGTGAGGATACTTTAATAAATAGGAATGGAGGAATTTAAGTAAACAAATGCTTGTGTGAATGGGAAATTGAAGGTGAGATATGCAGGGTTTCAATGAGAGAATGTTGGCATCACAGGCTAGAAAGATCAACTAGTGAAAGTTCATGAAATATATGTTTAAGAAAACAGGATTTTGTATTTGAATTTATAGCAATCTGGTCACTCGGTCATGTCCAACTCTGTGACCCCATGGACTATACAATGCATGGAATTCTCCAGGGCAGAATACTGGAGTGGATAGCCATGCCCTCCTTCAGGGAATCTTCCCCACCCGGGGACTGAACCCAATCTCCCACACTGTAAGTGGATCATTTACCAACTGAGCCACCAGGGAAGCCCATAGAAATCTGGAAGCATTTATAATATGATAGATAATAAAATGGTGTTTCACATTTTTTTTTTCCAGGTACTTACTGTGGGGAGAGTGCAGAGAGGTGGGAGAGAATGGATACAGACAGTCAAAGAGTGCTGCAGTATTCTGTATAAAAGTTAATGAGAACCTGATTTAAACATATTTTCCTTTACCCTGATGCTGAAGTGGGAGAGTTTGCATCATAAATGGGAAAATTATAAATTTCGTATTTATGTTAAAGCTTGATAAAGAGTCTGTCCTTGACTAAAGTCTAGTCAGGCTCTTCTGAACTCTCTTCTCAGCCAGGTCCTGATTTGGAAGCTTGATTGTTAATCCTTGCATTACTTGATTTTAGCAAACATCCTACTGAGTCAGTTTAGCTAGACTTCTCCAACCTTGATATTTGATCACCTTTTTTGCTGTTGATTCATCCTTACCATCTTCCACCCTGGCCTGCATTAAGCATGCATCTGATTAGGTTGGTTTTTGCTAGAGTCCCCTTCTCTGTGTCAGTCGTTTAGTTAATCAGCACAACTCTTTGCAACCCCTTGGACTGTAACCCCATCAAGCTCCTGTGTCCATGGAATTCTCCAGGCAAGAACTGGAGTGGGTTTCCACTCCCTTCTCCAGGGGATCTTCCCAACCCAAGGACTGAACCCAGGTCTCTTACATTACAGGCAGATTCTTTACCATATATGCCACCAGGGAAGGGAGTCAACTTTGAGCAAACTCCAAGAGATGAGGAAAGACATCATGGTCAAGGAAGCCTGGCATGCTGCAGTCCATGTGGTCACAAAGAGTCAGACACGACTGAGAAACTGAATAACCCATACGGCTGATGTTTCCTCCTAGGAGTTTTCTATCTGGTAACTTTCCACTCTGCACTTTGACCACTTTTCCCTTTTGTACTCAGTTGAATCCAATCTCTCCGACTTACTGTAGTAGTAACTATATTTATCATGATGGTCTTGAATAAAGTGTGCCTTACAGTCTTAGCAAGTGTCATGAATATTTTTTTTCTCTAGAAGAAATGTGAAGAAGACCAAAAAAAATTTTTTTTTGCTTATTTTGAATGCAAATTTGTTGTATTTATTTGTTATTGAGTAATTATTCACATTATCCCTCATTCAATTCTGTTTAATATTCTTTTCTTTGGTCTTAGCAAGAAGATCATTCTGTAGAATCCATTCATATAGCTGGGTATTGGCTCCTAATATTTCTGGTTTCTTTCCTGTGTATCTCCAAAGAACCTGTTAAGACAAATGTCTTTACACTATTAGAAGATTTTTAGGTTTTTCACATCCTATCAGAGGAAGCCAGCTAACCCAGAATTAATTTGGTTCAACAACTCTAAGTAATACATAAGCAAACTGAGGCCTTATGTAAGCAATTAATGCTTTCAAATATTAACCTTATAGACATGTTTTCAAGTGCTTGCAAAAATGTTAATCATTAGGCTGTCATCATCAGATTAATTCTCATTTAGGAGATAAAGAATAGAAAGGTAATCTGTACCAGAGGGAGATCTGTACCTTTATCAGGCTTTTGTATCAGGGTGAATCTGATCTCATGAAATTATTTAGTACATGTTTCTCTTAAATTTTTTTTGAAGATTTGAAAAGGATTAGTTTGATTATTTAATTTTTTAATAATTTAACAGAATTTACCAGTTATATTATCTTGCTAGGATTTTTCCGTTTGAGGGAGACTTTTGCTTATTTATTCAATCTCTTAATTTGACATAAATCTGTTGAAATAATTGATTTTTTACTCAGACTCACAGATAAAGAGAACTAATGATTGTCAGCGAGATAGGGGGTAGGAGTGTAATATGAGTAGGGGGAAGTGGGAGGTACAAACTGTTGTGTTAAAGACAGACTCAAAGATCTCTTGTTCAACACAGGGAATATGGCCAATATTTTGCAATAACTGTAAATTGAAAGAAACCTTTAAATTTGGACAAATTTTTCAAAAGTTAATTAATTTGAGGATTCTTGGGTTGGTAGACATGTAATTACATAATTATGATACCATCATTTTGTTTTATTTCTACCAATATAGAAAAAACACATATAGTAATAATAAATATAATACTGGGATCTAATACTATTATGTAGATGGATGATCAAAGCAACTCAATAGTTGCTATACAAATAAATTATTATAAATAAGCAAAAGCTTAAGGTGAGTTTTTCAAGGTATTTATCCATAGCCTCTAGCTTGTCTGATTTTTTGTACAATTTTTATAATAGCCTTTTTTCTCTTCTAGTTGTATTGATATATAACTGACATACATGCATGCTAAGTTGCTGAGTCATGGCCAATCCTTTGTGACCCTATGAACTATAACCCACCAGGCTCCTCTGCGCATGGGATTCTCCAGACAAGAATGCTGGAGGGGAACCATTCCCTTCTCCAGAGGATCTTTCTGACCCAGGGATCGAATCTACATCTCTTATGTCTCCCACATTGCAGGCAGATTCTTTACTAGCTGAGCAACCTGGGAAGCCCCATCTGTCATGTTATATAGGTACAAATTTGAAAAAATAATTTTTTTTTCCCTTGAGATGAGAACTCACTCTCCTAACAATTTCTATGTATAACATACAGCAGTGTTCATTAAATTTACGATGTATATTGCATCTTTGGTATTTATTTGGTTTGGAGTTTTGAACATTTTAGCCACCTTCTTCCAGTTGACCCTTCCCCAATGTTCTGCCTCTGAACTCCAAAAATCTGACCTATTTTTCTTTGAGTTTGTTTAATTCTTTCTTGTTTTGAAGTATGATAGCTCAGTTGGTAAAGAATCTGCCTGCAATGCAGGAGACCCTGGTTTGATTCCTCGGTCTGGAAGATTGGAAGATCCCCTAAGAAGGGATAGGCTACCCACTCCATTATTCTTGGGCTTTACTTGTGGCTCAGCTGGTAAAGAATTTGCCTGCAATGCGAGAGACCTGGGTTCAATCCTTGGGATGAGAAGATCCTCTGGAGAAGGGAAAGGCTACCCACTCAGTATTCTGGCCTAAAGTTGAACACGACTGAGTGCCTTTCACTTTCACTTTCTTTCACAGCAGTATCTTTCTGGTAGACAACATAGTGATTTGGGTTCTCTATATATTTCAAAATGATCACAACAGGAAACCTAGTTACAATATATAACAATATTACATAGTTACTGTGTATACTCCCCTTATTCTGCTTGGCAAAAAATACATATATGTAAAAGATATGTTTATTTTAAGTTGATGATCTTTTACGTTCAAATGCATTTTAAGAATCTTGCATTTTTACTCCCCTACCACACTTAGTGTTTTTGAAACTGCATTTTAAATCTTACTGTTTTGTGTATCCCTTAACTACTTATCGAAGTATACATGATTGTACTTTCCTTCTAGCTTTATGCTGGCTGATTTACTAGCACTATGGTATATTTCTCTTCACCATGAGATGTTTGCTTTTGTAATTTTCATGATTCTAGATGTGGTCTTTTCTTTCTCACTTAGAGAAGCCCCATTAACATTTCTTGAATACCTGGTTTGGTGGTATTGAATTCTTTTAACTGAATTCAGTTAAATTGGTTATGAATAGAATAATTATTGTGAGCATTCATAGCTTAAAATTACACATAATTCTTTATTTTAAGTAAGGGTAGGGGAAAACATGTCCCCAGTTGTTTAAGAACATCACTTAGTTATAAAATGGTATCAATAAGACTTTTAATTTGTCAGAACATTGTAGAGTGAACTGCAGAACTCTTTACTGTATAATTGAAGTTTTCAATTGTTTATATACAAGAAGCGGGGAAGGCAATGGCACCCCACCCCAGTACTCTTGCCTGGAAAATCCAATGGACGGAGTAGCCTGGTGGGCTGCAGTCCGTGGGGTCGCTAACAGTTGGACAGACTGAGCGACTTCACTTTCACTTTTCTCTTTCATGCATTGGAGAAGGAAATGGCAACCCACTCCAGTATTCTTGCCTGGAGAATCCCAGGGATGGGGGAGCCTGGTGGGCTGCCGTCTATGGGGTCACACAGAGTCGGACACGACT